>JANVCC010000010.1:42499413-42747934 GCA_025345505.1 Todiramphus chloris collaris | reverse complement strand
TTTTTTTTTTTTTTTTTTTTTTTTTTTTTTTTTTTTTGTGGTTTTATGAATGGCAACCTCGCATTGCTAGCTACCTCACATACCTCTATGACAAAGTGTTGCCCAGTACTTTTATTGTGAAGAGGAAGTATTCTGTCTTCGACTGATGTTAAGAGATGAATACATAAATACATGATAACTGTATGATAAATATTTAGTTGTAATGTGACATCTAACAAATCTTGCATTATCAGAATATATTTCTTTTAGCTCTTGATTTCTTGAGTGGTTTTCAAAATTCAGTAATTTCTTAGCATTTACATAGTGTTTTGCATGTAGAAAGTGTGTATTGACACAGTTACATTTTGAAGGATATTTGTTAGGATTATGTTTCATTTATTGCCTTAAACAGTTCAAAATATGATCTGGAAAAATCACTATAATTTTCAGAAATAGAAACTGAACAAAAAGAACCTGCATGACAACTGGGGTAATGAATGAGCCATTGCAAAATATTTTCTGATTGGAAATAGGAAATCATTAATAATGTTAAATATGAAGCTTGAAATACCAGTTAATGCTGTTACAACTGCAGCTTATAACACTATATCCAAAATATGAATCATGACTGTAGATGGCTCTTAGTTTTTATACTGATGTATTCTGCAACAGAGCAACGTACAGTTAACTGCATCTTTCAAAACTAAGTTACAGAAATACAGTTCTTTTGCTAATTGCTATCATTGAAGTAACTTTTATTTCAATTAGATTAGCAGTCTTAACTTTGTGAACATCTGCGTTTAACTGAATAGCTCTGTTTAAGGGAAAAGTGAGCAGGCAATTACAAACCAGTTATGTAATAATAGAGAAGACTTTGAAACTTATTTTGGAGGAAAAACTGATAATAAGTCAGAAGTTAACTTAAAAATATGACAAGGATTTACAAAAATTATCCTTATACAAAATAACTCAACATCCCTCTTTGGTACCAGAATTGTTAGACTAGGGAACTATGGTGTCTCTGAAACAGATGTCTTTTGAAGTGGCCTCAGTATATGTGAAGTAAGAAAAAGTAAGATAATTAGTGAAGTAAGTAAGAAAAGAAGAGAGGAAACATTTTCACTTATAGTAGGCATTGACTGCATGGAACGAGGCTGGTGGTTGTAGTTGATGAAGAATGTGTTTTGGGATCAGTTTTTGTTAATTTAAATGCAAGAAGTTGGAGCATACAAGTGGAAATTTTCGATGACAGAAAACTGAGTTGAACAGTCAACTAAGGGAATAAGTATGATAGCACACAAGAATAAGAATAACAGAGGTGGGATGGTATTGCATGGCATGAAGATGAGTGCCCTATATCTAGCAGCTAATAACAAAAATGTGTTCTAACCTTTTAAGCAACAGTAGTAGAGAGGGAAAACATGTTATACAACAGTTGCAGACAGCCAATAAAAGGTGAGTGTAATAAAGGCAAATACCATTCTGAAATGTATTATGTAAGAGAATTCTAATAGAAAGTATTAATGCAGTAAAACCAAGGGGTGGTTTGAATCTTTTTGCCTCGGTTTTGGCTCCATAGCAGTTGAAAGCCAACCTCAAGTTGGAGGAGATTGCAGAGAAAGGAAGCAATAATATCTTTGCATGAAAAGACTAATTGAAATTTTCTTTCTTCTGGGGAAGACTAAATTCGTAATCTAAGTTCGTAAGTTTATTTTGAGAGGCAGGAAGATCAAGTGACTAGATAAATATGAAAGAAATAGTTTAAGCAAGAAATAACGTTGATGGAGGAATAAATTAATATAGGGTACCATGAAGCCATCATTCATCAGAAGAAGGTGTTGAAGTTTCAAGGAATGACATTCAGAATCCACCTTTCTTAGACAAAGCAGGGTGAAACCCCCCAAATTGTTTTCAAGATTAAGGTGGTGTAAAAGACATTATATATCATAGTATCTTGGTTAACCTCTGAACTTGACCTGGAACATGCCGGGGTGTTCCTGGTCTTTATTTCAGACTTTATGATGGACAGATTCTACTTTGTGTGGTATCATTCACTCAAAGAATGAAACATGAGTTTGAATATTTTTACTAAGACTATTAGAATTACATGATAGTAAGTACAGTGAAGTTGAGAAGTGTTAATAGGTCTTCTGATACTGAGAATCTAGTTCACAAACAGTCTTATTTATTCTTCCCAATAAATATTCTTGCCTGTTGACAGCAGAAGGCTGTAAGGAAAGTGTGTTTGGATTTGCACTGCATGTTTGCTTATAATGGAAGTAATAATAGTTGCTAAATGCAATACAACTCTACTGTAATGTAGACGCATAGTATCTAAATACTTAACAGTATGTTTTTATCTTATTGGAGTAAAATTCTTTTACTGTAGCATAAAAAAAGTACTCTTCTAAATAGGTTAGTAACTCCTGTTTTGAGTGTTAGGAAAAGGAAAATGTTCAGTTACAACTTTCTTAAGGAAATTTCACTGTAATCTTCACAAAGGAAAATTGTCTAGAAAATGTGACCTATATGAATTGCCTTCTAAACAAATGTTGAAAAAACCCCTATTTATTTCATTGTAAGACTTAAAATTATTCATAAGAGTTATAATAATTACAAATGTAAAACAGTGCTTCAGCCTTGGAAACTTGGAAAAAAAATGCTCTTTGCATTCCATTTTGTAAGATGGGTAGAGTTAACATGAAAATCTCTAGTTTGTTTTGGTTTTTTGTGATGACTATAGGAAGAACCTTAATGCCTAGACTGCATCATTAACTTTTAGATAGCTAAACTTAGATGAGTTGAATTCTTCTGTGCATGGGTATAAGAAACCTAAATTAAAATTCGTCTTTTTAAAACTACAACAGTCTAAATATGCTGTTGTTTGGTAGACATCAGAGAATAATTTATACTGAGAAGGGACCGTTCAAACTCAAGTGGTCCAAACCCCCTGCAAAACAGGGCTAGCTATCCAAGCCTAGGAAGAGGATATTACTGGAATACATACAAATCTATTTTACGGAATCACAGAATAGTTTGGTTGGCAGGGACCTTTAAAGGCATCTAGTCCATCTGAGACAGCATCCTCTGAGAAACTGTAAAGCAATAATAACTTGGTTACTGGTAGCTAGGAAATGTACACATTTTCATTAGATAAAATAAAAAAATAACTTTATGATTACATGTACAATTGATTTGCCTATTTCTATACTAGCTCTATAGAATTTTATTTAAAATGTCTTTAATACGAATTCTTACAACAGACAGGGAAACTTCTAAAGAACTAAATTAACACTGTCTTTTTGGTCTTGATAAGAAACATGTAGGGGCTTCTGTTTCTTAATCTATTTTTATTTATTTATTTTTATTTCCAGCAACTTTGAGTGTATTGTGATTCCAATGAATCTCTCTGGTGGAGATCTAAACACCTAGTTCTAATTACGTATAAATTCTTCAAGATGTTGCAAAATATTTTTTTTTCTCCGTAACAAAAATTATCATGAGCACTACTTGAAAATCTGTTCTTTCTGAATATCAATAGCAGAATTATTTGGGTTGTGGGACTGCAGTGCTAAAAAGAATTCTTTGATATACCCTCGTACACTACAGATTTCAGCTAAAATCTAAATGTTAGCTACAGTAATTAAGTAATAAATTCAGTAGTAGAAATATACTGGTAATCAGTATGGTTTTATTTCATCTAATAAGATACCACTTATTTAGAAATGCTTACCGGAGGCATGATAGAAGGGAAGATCCAAAGAGGAAATGTAATGACCTTGTTTTATTGAACCAGTTTATGTAATTTGATCAATATCAAGCTGTAATAGGATTGTGATTAGAGAATTTTGTTGATAACCTTGCAGTTTCTTCCAATACTAATGAACAATGAATGTTTTACTGCCAGTGAGAAGAAAGGTATAGGAAAAAAACAGTAAGTCAGTAGGGCCTTTTTGTGTTTTCTGTTTGAATGCATGTGTATATGGTAATACAAGATACTGACATATAGATGTGTATAGTGACATAGATACAAAAATAAAATAGTCCGCCAGAATGTTTTTAAATAATTGAAAATAAGTTTTGTTCATTTAAGATTAGGCACTTGCTAAGCAATTTCAGGTGTTTGCTTGTTTGGGTAGAAAGAATACTCTGACCCACAGTATTGCTCTTAAAATACCTCTTGTTCTTGTTATGAAAATGGAACAATGGTCTTTTCTGCCTGTTTTATTTCTTTCTGGCTACGCTGAAGAACATACGAGTACCAATGGTATCCTGTATATTTGAATGAATAATGAGTACTTTATTTGAAGTACTAGAACTCTTCTCTTGTACAAAGGGCTTTTGGAAGGTCTCTATCATTTTGCTTTATATTTCAAGATAAGACATTTTCCTTCACTTTTCCACAGAATAATTTAAAAGGAATTCCAAAAAGTGAAATGGAGATGTTATGTGTTTGAGGTGGAATTTCAGTTTTCTGTCTCAGAAGTCCAGCGAGACACTCAGTATTCATGAGTAAAAATTAAAGCTTAAAGTTCTTATTGCTGTCTCTAGGAGTTTTACACTTAGAGAACAGTTGCTCAAGCTACTAAATAAAAATGTCTTCATTTTCAGATGTTTTGAACTCTCGCAGTTCCCGCTAAAGTCAGTGCAAGTAGCAAGTCAGGTAGCTGCCAAAACCAGCTAGATCAGTAAATATGAACATAAATATTTTCATAAACAAATTGGAATGGTGCTTTTTTTGCTAGTTATTTTAGCTGTTAGTCTCAAGATACTAATATTAAGGGAAGTGTATTTATATGTATGCAAAAGATATGAAACATAACTATTAAATTAATTCTCATAGAGTAAATATAAGTACATTTTGTTGGAAGATTTAAATATATGATGGAGAGACAGAGCATCTGGAATTCAGAGGAAACTTGACATTGTTAAGTTGCAGTGGTTTAAGTGAACTACAGTGGTGAAATATTACTTATGTCCAACCTTACAAATGTTTAGGAAAGATAGAAGTGGTACCTTCATCAGTTACTAGAACATGTATACATGGTTTTTTTTCCACACAGAAGTGAATAAAAGTTGTTTGCATGGCATTAAATACCAGTTTTATTATGCGTGATGTCTCCTAACATTACCTGTCAAAACACAGACTTGCTGTTTCAGTGGTGTAAGGACAATGCTTTAGCTGACTGCTCTCTAGACTTTTTTTTTAAATTGCCAGTATACTCCCAAGAGAGCACAGTCATAGGTACATAGCTACATACAAGGCATTACTTGAATTGTTTTCAAATACGAGATTATTTCCTTGCTCTAGTGAAGTTCTGTGTATTCATTAGCATATTGCAAATATTTATAAGCAGGAGATTTTCTCTCAAAAGCTGTGGACTTTGTAATAAATACTTGTTGACTGAGGAAGACTGATGTGACAGTCCAGCAGAAGAAAAAGATGGGATACAAGGACAGAAACATAAATATTTAGAGGAGGAGGAGCATGTGGTGAGTGCCTGAAGCTAGCAACAACATTATGTACTCCCATTTCACTCTATATCTGCTTCATAAACATTGCACTCAGTTATTTTAGCTTGAACCAGGCATATCAGCTGCTACATTAACTATTGATGGCTCATTATCTCAATGCTTATAAAGACGCATGACTGAATATGAGTTAAAAATAAAATGGTGCTGGTCAACAGAATAGAGCAGAGATGCTTATCGAAGTTGTTATAAATGAAGCCATTGCTATGAAAGTTGTATATTGTATTGTTTTGTGTATAGTTTCGTAACAGCTATACTCATGGTGTTTTTTCCTGCTTTTTTTAACAGCTATAGTCATGCTTATCAGAGTCAGAGACATTTGGACAATGGCCTTAATAATATGATTTCACTTGGTCAGCCCTGAAGTTGTCAGGCAGTTGGAAGAGATGATCATCGTAGGTCTCTTCCAACTTAAATAATCTATTCTATTCTACAGTGAGGAAAAATTAGGGAGAGGAAAAAAAAAAAAACCAAAAAATTTTTTTAAAGCTTAACCCTGAGGGGATACTCATTGCTCATGTCCTTGAAAGTGGATGGTAGAGTGTCAGACATCATTCAGAAACAGCACATCACAAAAATGCAAAAAAAAAAAAAGTAGCTTCTTGAAAATACATAATCCTTCCTTAATTCCTCTATTCAATGCCAAAAAAAATGCAGAATATTTAAGAATCAGCTTTTAGAAGTGTCTTATTCAGGCTATCTTCTATATTAACAAGTATTTGTCTACACCAACAAGTATTCACTCAAAACCGTAAAATTGTGTCAGGGACTTGATTTTTTTTTTTTTTTTTTTATATAGTACACCTAATTTAGGGCTCACTGAAGTCTGTAAATTTTCCTGTTGATTCTGAAAAAACCAGGTTTGCTTGTATTGTTGAATGTATATCTTTCGTGTGATCCCCAGGAATCTGAACTTCGGTCCATAGAAGTTAAGGGCCAGGTAGAGCAGCAGCCTTATTTCATATAATACAACATTTCAACAATTTGCTCAAGAATCTGCTCCCTATCTTCATTTGCTGACTATATCTTATCCTTTAAGTGTGTTTTTTTCCTAGTTAGGATCAGACTATGGTTTGTTTGCTGGTTTTTATTTATTTTGGTTTTTATTGTTGGTCTACTACATTCTTTACCGTGTATGAGTTCTAAAAAACCGAACTAATTATTCTGTTACAGTCAGTTTGTTATGACAGTTAATCATCTGTCAAAACAGATATGAAATAAGTCTTGGAGACCTATGGAAAGGTATTCTGTTGTGTGTTATTTGAAATTATGAAGTAACAAAAAATACAGATTTATTGTTTCCAGTATGGTTTGTTTGGGGTTTTTTTTGTGAGACTTTAAGCAGAAGGGAATGTAATGATAAATGAAGAGAAGGAGTAATAATGAAATGGTAATGAACAAGTAGATAAAACCATACTTCTTCATTAAAGTGGTAGAACTCTACAAGAAGGATAGAGTGAAAGACAGTCTGCACAAGAAGTAAAGCTCTCAGCCAGAGTTCATGTAAGTCAGTATGGAAATTTTTTTCTACTTATTTCAGTCAGTGATACAACTACTCCTTAAGGAGCAAGTAGTTAAGGAGCGTACTGAGCAGAGCAGAGAAGCTGTGAATCTGTTCTCAAAATTTTTTCACTAGCTGTTTGGCATTGAAGTTACATCCATTATGAAATAATTGCATTACATCTTCAAACAAGTGCACACAATAAAAAAACACAACCTTTCGTTTTTATAAGGAGAAATTCATCCCCCATCCTGGAACAACCTTCCTGTCTATAATTCCGTTGAAGCCTAATCTTCTGCCTGAATAGACAACCCCCACATCACGGGATACCTGGAAGACTGGGCACGTGCATGAGAATGCACTGCTTCTTGAAGTACATGCAGTTACTTCTGGAGTTCTTCAGACAGTGTTTTAGACATATCCTAGTGAGGGAAGAGATATGCAGGGGCTTACAGAAAACATTTTGGTTGGGCAAGACCGTTTGTGCTTGTTAATTTTTAGCTTGCCTAGCTTAGCAAATGTGAATGTTTGCACTGTGGCCACATCAAAAATGTTCCTTGACAGTCTCATTATCAAAATGGCATCAAGTTACACCAGGATAGGTTTAGGTTGGACATTAGGAAAAACTTCTGTGCCAAAAGGGTTGGAAGAGAGACTGGAACAGGCTGCCCAGGGAAGTGTTAGAATAGCTATTCCTGGATGTATTTAAAAGCCATCTAGATAGGGTGCTTAAGATATGGTGTAGTAGTGTCCTGATAGTCTTAGGTACAGTTAGACTTGAGTATCTTAAAGGTCTTTTCCAACCACAGCGATTCTGTGATTCTGTGGAAAAAAAACTCACAAGAGTATCTGAGTCTACAGTGCAAAGTTATGATCTTTCTTTTTTTTTTTTTTTTCCTCCTATTGAAAAATGACAAATACTGTATAGGCATTGAACACTGAGAGAAATACTACATTCAGAAAATAGATGTTCTTATCTGCTGAAAAAAATGTTACTCTTTCTTTAGTGGTAAGGAATAAATGTGCCATCTGGACAAATATGTTTTGAAGATGGAATTTGGAGTTATATTTACACACTAAGTTTGTGTATTGTATTTCCTTTGTTTAGCAATATCAAATCCTGCATTGACAATGGAAATAATGAATATCCAAGGCACTGTGAAATGCTGTACACATTTGCAACATTTTCTAAAAGGTGAATAATGAATACTATCACATATAATTGGTGCATATGAATCAGGGGGGAGACAGAGACTAAATGATTTACTGGGAAGATATGTTCCAAGGGCAATGCACACAGCTAGCACATTGTTGTACATCTTTGGACAAAAAAGTGTAGAACACAGTACTTCTGAAATAATGAAAACTAGATGGATATAATTGCTCCTATTCAAATAATTTTTCATTAGCAATAAAATACTGATATTGGAAGCATTCCAAGAAAAAATAAGGTATTTTAAGATAGAGAATTTCTCATTGCTCAGTAATTTGTAGGAATTCATGTCAGATCCATATACCTACCATTTGAATTGCTGTTTGTATCTGCTATAAATTAACAGGAACTTTGTCAACCAAAACATATTTAAAATTCTAACACTGTATATGTGGAGAATAAATCAGTTGACTTGTCCCATTTCTTTATTCTGTTTTATTGAATATTCTGCTAAGTTCTGTGACTCATTTTCCATCTAACTCTACTTAAGCTGTTATAACTGTCTCTATATAATAAGAATGATATGTGTATTTATTTTTGTGTTGTCCTACTGATCCATTTTCAATGTTAACTACTACTACTTCTGGTCACATGCAGTTATGAGAATACGGTCAACAATCACGTGTTGCACGGATTACCTACAGAGACTCAGTATTTGGATGGTATGGGCAGATTTGAGGAGGTATTGTTTACTGAAAATGGTAATTTCAAAAAATTTATTGTAAATTTAAAAAAAATGCTTTCAAGAATAAGCAGTTTTTTCTCAAAATTGAACATGCCTATGCATTTATAAATTCTCAGATTAAATCTTCGGAAATAATATTGTTCGTTTGCATCATCAGTTTCTCGGCATGCTCACGTTCATTGTGGGACTGATGCAGAAAGTACTTGGCAAAATTTTTCAGAACTACATCATCCCGCTCAAAGTAGTAGGACATGCTGAGGTACACGTAGGAGGCGTAGAGCTCCAGGTTGATTTGGCAGTTGATGGCAGCTTCGCAGTCCTGGTGGTAGTTCTCGCACACCTGGAAAGGAGGGGCTGCCATGGCCACATGCAGACAGAAACTCTGCATACTTTATAAGGATCAGTGAAGGTTATTTATGAGCCTTCATTTAAGTCTGAAAGTTGATAATCTTACTTCCAAAACAAATGGTTACACAAGATCTCAAACCTGAATCAGACTTGCTAAAATGTCTTCATTTGCCACTAAAAATATCACTCTATATTTCTAATTTCACTAATTCATCTGGTTACAGTTCTTTATAATTGAGTCATACTTGAATCTGAACCATACATTAACAATTATTTTCTGTTTCAATATATCCTTGATAATTTTGCTTCTTCTGTATTACAGCTATGATAGCTAGGATTGCAAGAAGATCAGTAATAATTTCAGGTAATAAAAAAATCAATGTCTTGATCTATGTTCGAAAACACAGAAAAAGAAATTTTTTCTTGCTGGTCATTATTTCTATCTCAGACATTATAGAAAGCGAAGTGAGAAGATTCACTTTTGCTCTGGATGGAATAAAACAGAAAGTACTTTTCTCCTAGAAGAATGCTATCAGACATGTCTGAAACATCTGAAATGGTTCTTGGCCTAACCAAGTGCTGCATTTTTGAGTCCTTCAGCATGGTGTCTCTTTGTTTCCAAAGTAACTATCCTATATTGCTTAATTTGCATGGTAATAATAGTATGCTTATAATTCCCTTAAAGGAGACAACAAAAAAGTGTTTCTTTTACTTACAGTTTAACAAAGAAAGAGTTTACACTTGCAGATGTTTTTAGATGTATTTTAAAGATGACTTCTAGACGAGGATAAAATTCTTGTTTCTCACTGGTTATTTAGCAAATAAAAAAGTACTTTATGTGAAGTTTTATGGCACTGATCTGAATGTAAAGCAGACGTTTTCTAGGCCTGTGCATTAAGAACTGCATTAGCTTTACAGTTTTTTGTTTGATTTTTCCAGAGATGGGAGAATGACCCCAGGAATAACATAGGCAAGTGATGCCAAGTTCATAACCCTATAGTGCTCGTTTCTGGAGTGCACATACACCAGCTGCTTACAAAGAGATGTCAAAGCAGCGGCCTAATGAGAGGGGTAATAGGACAAGCAAGGTACCATCAGAACTCCAGAATTCTTTCACAAACTTCTGTCATTTGTAGCTGAGAGCAGGCTTTCAACATCAGCTTATATGCTTCTAAAATAGAAGTAAAGTGTGTTTGTGTTCCAGAACTGGTTCAGTCACTTTTGAGCACATTTTAAATTTTAAAAGACCATAGCATAGAATTACACTTTATTTTTCTTTTAAATATCACTTAGGACATCACCAGCTGATATCCTTACTTCCATAAAGATTTAAATGATATGAAAAATCAGCCTTGCTATCACCTTTTCAGTGAAGTATTTAAGTATTTGTAAACAGGCCAGTCTTACACATTCATGTGCTTGTGTGCATGCAAGCCATGAAATAAGTAAAAGAACCCATACATGATATTAATTAACTATGATCTGCTGGTCCAGGTGCACTTAAAAAGCTGCAAACAGATGTGACCAAGTCCAGTAACAAGTTAACTTTAGTGGACTCATCAATTCACTTGTTCTCTCAAAGAAAGTAAGTTTGATAGTACTGAATGCAAAACACTTGAGAGTTCTTTTGGTGACTCTGCTCCAGAGAAGACCAAGAGCTTGTTATACACTGTTACAGAATCATAGAATCAGAGAATAGTTTCAGCTGGAAGAGACCTTCAAAATCATCAAGTCCAACCTTACTCCTAGCCCTTTCAAAAACCACTAAACCATGTCCCTAAGCACAACATCTAACTGCCTCTTAAACACTTCCAGGGATGGTGACTCCACGGACTCCCTGGGCAGGCCATTCCAATGCCTGACAACCCTTTCTGTAAAGAAATGCTTCCTAATGTCCAGCCTGAACCTCCCCTGCTTCAACTTCAGGCCATTTCCTCTTGTTCTGTCACTTGTCACCAGGGAGAACAGACCAACTCCCACCTTGCTACAGCTTCCCTTCAGGTAGTTGTAGAGGGCAATAAGGTCTCCCCTCAGCCTTCCTTTCTGAAGGCTAAACAGCCCCAGATCCCTCAGCTTTTCCTCATATGGCACATGCTCCAAACCCTTTACTAGCTTTGTAGCCCACCTCTATACCCTCTCCAGCACCTCAACATCCTCCTTGTAGAGAGGGGCCCAAACCTGGACGCAGTATTCAAGGTGCATCCTCAGCAAAGCCAAGTACAGTGGAATGATCACATCCCTGCTCCTGACAACCACACTGCTGGCTCATGTTCAGGCAGCTGTCAGTCAACACCCCCAGGTCCTTCTCTGCCTGGTAGCTCTTCAGCCACTCCTCCCCAGGCCTGTAGCACTGCTGGGGGTTGTTGTGGCCCAAGTGCAGGACTCAGCATTTGGCCTTATTGAGGCTCATGGAATTGGCCTTGACTCAGCTAAGCTCATGGAATTGGCCTTGACTCAGCTAACTAGCCTATCTAGATTCCTTTGTAGAGCTTCCCTACCCTCAAGCAGATCAACACTTCCACCTAGCTTGGTGTCATCTGCAAATTTACCAAGGGTGCACACTATCCCCTCATCCAAATCATTGATGAAGATGTTAAACAGGAGTGGCCCCAGTACTGAGCCCTGGGGGACACCACTCATGACTAGCAACCAACTGGATTTAACTCCATTGACCATGACTACATTAACATGGGTCCTGATAGGCATGCACCCACAGGTGCTGAAGGAGCTGGCACAGGTCATTGCCAGACCACTCTCCACCATCTTCAGTAAGTCATGGCAGACAGGAGAGGTTCCTGGAGACTGGAGGAGGGCAAACATAACTCCAATCTTCAAAAGGGGAAAGAAGGAAGACCCAGGCAACTATAGACCAGTCAGCCTCACCTCTAACCCAGGAAAGGTAATGGACCAACTTATCCTCGGAGCTATCCTTAGGCATATCAAGGACAAGGGGGTCATTAAGATCAGTCAACATGGTTTTACCAAGGGGTGGTCATGTTGACCAACCTGATAGCCTTTTATGAGGACGTAACCAGGTGGATAGATGATGGTAGAGCAGTGAATGTGGTTTATGTTGATTTCAGTAAGGCATTTGACACTGTCTCCCACAGCATCCTTCTGGCTAAACCTGATCTGGATGATCAGGTAGTGAGGTGGATTGGGAACTGGTTGAATGTAAGAAGCCAGAGAGCTGGGGCTCTTTAGCTTGGAGAAAAGGAGACTGAGTGGTGACCTCATCAATGTTTATAAATATATAAAGAGTGAGTGCCAGGAGGATGGAGCCAGGCTCTTCTTGGTGATGCCCGATAATAGGACAAGGGGCAGTGGGTGGAAGCTGAGGCATAGGAAGTTTCATGCAAACCTGAGGAGGAATTTTTTCACTGTGAGGGTGACAGACAGTGGAACAGGCTTCCCAGGGGGGTTGTGGAGTCTCCCTCTCTGGAGATAATTCAAAACCCGCCTGGACAAGTTCCTGTGTGTGATCTGGTATAGGTGTTCCTGCTCTGGTAGGGGGGTTGCACTAGATGATCTTTCGAAATCCCTTCCAGCCCCTGATATTCTGTGATTCTGTAACTACATTGTCCTTGTAAAACTGCTCTGTTGTCATTTGTGCACAGAACATATCCTTGAGTAAGAACCTAACGTGCTTCTGTCCTCTTTTTCCGTGAGTCAGTTGTGACTCATGATTGTACATTGTCCTCAAAAAATGAGTTATTTTATGAATATAAAGAGTGGTATGTATGAAGAACTGTGACACAAATCAAAGTCACAGTAGATATTATTAGAATATTCACATGGAAGCTTGTACATTAACAGAATGTTAAATGATTTGTGCCATCTGATTTGTAAAGGATGATGCTTTAGATGCCAAAGATAAGGTTTTTGGTTTTTTTCTGACAGGGTTGTCATTTTGTAATATAGTAGTATAAGTTATATAATTTGATTATGTTCAAGTCTTTTCAGTTCTGGTCTCCCCAGTTCAAGAGGAACAGGGAAATACTAGAGAGACATTCCAGCAGAAAGCTACAAAGATGATTAAGCCACTGGAACACCTCTTATGAGGAAAGGCTGAGAGCCCTGGGGCTGTTTAGCCCAGAAAAGAAGACTGAGTGGGGATCTTATTAATGTTTACAACTATCTGAAGGGGGGGTGTCAAGTAGAAGAGTCCAATCTCTTTTCAGTGGTGCCCTGTGATAGGGCAAGAGGCAATGGTAGCAAGGTGAAACACAGGAAGTTCCACCTCAGTGTGAGGAAAAACTTCACTGTGAGAGCGACGGAGCACTGGAACAGGCTGCCCAGAGAGGTTGTGGAGTCTCCTTCTCTAGAGACTTTCAAGACCCACCTGGATCTGTTCCTGTGTGGCCTGGGGGTTGGACTCGATGACCAGACGTCCCTTCCAACCCCTGCCATTCTATGATTTTATGATTCTATGTTGTACCATTAGTATCCTTCAGATTCTTCTTTTAATTTTGAGTGGTGAAATTGAGATTAGTATCTATTTAAGACTACTATTGGAGTTTAGGTTTCATTGTTCCTGATCTTTTCCCAAAAAACACTTCCACAGCTTATTGCTTCTGAAAACAATTTTTGCACTCATAACACACTTGTTGGAAGCAGTTTTATTCACTCATGAGAGGAGGTTTGTGTGGAATATGGATAAAAACAGTAATGACTGTGTATAAGCAGTCTTGGATACACTGCCATTGCTGGAGCTGTTCTTGTAGTAATAATATACATGTTCAATTAACTGAGAACTTATATTAAAATTAAATTGCTAATGCACAAAAGTTTCTACTGTTTTTTATTTTAAAAAAGTCCAAAATTAATCTGATTGCATAATCATCCTGTAAAATGTTAATGACAAAAAAAAAAATATTAAAAATCACTATAGTTTGAATTTTCCATGAAAGATAAATTCTTTTAAATATTTTCAGTCTTTTTTTCCATAGTTTTAGAAGAATACTTTGGAACTATTTAACATAAATGCATCTTTGAAAAAATAGTTTATTGGGAAAAAGTACAATTCTGTATTGGGAGTAGAGGTGGCATTTTATGAAGGAAGAAATTATTCACTGAAAAGTGTTGTTTTGCCAGTCAGACCTGTTTTTCAGAGCATATAATGACTGGAATATTGTTCTTGTTAAGAAAAAAGCCTTAGAAAAGTTGAAGACTTTTTTTTACAGATACGGAATGATTTTTGAACATCTTAATGAAATGTTTATAGTTTTCATTTAAAAATAGTCTTCTGGTTCGAATTTGTTTATTTGAAAAGAAAACCTTCATCTGGAATAAAACATTTTGTCTGAAATGAAAAGAAGGTTTTGAGGATTTCCCCGGTT
Source organism: Todiramphus chloris collaris (assembly GCA_025345505.1). Lineage (NCBI taxonomy): Eukaryota > Metazoa > Chordata > Aves > Coraciiformes > Alcedinidae > Todiramphus > Todiramphus chloris. Next base: position 42,733,337 of record JANVCC010000010.1, on the reverse strand, counting down.
TTTGTTATCAAGGAAATAGGAAAAAACCCTCTGTTTTGTATAAGGTAAAAACAGTTTATTAGAAATTAAATTTTAAAACCGTTAATGGCTAAACCTTAATTTTAAAGCACTGAAATCTGCATGAGTATGTTCCATTACTTTGAATTTTCTATTTCACTAAATTCTTACTTACAGAATCTGATGTTTTCAGAAAGAAGAGTAGCTAAGACTGGCTAGCCACTCACAGGACACTTTTCCTTATTTTGTCTTCTACTACAATTATGTACTTTTTTTCCTGAAAAATGCTTCATGGTCAAACATGTTGATTCCAACTGTAGTTAGTATTATTCAGTGGTAGAGTTGATTGCCTCTGTTTAAAGCAGAGAAAAAGAAGACATACAATGAGGTGATTTGATCTTTGTAATTTTACCATTTTTAAAGGCAAAGTATTTAGAAATAAGGAGATCATGGTTCTATTTAATCAGTTGTTGTTCTGTGGTCTAAAACCAAGTAGGTGTTCTCTCTGGGTTTTTAATTCAACTCAGCCTATATGCCCTTAAAAACTTCCAATAGTTAGATATTTTGCATGTGGTTTATTTAATAAACTGTCAATGAATTATTTAAGGACCTTTCTCTGCCCTCCACCATCTAACCACTCTAGTCTCCTAACCCTTTGTCTCCAAAAGTAATTAATTCACTTCATTTTACATTAGTGGCTTTATTATTGAGTCAAATTCTAATGGGAAGTCTTTTCTACAACTAAAAATACATATACAAACCTTCTGACTTGGAAATCTAATTACTATTCTATTTGGGACTTAAGAGAAAATTGGACTTTAGGATCTTCTGGAACTGCATAGGTCCATTTCTTATTAAGCTTTGGGTAGAAATCTTTTGAAGCTTATTTTACCACATTCTGTAAATCTGCAGTTCAGTGGACTTAAGCAATACCTCGCAGTTCCTTCCAAATTTTGGGCATAGCAGGAATTTATCCTTATTTTTCATTTAGTAACTATGAGGTACCCAGCATTTACTGACCACATGGAGAGGAAGGAAGGAGAACAGACTGTATTGGAAAGGTTTGCAACTTCAGCAAAGCAGTTGGACTACATTTGGAATAATACAGAAGATGTTCTCTAAAGTCTTGCCTTACCGCATTTTTGTAGAAACTTTAGTTTCAACTAATTGATGTAGGTTGCCAATTTACATCTCAAAATATAACATGAAGCTTAATTTAACAATGTTTAATACTTTTTCAGTGTTCTATACCAGGGTAAAATGTTACTGAAATTGTGATATTTCTACAGAACAGTTTATGTATTTTTAATTGTTTTTTAATTATAACCAATGTGTTGGTAGGAATGCCCCTGAAACAATGAAATTATTACTTTGTCTAGCTGTCCCCTATAGAAGATGTCTCCTTTCCTTTATATTAAACCATCTGCTCTGAAAAACTGTGAAACTTACATTTATTCCTGTATCAAGCAGATAGATGTCACGTCTATGCTTACTTCCATTAAAAAATTTAAAAACATTTTGAAAAAGCTAATCTGCATTTCTGCAGTAGGACTGAGGAGCAGTTGCATCAAGGAGTGAACAGAAAACGCACTGTAGATAGTTTCTTAATTTCTTTGTTCAGTGTCACTCAGCTGATAGAAACATTGCAGGAAAATCAAGGGTCATTTCACAACTCCATTCAGTCAGTGATGAACAGATTGCCTTTGTAGATTGCAGATACTCTTTTCTTATTCTAAACTTACTGTCTCCAGTCTCTTGCAAAGTGAAGTTGAAGACTGTGAGGCACTGCAAATTTTTTTTAAAGGAAAATGCTCTTAAATATCCCAGAGGCTGTATCTCATATCTATTATATGTATAATCAAACTAGTGATATTGTTGCATCATTTCTATTTAGTTTTTAAATTATACTGATTTTTAAAGTGATTGTAATATGATAGATAGCTAATTAGAAAACATGAGTTTTTTAATTAGAAGACTGGTTATATTTTGAAAAAGCAGCCTTCTTTGGAAGGTATAATTTGTGCTTACAGGATAAAAGCACGTGTACAATTATTTCTAGTTAAGTTCCAAATAATGTAACTTGTGCTTCTAACTACCTACTTATGAATTTAAATAGAGCAGTGAGGAATGGCAGTATTCACATATACTTCTGCTAATTCAGTCTGCAGAAGTAGTTTGAATATTAAAAAAAGTGGGACTAAATGCTTGTATGTCTGTACTTGGGGTGTGAGTGCACAGCAAGAAAATGCGTCTTGTGAAACAAGACACTGGTGTGTGATTTAGAGAAGCTCAGGAGTACTTAGGTCTTCCTCTGATGCTTTTATGAAATCATAGGTTGGTTACTTAACTTTGCTGCTCATCAAATCTCTGAAGCAGTTTCCTTTCTGTTTCTTTACCTTTTAAATGTTTCTCAGGTGTAGCCCAGTCTTTGATCTACCTGGTCACTCATTTTCTCTGTCACATAAGAAAATAATCTTTCCATATACCAAGATGCACATTATTCTAGTTTCTTAATGTTGAGCTCTATTGTGGTATACAGTAGTATTCCAAAGTGAGCAAGAGAGTGCTATCCATAGGTACTGTCTGAAACTAGGCTGAAAAAGTATTTTAAATAAAATTTTGAGCTGGTTTTTGGAATATACTGTGTGGACATTCTCATACTAGATTTAAATACCTTTTCTTATTCGAACAAAGTTTTGCCAAGAAACCTGTTATAATAAAGCTTTTAAGTTACTTTTGAAAGGGAAGATGGGGAACAAATCTGTGTTAACAAATAGAGAAAGATAATCTATGCAAGACGAGGAGGGTTTAATGCCAATTCTGAGTGACACTAACTGAAGCTGAAATTTCTGATTTATGCTACAGGCAAATGAGCACTGTAGGTTTGAGGTTGTGGGAACAACTTGTGAGATAGCTAAGAAAGCGAGATTTCTATGTCATTGCTTCCTTGGTTGGTTCATTGCACAGCTGAGTATTTTGAAAGGTAGAGAATACATTTTGGAACATGGAGTTTTGCAGTAAATTTTAATACTTGTGCAGAAGTGACTCTCAGGAAATGAAGCTATGTATCTTTTATTGATACATGGTTATGAAATAATTTCAGTTTATAAATTAATACACATCTTAAATCCATCTTTATAACCACAGGAAAATTTATACAGCATATAATTCCTACTTCACATTAATACTGATTCAGTCATTCCTGCCATTCAGGTTTATAGTAGGGCCAAATACATCATTGGATTTCTAGTGTCCCAGTACAGATGGATACTTTCCAGGTTTTCTTCCTTTCATCAGACTTTCTCAGAAAATGTCACTGGTGTTGAAGACATTTTGCAAAAGTCTTTTCTTTTTCCATCTCTTGTCTGTTCCACTTAGGTGTCTATTAATTTTCTGATAGTTTTTGGACTGTATTCTTAAACAAAGGAAACTATTTGCTGTCTTTTGTGAACATCACTTACTTTTAAGTTTAGGTGTGTAGAATTGCTAGCTGCCTTAAAGCAATAAAGAGACACAGATGTGATAGGTTGAAATAGTTGAATAACTGTAATAAAAAGCAAAGCTTTAGCAGTGTTGATTAATGCAAAACTGTGTGGCAAAATGATTTGCAATGCTATTAAGCGGTGTATTTAACATACAAATTCATTTTACTGATACACAGTCTTGACAGATTTCTATGGACTTTCAGGATTCAATAGCAATTCAACAAATATAAGATGGTTTTTCAACATTACATACTTGTGGCACTTTTTTTTTTTTTGTATTTTAAATATTGGCAGTCTTAATATTTAGATGGTTGCATGCGTACTGTAGATTTTTATCGCTTTATGATTTAAAAAAAATATAAATAAATTATGTTATTGATGTTTTTATCATATGGCCATATAGGGTCAAGGTGCTAAAAGAGTTGCACCCCCAGTCCTGGGCATTGGGCATCTCCCAAGGATCAGGGACTGGTTGAGGCTGGGCTAGGATAGGGCTGGCTTAGTGAGGCTTATCACTGGGCAGGGCTGTGCAGAGCTGACGACTGGCCTGGCTACATCATCACTGGAGTGGGGGCTGACTGCCCAGATGAGATGACATGGGGTCCTAGGCTACGGGTCCCCAGGGAGGTCTCAGGGATAGTCAAAGCTAGTGATGACCTGATTTACTGAGTTCTGAAGGGAAAGAGAAAGATTTACAGATGATACCATCTTAACCTTTCACAAGAAATTCTTTAACTGTTATTCTATAATTCACAAAAAAAAATAAAAAAAAAATGAGTGCATTTTTCCAGGGTGGAGTTGATCTTTTATTTTAGTATTGTGATCTGGTGAGTTTATGAAATAATAGCATTTCACTACTTGCACTGGGCTAGGAAAGATTACAAGTATATTGTGAAATGTGAAGGCTTCTTTAGTTTGCATATATTAGTCTTGTCCTTTGTGATGAATTTCTATTTTGTGCATTTATCCACAAATTTAAAATACACAATTCAGAAGGAAATTCTCAATCCAGTTTTTACACTGATAGTTACAGTCGAAAGCTATGATTTTGCAGATTACAGCGAGTGGTAAGGTCATCTGTTCATCCCATTTGTCTTCAGCAGGCTTCAAATAGCTGGTGGGGCAGTGTTCTTTTTGAAGAAGCAGGAGGATTTGGGAATTACAGATAGGCAACATTGTTAGATGTTTAAGAGAAAATTCTACCACCCAGAGACTTAAAAATCAGTTGGCTGCCTTTTTAAACTCTGCTAGCAGGAAGATGATGAGCCTAATTATATGTGCCTGAGTGACAAAACGGTATAAATTAGTGTGATTTGTTACCAATATCCAATTAGATTATACCTGAGGTTTGTTACAGATGACAGTTCTCATTGAGAGTTTAAAACAAAAATGCTTCTCAACTAAAATGAGTCTTGAAATTTCTACATGTGGGATATAAACTGGTTATTAATATACTAGTGAACTTGGTCACAGATGATCTTTAGTGGTTTAGAGCTTAATGATATAATCACTGAAGGGATATACTTAGGTTTATAAACCATATATAACAGTCTTTGTCACATCCACTGATGTTTTTTGGTGTTTGTCTCGCAGAAAGAAGGGCATTATATTTAATAAGGAAGAAGAAAATCATCATAAGGAAAAATACAGTACTATTGTCCCTATAAATGATGGTTAATGCATATGTTAACACTTCAAACTTACTTCCTTTCAGAGTTATTTTAGGTTGGTGGGATACAGTCTTAATATGACAGCCCTAATTATAAAAGTGTCACTTCCGGATATTAATAAAAAAAATCATTAAGAGCTCAAGTGATTTTATTTGTGAAGATTGTCTAGCTAATTTAAGTTGTGAAGGTACAGGATGCTATTAAGTTATAATCTCACACATTTTAATAATTGTGTAATTCTGAATAATTTTGAGGAGATTGTTAAAGAAATCCTACAATACTGTAAAATATGCTTTTAGCACATTTAGATTGTTCATACCCCAGTCATTGTCAGCTTCCAGATATAGATTGGAAAACAGGTATAGGTTAAATCACTTGAGAGGCTGGGTGATTAACCTAGTTAGCAGACTCATACAATCATTGCTGCTCCACATAACAGCAGTCAGATGGGCGTACATCAGTAGGGCAACTTTGTATCCTGGTGGGACATATTGCCCTCATTCTTTTGGGCATCTGAAGCATCTGTATTGGTTTCATTGACTTTAAAAAATGGCCCAGATGCTTATAGGTATCTTTTGCCTAACTGTCTTTGTTTCCTTAAGTAGGTTAAGCTTCATACATACTGTTACGCACGAACAGACTTGTTATCCAAACCTCCAGTCTTCCTCTGTGTGCTCTGTAACTCAACTTTCCCATCCGCTGGCTTCAGCTGAATGCTCCTCACTGTGCCAGTAATTAGCTCAGAGTGGCTGGCAGCTGCAGTCTCTGCAGCGACCAGCCTACACTGCTGCAAGTTCTTGGAAAAGGAACCTTGATTCTAACCTAGTCGTCGTCTATCTGGGGAGAAATTAAAAACCTGTTAATTTGCTTCATTGCTTTAATGCAAAAAATACAAATCTGATATAAAATGTAGGTCTCTGGAGAACCTTATGCTATTCTTCATTGCCTACAGACATACCAACCAAGTATAATTGGCCGAGAATGTATGTAGTTTTTGGCTTCTCAGGCTGCTGAAAACTGATGCTGAATTGCATATGAGAGAGGTCACAGAAAGAGCACACAGTACATTATGCTAGCTGTTCATTTTCTCTAGGCAGAGTTATGCATATATGTACAACTTACCACTCTGTCATCTTTCTCCTGAGTGCATTTATTTCAAAAGAACATTGGTCTTTCCTAGTCTGTAATCATTAGTTGGCTTGTAGTCTAGGTCTAGCCTTTCTAAGGGAATGCAGTTCCCTGTAAAGTAAAACTAACTTCTGGGAGTAATATGATCTGAATGTGTTGCCCTGTTTCTGTGGTTTTATAGTAATATTCACAGGAAATGGAACCAAGTTAAAAAAACCAAACAAAAAAACAACACAAACAAAAAGTTAATCTAGCCCATCACTAATGATCAACTCTTCAGTAAGTTTTCCTTCTCCCTAGAGGGACAACTCTATATTGGGAGTATATAGGTACTTCTCAAGATACGTATGTATAGAGTTGTCACAGAAACACTCTGACTGGACTGTTCCCATTATAGTGCTCAAGTGAAGCAATAAGAAGCTTTTGAAATATAGGCTTATACTTTAAATAACAGTTAGTTGAGGGTTATAGAATCTGAAGTGGTAATCTAATATACCAGTTTTTTAAAGGCTGGATATGGTCTCCAAAGTCAATCAGAAGCAACAAAATCTTAAAATGGCATCTCTAGAAGATGTATTTTCCTAGACTAGGATGGGAAACTGAAGTCATTCAGACAAATTAGGTAACATGCTGATGTAAAATGCATCAAAAAATATTTTGAGAATTTTTTTTTTTCCAAAATTGGTAATCCATTAATAATCTAACTGCCATTTCCAAACTTTTGTCAGTATTTTAGATGCTAAGATGTTATTTTAAACAGAAAAAATAATTTCTTTGATAAATCAAGATTAACTTTGATCTGTAAAAGCAAATACCAAGATAACATTTCTGCTTTCTAACAGACACAGTAGTCTCCTAGCAAGACATACCAGCTGAGTTAAGGCTTACTGTAAGGTAAGATTTGGTTAGTACAGTCAGTGATGTAATACATCATTGGTGAGGTAGTAAGAAAAATTGTCAGGGAATTTGGTAGATTCTTAATTTTCTTAAGTTAAAGTGCTTCTTGATGAAATGGAAGACTTCAGCTTTTCTCAAGTTTTTCTGAGTTTTCAAATACTGTGATTAAAAGAATATTGCTCCAAAATATTGGGAAAAGTAGGATGAGGGTGTAATAAGTTCTGTCAAACGAAGCTGTAAACTGGCCATATAGGTAAGAAAGGATTATTGCAAGACAGTTTACTTGATGAAAGGATGGGAGATGACACAATGCATTTGCAAGTACTGAAATAAAAATGTAAGGACTACAAGTGAAAATGGACATATATTATGAAGTGACAAATGAAGTTTGCAACTGATGGTGAAATACGTTTTTCAGTAGAAGCTCTAAATGTAGAGGGGATCCTGTGGTATGTAGTACTTGATAACACTGCAAAAGATAAAAGGTTAGAGAAGCCCATTAACCATAAAATTATGAACATTGCATGTTCATGAAAAAATTAATTATTTAGATTTTTGTGTGTAATTAGTATAGGAGGGTTAGCCTGCATGCTATTAAGAAATTTCATCAACCTTGAATGTAATGGAAAAACCCTCTATAATACAAATATTCTGTTGAAAAGAACTTAATATAAAATCATGTGTAATAATAAAATGCATCTAGTATCTTAGCAACTATATGAGTGACAGTCAGGGTAAGTGTGCAACAGTTTCTTTGATTGTTTATGTTGACCCATTGTAGGTAGGAAAATTAATCTGAACTTCCTTCCATAAGGTTGTGTTACATTTGTTCATCTGCTTAAAATCATAAAAACCTGAACTCTAAAGTTCTGCAGAAAAAATGGTGTCGGTTTTGCTGAAAGGCTATGTAGCGCTTCTGTAGAAAGTGAGATTGTGCAAAAGTAATGTCCATCAGTAATAATGCTTGGCAGAAAATCAGACATTCATTTGGTACGCTGTGAAGCGGAACAGTTATGAGAGAGGCCCACGGGGAGGACAGTAAAAGTAGCAAGCAGACTGGAAGGAAGTCACACTGGTATACAAAGGCACAACTTAAAACATTACAAACCAAAAATAATTAAAAAATCTAATGAGTAAAATGGTTCCTTTGTGGATCAGTGGTTCCTTCTGCTGTTGCTTTGTAACCAGTTTGGTTTCAGGGCCCTGAATTTATTAATGTGTTATAACAGTACTCTGCATGCAAATGTTTTCCTATTCTGCTTCTTTTGTTTCTCTGTTATAAATTATGTATCAGTATTAATAAAATAAAACTTTCCTCTTTAGAGCATATTTATAACACAGTGTGGGGACAGGGAAGCTGTAAGTCTGCCTCATGCCCAAACCTTTCTCCTGCCATCCCATTGTACTTCACATATACATCAAGCAAATCCCATGAGCTTACATATAAATAGAAACAGCAGTTTCATGAAGTGTTCAGCCTCATTTTGTTTGTTTGTGGAATGAGAATGTGCCCTATTCCAGAGACACAAATTTGCCTAGCTTGGAAGGAAGGATTTAAGCAATTAAGTAATTTTTGATAGTTTGGGGTTTTTATTCATTTTATATTATTATCTTGGCATTTTGGGGAAGGAAAAAACTTTCCAGTTTGACACATTTTACTTATTTTAAAACTGAGTGCAAAAGTAGCTGACAAGAAATGAGGGATATTTGACAATGATTTGTGTCTCAATTTCATTATGTACTTTTCTTCCTCAGATTTATTGCTTTCAACTCTCATCAACAGCTGTGTGACACAGTTACCTCGAGGTAACTTTAAATTATACATATCTGAATGTTCCTTTTTTTTTAAAAAAGGGAAGTGCTTCTAGCACATAATATATAGATATGCTCCATGCAGATAAAAAATTGTATATGTTTTGGTTTGAATTACAGTTCTTTGCATAAGAAAAATAGCATCTGCAAATGTCATAAAGTAGTAATTAAATAAAATTAATTAAAAAGTGCCCAGTGATGAAGAACCAATGTTAGAATCTGATTTGGAATGAAATCACAGGTGCTTCTTTTTCTATTATTTATTTATTTATTTATTTATAGAAAAGAGACTTCTTGCATCCAACAAACACTTGTTTTGTACATTTTTGAAAGGTGAAGCAGCACAGGACTGGTTAAGTACACCTTAGTGGGTTTGATGTCAGGGAGGGAGACAGTAACCAACTGACAAGCAGTAAACAAGCCATGCGGCTGTGTGCGGGAAGAGGCTTGGTGGACTGGCTGGTTGGAGTGCTGCTTTTTGTCAGGGAGGAAGTTGGCCTAGCCTGAGTTACTACTTTGGAGAGAGCCTGTTATCAGATTGTTTCCACTGTCAGCAGGGTGGTTTTGCTGTCAGTCTACTTGCTTTGAAGGAGCTTTGAAGTGGGAATCTGCAGCACCTTAAGTTAATTTTTCTTGAAGAAGTTACATAAAAGTAGAACAAGTAATAAAAAGGAGTGGTAGAAAAATGGTTATAGTTGCTCTCATCTGGGTTATAAAGCGAATTTGTGCATCATTGCTGGCTCCTAGAATACAGGACTGGTTAATGGAGTCTGAATAATACAGCAGGAGCGGTGTTGCCATGAAAGCAGGAAGATGTTGCTGGACATCTGTTGAGTTCCTTGCAACTACTGGATGCTGAAGTGGTGAGATGGCGTCTTATTGTACCATTGTCACACTTCTGCCTGAACAATTAATACCTCAGACTTTTTCCCCCAATACTTGCCTGTGTTAATGCTCTCTTGGCTTCATCTCTCATTTGCTTTCTTGTGGCAGTGCTGATGTTTTCATTAGCTTATATTAATTTAACAGTGCTCCACACTGATTTAACTATGGTTACTGTAATTTTTTTAATAAAAGTTCTTAAACATGATTTTTCAGGTATAAATTCACACTAAGTTTTAAAAGCTCTTACTATTATTCTGATCTTCCTTACTGTGAAGCCAAAAAGAATACAGATTTGTGTTCTGTTCAACCTTATAAGTGACCTTCTAATTTGTGGAGAAAACTTCTTATCTCCTTCCTTGGGGAAGGCAAATCATCATAACTAAATTTCAACTCCCCTTTTTCATGATTTATTGATCATACTGCTAATTTGCTAATCCTTATGTTAAACATTTAAAAATCTTGATGAAATGTTGTTTCTGTTCAGAATCACCAGACAAAATACCAAATACCTTCTGCAGGTCTATCTCACTCCATTATGTTCATAGAATCATAGAATTATTATGGTTGGAAAGGTCCTCTAGGATCATCAAGTCCAACCTTCATCCCAACATCTCCCTAACCACTAGACCATATCCTCAAGTGCTACATCTACTCGTTTTTTACACACCTCCAGGGATGGTGACTCTACCATCTCCCTGGGTAGCCTGTTCCATTGCCCAACTGCTCTCTCAGTAAAGAATTTCTTTCTAATTTCCAATGTAAACCTCCCCTGATGCAACTTGAGGCCATTTCCTCTCATCCTAACATTAGTAATTTGGGAGAAGAGACTGACACCAGCCTCAATGCAACCTCCTTTTAGGTATCTGTAGAGAGCAATAAGGTCTTCTCTCAGTCTCCTCTTCTCTAGACTAAACAACCATAGTTCCCTCAGCCACTCTTTGTAAGACATGTTTTCCAGACCTCTCGCCATGCTTGTTGCCCTTCTCTGGACCCCCTCCAGCACCTCAGTGTCCTTCTTATACTGTGGTGCCCAAAATTGGACACAGTACTCAAGGTGAGGTCTCACGAGTGACAAGCACAGGGGCATGATCACCTCCCTACTCCTGCTGGTCACACCATTTTTGATACAGGCCAGGATGCTGTTGGCCTTCTTGGCCACCGGGGCACACTGCTGGCTCATGTGCAGGCAGCTGTCAACTAAAACTCCCAGGTCCTTTTCTGACAAGCAGCTTTCCAGACACTCTTCTCCAAGCCTGTAGTGTTGCATGGGGTTGTTGTGACTGAAACGTATGATCTGTCATTTGGCCTTGTTAAACCTCATACAACTGACCTCAGCCCATTGCTCGCAGCGTGTCCAGATCCCTCTGCGGTGCCTTCCTACCCTCAAGCAGATCGACACTCCCACTTAATTTCATGTCATCTGCAAATTTACTGAGGGTGCATTCAATCCCCTCATCCAGGTCATTGATAAAGATATTAAACAAGACTGGTCCCAAAACTGAGCCCAGAGGGACACTGCTTGTGACCAGTCACCAGTTGGATTTAACCCCATTCACCACAACTCTCTGTGCTCAGCCATCCAGCCAGTTTTCAACCCAACAAAGAGTCCATCTGTCTAAGCCATGAGCAATCAGCTTCTCCAGCAAAACGCTGTGGGAAACAGTGTCAAATGCCGTACTGAAGTCCAGGTAGACAACATCCCCCACTTTTCCCTCATCCAGTAGGCAGGTCACCTAATCATGGAAGGATTGGTTAGACAGGACTTGCCTTTCATGAACTCATGTTTCCTGGGCCTGATCCCTCTGTTGTCCTGCACTTTCCTTGTGATCATGCCCAAGATGAACTGTTCCATAATCTTTCCCGGTACTGAGGTCAAACTGACAGGCCTGTAGTTCCCCAGGTCCTCCACCTGGCCCTTCTTGTAGATGGGTGTCACATTGGCAAGTCTCCAGTCATCCGGGACCTCCCCTATTAACTAGGACTGCTGATAAATGATGGATAGTGGCTTGGCAAGTTCCTCTGCCAGCTCCCACAGCGTTCCTGGGTGGATCTCATCCGGCCCCATACATTTATGGGCATCCAGTTGGCTTAGCAGGTAATTCACTGCTATTTCCTGGATTATGAGGGGATTATTCTGATCTCCTTCCCCGTCTTCCAGCTCAGGGTACCGAATACCTTGAGGATAACTGAGCTGACTGTTAAAGACTGAGGCAAAGATGGCATGAAGTACCTCAGCCTTTTCCTCATCCTTGGTAACAATTTTCCCCCTCGCATCCAGTAAAGGATGGACATTCTCCCTGGTTCTTTTTTTGTTGTTAATATATTTGTAAAAATGCTTTTTATTATCTCTTGCAGAGGTGGCCAGGCTGAGTTCTAGCTGAGCTTTTGCCCTCCTAATGTTCTTTCTACATGACCTAACTAAATCCCTATACTCTTCCTGAGTAGCCTGCCCCTTCTTCCAAAGGTCGTAGACTCTCCTCTTTCTACTATGTCCCAGCAAAATCTCCCTGTTCAGCCAGGCCCGTCATTTTCCCCTCCAGTTTGTCTTATGACACATGGGGACAACCTGCTTCTGTGCCTGTAAGAGTTCCTTCTTGAAAAGAGTCCAGCCTTCCTGGATCCCTTTGCTCTCTAGGACTGTACCCCAAGGGACTTTCTCAACCAGTGATCTAAACAGGCTGAAGTCTGCCCATCAGAAGTCCATGGTAACAGTTTTGCTCCCCTTCCTCCTTATGTGGCCAAGAATCGAGAACTCTATTGATAATTTCATGGTTGCTAAGCCCAAGATGGCTTCCAACCACCACATTACCCACCAATCCTTCTCTGTTTGTAAATATCAAGTCTAGCAAGGCATCTCCCCTGGTGGTCTCACTTACCAGATGAGTCAGGAAATTATCTTCCACACACTCCAGAAGCCTCATGGACAGTTTCCTTTCTGCTGTGTTATATTTCCAGCAGGTGTCTGGTAAGTTGAGGTCCCCCGAAAGAACAAGGGCTTGAGATTTTGAGTTGCCTATAGAACATTTCATCAACCCCTTCATCCTGGTGGTCTGTAATAGACTCCCAACAGGATATCTGCCTTGTTGGCCTTCTTCAACTTTACCCATAAGCATTCAACCAGTCCATCACACTTGTTGACCCCCACCCAATCAAAACACTCCTTATATAGAGGGCCACCCCACCACCCTTTCTATCTTGCCTATTCCATTTGTAGAGCTTGTAGCCATTCATTGCAGCACTCCACTCATGAGAGTCATCCCATCATGTTTCCGTGATGACAGCTACGTCATAGCTGTGGTGCTGCACAATGGCTTGCATCTCCTCCTGTTTCTTGCTCATGCTGTGTGCATTAGTGTAGATGCACTTGAGCTGGGCTAATGACTTCATTCCCAACAATGGCCTACCACACTTAGGCTCAACTCTAGCCAGCCCTGATTTGTCCCCTTCCCCCTTCAAACCTAGTTTAAAGTCCTTTCAGTGAGCCCAGCCAGCTCATACGCCAAGATGTTCTTCTAAAACATGTCTAATTCTGACACCAGGCTATGCGCTGGTGGCAGTGAACTCAGAAATATATTGCTTTCTTCTACACACAAAAGAATTTCAGTAGAAAAAGAAAATCAGTATCAGGATGGGTCTGTCTATTTCTTTTCCTATTCTGTTGTAGAACTGTTGTTAGCTTGCCTCTCATAATAACAGTACAGATACCTGTACACTCTTACATTTGTATTACTTTCAAAACCTGTTAGTCTCTCCTTTAATTTTCATATTTCTTCAGAAAGGAAATACTCAGTTACCTTAAATTTTCTTCTCATTGTCTAGACATAATATATTTTTTTTGTGCCTTATTTTACTCAAGCAATGACATCTGTCTTCTACGAGTGATCTGTAGAAATTCATATTTTCTAATACCATCTCTTTTAATATTTCAAATTAGTATTAAAGTTTAATATAAAATGAAGAAATTAAAGTTTTGTATTTATATGTTTATACTACCATTGAATTTCTGACAAGAATTAAGTATTTGGGGTTTTGCTTATTGATGCATAGTTTTAACTGTTTTTCTAGAAAGACATTTGCTCAATATTCGGTATCTAGCTCGCTGGAAATAGCTCAATGAGCACTCAAATGTCCTTGTGGAGTTCATGTAAATTCTATGGTTTTGTGCTGTATTATCTTTCAGTATCTGCCATGCCCTCTGATGTGGTTTATTATATTCTGTATCATCATAAAGTTATACAACCCCATTAGTTAGCTTTATTATAAGATCTTTACATGAAGTAAACTGCTTTGGATTACGATGTAGTGAATGCAGAGGGCAAATGAAAATGAGAGAAATTTTATGATTTAAGCTTCTGTTTATATTTAAGATCAGTATAGATTATTTTCTGAACTCACCCTTGCAAGAATTTAATATTAACAAAGCAAATTATCTAAGATGGTTGATAAATATGATATGCATACCAACAACTCTAAACTTAAATTCTAGTAATTTTGTTACATTTTATTTTATCTGTTTGTTGTAAAATTTGCATTCAGGTGAATGTACCACCAGGACAACTTTCTGTAGTAGTTTAGTGAAAGGAGTTTTTCTTGCTGTTCAGGCTATAGCTATACAAATTTTTAAGTTAGGAGGTTAGGATGGTATTTCTAATAAAAAAAGTAAATCACTGTTAATTTTCCTCTAGTTTGTAATGGAAACATTGGGGGATGCAAATTCTAATCTTTATATTGAAGTTGTTCTATGATTTGTATTTTGACAATATCTTGCACAGTAGTAGGTTGATGTACACCTAATATCTTGTTACAGAAGCTGAACTTCAAAAATATAAAAGATGACAAATACTAAGCTGGAATTGTAGGTTTGTAACAATGCTATTAATAAAATAGCAGTGAAAATAACCTTAAGAAGTGTTGAAGGGAGCTCTTGAATTTGGCAACCTTTTTCTTATGCTTCGTCCTTGTGATTAGTAATATTTCCAAGGTAATAACTCAAAGAGTTCTCTATTTAGGACACTGAAAGTATTTTTCTTAAGGATTTTTATTTTTTTTCAAGCCATGTAAAACTAGGCACTTGAAGTTATTTCTACTGACTTGCATTAGAGTCTAGTGTTCTGATAATGAAGCTTTCTCTCAGAATGTGTCATGTTTGATATCTTCTTTAAACATACCACTTCAAAGATGGTTAGTGCCAGTCAGTGTGCTGCAGGTGTGTTATCAGGAGGTCAGAAAATGAAATAAAAATGCCTTTGTGATCATATGCCTACATGTTTTCTGTTTTGCTTTTTTTTTTTTGTTTTGCTTCCTATTGCTACATGACGCAATTCTGAAAAGACTTGATTTCCCTTTGTGCTTGTTTTACACTTAGAAATCTCAGCAATGTCAGGTGTTTTCTTAAATGAAATCAGCCTATGCTTTTACTTACAAACCTACATTAATAAATAAAAATGTAAAGAATCAGATAATGTTCTGCTGGTTGCAGAGAATGGGTGGGATGTATGATGTGTTCACTTCTTACTAAAGCAGATGATAGCTTTTTGCTGATGAAGACCATCTCCAAGAAATTTCTTACTTGGGGGTGTGGGGCAGTGGGAAAAAAAACTAGAGGGTAGCATGTCTTAGACTTCGCAGCTAAATTAACTTTTCTTTATTCCACTCTTGTCTTAATGTGAAGATTAAGTACATTTGCACAACTGTAGAGAGTGTCAGTTCTGCATGATCAGGGAAAGGAAAATTGTCTATTTCAGTGACAAACTTCTTCATTCTTTCCCTGTTGTGTATTACATTAAAGCGATGAGATGTGTAGTTTGTCTAAACTATTCTTGTTCTAATAACGTACTATCCACAAAGCTTTTAACAGGAAGAAATTGAACCATTTTGTCTCCAACTGTCTGCCTTTCTTACTTTAATGAGAAAATTTAAAAACAAATAACAAATGAAAAACCCGCTGGGCTTAAAGGTATAGTAATTTGTTCCTCAGATCCTGCAAAGTAGCTTTTCTAGCATATCAAGCTTTTTAGATATCATTGAACTGAGGACACTCAATAGTGTTCAAAATCAAAGCCAGTAGCATTTTACCTGAGGCTTTTACTAGTCTGGAATCCTCTTGCTCTCTGTTCTGTTTATTCTTTAACTACGGAAGGGTTTTTTAAGGCCCATGTATGTTTGTGTATTTTACCTATATGCACAGCAATATCTTAAATTTTGGCCCTATCAGAGTTACTGTGCATGCATCTACTGAGCTATGAACATATTTAATTATAGCCTGGTTTTGTCTGTCTTTTTCACTTGGATCAGGAAATGTACACTGTGTTCTTCCTCAAATCTAGTAGTATTTTAGTCATCTGCTCATTCCTACTAGCACAACAGACTTATTTCCATAGGAGAGTCTTTGGCTGTGAAGGAGACAAATAGTCAGCAGACTGTGCTGTGTACTCCATGGCTATTAACATCAAATTAAAACCTCGGTTTCATAAACACAAATCAGATGGGCCATTGTTAGTCTAACTCTTTCAGTCTGAACTTAGAAAGATCTCAAAAATTTTTATTACCAGAATTTGATAATGTGCCCTCAACAACAACAAGTTATTTACACTAATAAACCAAATGGATACAGATAAAATATAGAATCCTAGAATCATTTGAAAAAGACCCTTAAGTTCATTGAGTCCAACCTAGCACAGCCAACTCTACCACTAACCTGTGTCCCTAAGTGCCATGTCTGCACATCTTTTAAATACCTCCAGGGATGATGAGACTGCTAATTCCCTGGGAAGCCTGTTTGAGGCTTTACAACCCTTTCTGTGAGGTACTTTTTCCTGATATGCAATCTAAACCTCCCCTGGTGCAACTGGAGGCCATTTCATCTCATCCTACAACTTGTTACTTGGAAGAAGAGACTGACATCCACATCACTACAACCTCATTTCAGGTGGTTGTAGAGAGTGATCAGATCCCCCTCAGTCTCCTTTTCTCCAGGATAAATAACTCCAGTTCCCTTGGCTGCTCCTTATAAGACTTGTTCTCTAGCCCCTACACCAGCTTCATTGCTCTCTGGGTGTGCTCCAGCACCTCAGTGTCTTTCTTGTAGTGAGAGGCCTGAAAGTGAACACAGTATTCGAGGTGCAGCCGCAGCAGTTTACCCTCTTAATGATGGTGTGGGTGACAGTAGGTGTTGTAAGATTTCCTGTTAATTTTGACTCCCTAAGGAATGCTGAGCAGTTTTTAAGTAATGGAAAGCTGTTTAACTTTATTTCTCTAACACTGAAGTAGTTCTGATTATCATTCTATTTGGCATGGAATACAAAGTGCCCTATTTTCCATCTTTCTGTACCTTTAAACTATAGCTTTGTTTTCCTTGTAGTTTAGAAGCACCGTCTGTCAGTCAGCAATGAAACATGGCCAGAAAGTGTCTAAACAGAAGTGCAATTTTGTTTGTTTATTGGAGCAACTGGGGTTTTACATAAGAGAAGGATTCCGGCTTCTTTGCAACACTGAAATGATGCAAATTACAACATGATTCTTCTGTTACCTTCTGAAATTAATACTTTTTAACATAATATTTGCATAGATTCTAAAGTCCTATAGAGTATAAACATTAAATATTTAATCATATGCAAGTTATGTGATGCTGTCTGGAAACAAACACACTGGAGATTCTCTGCAATATGCAAGTTTGTAATAAACAATGCTGAGCACTTTCTGACAGGTGCATGAGTTCCCTCACTTCCTGCTGGGTTCTTTCTCTTGAATGCATTCCAACTTTGTCACAAGTTATCATTCATATTGTTGCTCTGTTTAGCATTTCTTCCTATCTTTAACATGTTTTTTGTAGGTGCAATGACCCTTGAAATTGAATTTTCCATGTAAAAATTCTAAAGGGTGATGTACACTGACATACAGGAAAGCAGCTCATGAATGCCTAAGACACTCAGGATACCTGTTGTCATCCTACCAAGTCCTGTAAAAGTGATGCAAATAACAGCTGCCAATGTATTTCATACACATGATTACTTCCCAGCTGCTGGCATGTACATGCCCACCATGTCCAGTTTGGTGACTTAGCAGAGAAGGTTATGACAGGATTCTGTCTGTGGAAGTCAAAACAGGGTTAACTACAACTGCAAAATATGATGTAGATCTAGGTTCAGAGCTACTGAAAAAGTAATAAATCATTGTGAATTTGTCTGTTCAAACTCAAAGAAGACAACTTGTTTGAACCAAAGGAACAGCATCGGTATGATGCTAATAGGATTACCAGACAGACCTTAGAAATTCAGTCTTATGAAGATGGGGTGATGGTGGTAGTCAGAAAAGGTCATCTAGTACAATGCTGCCCACTCTTCATTGTTCAGACGTGATTTGATTTTAATCAGTAACTTTTTCATGCTTCATTATAGTACTTAGCTTCTGGTGAATAAGTAACGTATTTCGAAGGTGACAAGCTTGCTTGATGTTTGTGATGCTATTTAGAGAAGCTCTGACCCAATAGTCCCTTCCAGTCTAGTAACAGTAACTCTAAATTAATGAGTTGGTTCCTTCAAAATGTCTAAGGGTGTAGATTAACAGTGAAGGTGAGGAATAAGCAATGAAGCTTCATGGCTGCTCTAAGATAAAAACAGTGCAAGCTGCACTGCAGATAAAGTAATTAATGCAGTGAAGTCATATGCTTGCTTTGCATTCTTCTCCCTCTACCCCTCCTTGACTATAAATTGCACTGACTGACCCAGAAGAGGAGATCCAAGTCGCCTGTATGCTTCCTGGCTCACAGGTAGGAATTCAGTTCAATCCAGTGTTCTGCCTTCTAAATGGAACGTGAGAGATGATCATATACATATGAGAGCAATCCGTGCAGCTCCACTGCATGTGCTGATTTTGATGCTGCCACTGTGGATTTTTTACGAAATAGCTGTCCACCCTTTTGCAGTTGCAAACTACAGTTGTGCAGAAATTTTTGATCTACATCTTATTCTTCAAGAGTGTGTTTAAGTAATGGAAACTGTATCGATCCCTTTTATCCTATCAGTGCTTCACAGATCTATAATTTTATCAGATGTAACTCTTTCTCCTCCCTACTTTTTTTCCTTCCTCTCTAGTTGAATAGTTTTGTATATTTGATTAGAAAGAGATACTGTCTATAGCACAAAACAGGATTTCATAAAGAAATGGTAAATAAACCTGATCTTCTGTGTATACAGTAGAGATTTGATAAACAGTAGAAGACACTTAAGATTTTTCCTAGCTATGAAACGTTTGAGGTTTTGGGGTTTGTTTTAGATTGCTTTTTTCATAAGAATGGCTACACACTCTCACCTCATGTCTTTCTTTTGTAATTCTAAATCATATTTGTCAATTAATATTTGCTCAATCACTTAATATCAACCTTAACTGCTTTGGAGTCTCAGCTCTTACCCTTCTTTCTCATATTTTCCAGTGGATAAATGACACATGCTGGGTTAAGAGCTCTGAGTAGCTCTGTTTTATTCTGCAAGATGGTTTCCATGTGATCTGTTATAACATTTATCCCCTAGTCATGGTGGTTGGGAAATGGGGTGTAAGTTGGGAGTTGGGAAGAATGTATATCCTTTTATCCTCCTGCTCCCCATTTAGGAATTCTCAGTAAGAATCTTATTTTTCATTCAAAATTAACTTTCTTATTTAAGAAAGTTTCAACTCTTAATTTGAAATTAACTTACTTAATTTGTATAGTGGTTCCTTAGTTGTAGTTTTCTGAAATAGCATTAAGACTTTATTTTTCATTGTATAGAATTGAAGAATAGTTTCTATATAATTACATTAGAGATTTCTTCTGTGAGCTTCAGGTAAATAGTAAACATGTGAGTTTGGGAATTTCTTCATTTAAAACACAGCAAATTGTTTCAAAAGCTACTTCAGTCTTTATTCTCTGCTCTTACTTATTATGTCATTTTAAAAACTTGCCTTGGGCCCCTCATCCCACTAGGCAATAAAGCACTAAATTCCACAGCACTAAAGCAAAGGCAAGCCATGTGAAATGCCACACAAAATGGAGGAGTATCAGTAGATAATGCTAGTACTGACAGCTCATTTTTGTGGTATGAGGAGTTTATGTGACAGTGTTCATCTCTGATGAATGCTGAAATATAGAAAATTTGAGTTTGGGCAGGGGAAGAGGGAGGCTCAGACTGTATCTGGCCTTGTTCATTAATATTACATGTAAACCTGATTGAGTTCCTTGGAAAATGTTTCAAAATGTCACTTTTTAAAAATGCATCTGCGTGAGTTGAATGTTTATTGTATTTCTTGGTACATCAGTTTTGCAGATAAATCTGACTTAGTCAGGAAAAATACATTGACTGCATAATATTTATTATGTTGTAAGAATGTTAGTTTTGTGAGGTCTCCTCCAACCAAAACAATTCTATTATTCTGTGTAATTCCTGTTTTCTTAATGTGTTAAATATAAAAGTTTTAGTGCGGAATAGACTACAAGTTAGACAAATAGACTACAATTTTTTTTTAGATATATCTTAAACACAAAAGGATTGTTGAAGTCAGGTGGCCTCAGGTCATGTAAGCAACTTGTAGGGGGAAACAGTTGGAATGGATGCATCATTCTAATTTTCTCCGTGTGCCCAGCTAAATTAAAAGGAAAGGAAGGAAGGAAGGAAGGAAGGAAGGAAGGAAGGAAGGAAGGAAGGAAGGAAGGAAGGAAGGAAGGAAGGAAGGAAGGAAAGAGAGAAAGAGAGAAAGAGAGAAAGAAAGAAAGAAAGAAAGAAAGAAAGAAAGAAAGAAAGAAAGAAAAAGCAGCAGCTCATTACTGAGAGACTCTTCAGGAAGATTTCAGTCTTTAGAATATTGCTGATGTGAGTCTGATCCCTAGTCATGGATGCAACACTGCAGTGTGTCTGTAGCATTTTTCTATGCCTGTGCCTATTTTATTCACCATTAACAGACCTGAAAGTGTTTTATTTATTCATCCTTTACTGTGATGAGCCTTTCAGCATTGTAAATTGTTCCATATTATGGGATAATAGAATGATAACTTTGTCAGTTGTTGGCTACAGTATGATTTGATTTAAGTACTTCAAGTGTATTTGTGTATTTCCCCACTGATGAATGAAATGGATTTGCTGCAGTAATTACATAGAATCATGGAATTATCACTGTTGGAAAAGACTTCTAAGATCACTGCATACAACCATCAACACCTCACCAGCCCACTAGAGCATGTCCTGAAACACCTCATCTACACGTTTTTTGAATACCTCTGGGGATGGTGACTCCAACACCTCCCTGGGTAGCCCGTTCCAGTGCCTGACTGCTCTTTCATTAAAGAAATTCTTCCTAATATCTAATCTATACCTCCCCTGGTGCAATTTTGGGCCATTTTCTCTAGTCCTGTCTTTATTTACTGGAGAGAGGAGGCTGGCACCCACCTCACTAGAACCTCTTTTCAGGTAGTTGTAGAGAACAGTAAGGACTCCCCTCACTTTCTCTTCTCCAGACTAAACAATCCCAATTCCCTCAGCTCTTCTCTTAGCACTTGTTTTCCAGACCCTTCACCAGCTTGGCTACTCTTCTCTGAACTTGCTTCAGCATTCACAGTATCATTCCTGTAGTCAGGGGCCCAGAATTGAACACAGTACTCTAGGTGTGGCTTCACCAGTGCTGAGTACAGGGACACAATCAACACTCCCAAACAATTTGGTGTCTGCAAACTTGCTGAGGAAGCACTCAATCTCCTCATCTAGATCACTGATATTGAACAAGACCAGGCCCAAAACTGAGCCCTGGGGGAGACCACTGGTGACCAGCCACCAACTGGAATTAACTCTGTTCACTACAACTCTCTGGGCTTGTCCAGCCAGCCAGTTTTTAACCCAGCAAAAAGCCCACTTGTCTGTGTCATTAGCCACCAACTTCTCTAGGATAATGCTGTGGGAGAAGGTGTTAAAGGCTTTACATAAGTCCAGGTAGACAATGTCCACAGCCTTTCCCTCATCCACTAGGTGGATCACCTGGTCATAGAATGTGATCAAGTTCATCAAGCAGAATCTGCGTTTCCTGAACCCAAGCTGGCTGGGCCTGATCCCCTGGCTGTCCTGCACTTGCCACGTGATCACACTAAAGATGAACCTCTCCATAATTTTTCTGGGTACAGAGGTCAAGCTGTCAGGCCTGTAGTTCCCTGGATCCTCCTTCTGGCCCTCCTTGTAGATGGGTACCACATTGGTAAGCCTCCAGTCATCTGGTACCTCCCCTGTTAGCCAAGACTTGATAAATGATGGAGAGAGACCTGTTGAGCTCCTCTACCAGATCCAATAATACTCTCAGGTGGTTCCCATACAGCTCCATTGACTTGTGAGTGTCCAGGTGCCGTATCAGGTCATTAACTGCTTCCTCCTGGATTATGGGGGGGTTGTTCTGCTTTCCATTCTTCTCTTCCAGATCAGGGAGCTTAATACTCTGGGGGTAGCTGGTGTGGCTCATAAAGATGGAGGCAAAGATGGCATTAAGTATCTCATCTTCGGTTGTAATGTGTCCCGTCCCCCCCCCCCCCCCCTCCAATAAAGGATGGAGATCCTCTCTGTCTCTCTCTTTAAATTGTTAATGTATTTGTAAAAACTTTTTCTGTAGTCCCTTATGACAGTGCCTGTATTGAGCTCCATCTGGGCTTTTGCCTTTCTAATTTTCTCTCTGTGTGACATAATGAGATCCCTGTACTCCTTCCAAAGGAGGCAAACTCTCCTTTTTTTCATGAGTCCCAGCAAAAGCTTCATATTCATCCAGGATGGTTGTCTTCCCTTCCATTTTGTTTTATGGTGCATGGGGACAGCCTGCTCCTGTGCTTTTAAGATTTCCTTCTTGAATATCTAGAATATCTTGGATATCTTTCATACTAGTAGGTCATAACATTTGAAGGTGAGTGTTAAATTTACTTCAGTATAAAATTACGTCTTTATTTCCTTATCCTGTGTCTATTTCACTATTAAAAAGTCCTATAGAAAATCAAAGCATCTATAAAATTGATATTTTTTACTTTTCTATACTACTTAATAATTGATTATTCAAGACTAAAGATTCAGGTTCTACATTCTGTTCTCACCTGTGGTTTAATTCATAGCAATTATTTATTTTCTTAAAATTAAGGGCTGATTATGGGTAAAAAGGATTAATTTTGCACTTGCTATCAAAAATCATGGAATGACTGAGGGCAGAAGGGACCTCTGATGACCATCTAGTCCAGTCACCTTACTCAAAGCAGAGTCAGCTACAGCAGGTTACTCGGGACCATGTTGAGTTGAGTTTTGAGTATCTTTAGGAACAGAGACTCCTCAGTCCTTCTCAGCAAATTGTTTCAGCGTTTGATCACCACTAGAGTAAAAAAAGCTTTTTTTCCCCTTATGTTTAAACAGAATTTTATATATTCCACTTTGTGCCCATTGCCTCTTTTCCATTCACTGAGAAATGTCTGCTTCCATATTCTTTTCTTACTTCTGTTCAGTATTTACACACATCACTAGGATCCCCTCTGAGCCATCTCTTCTCAAGACCAAACAATCACTTTGAACTCTAAACAGCTGAGATGGTACTGTTCATGTGTGTACCTTAGAATTTGCTGGAAAGCAACAATTTCAGTGAAGACATGATATTTTCAACTATTTGGTAATTTTCTATTTGGCATTGTGCCTGTATGTTGTGGCTGATGTGTGCACAGCTGTTAGGAATTGCTCACAAAGAGACCTGCAGTAGGGAATCTAGCTCAGTGTTAGATACAAAAAAATTCATCTTTTTAAAATCCACAGATTTTCAATTCAAAAATATAAAAAGAAAATCTGTTTAAAGTATTTTAAAATCTATCCTTAGTAATGTTAGTTCATTGTGTTCTGCGAGGTTTTCTAGAAACACATTAGTGCTTGCTGTGGAATTTAGGGATACTACTCACATCTGCTCAGTGTTTTGCAATGAACACAGAGAATTCTTTTCCAAAGATGTGCTATTAAGATAGAACAGTGGGTTGGGGTAGCAAAAGGACAATATCTATCACAAAATAATCTGAATGTGCCCACATCAGCCTGGCAAAACGTTTTATTCTTACTGCAACAAAACAGAATTTTATTAATAGATTTGAAGGGAAATACTAAAATCACAGACATTTGTAGGGAAATCCTTTCAAAAATGAGAAACAGTTTCAAATGAAACTCAAAGATGTAAAAGATAGAACATCATAGAACAGCAGAGTTTTGTTATCATGGTATGTTTAATGGTCAGCTCCCATTGAATCCCTCATAGAATTCCAGTTAGGAATTTGGGTAGCTGTCTTACTAGTACTGTAGTTTGAGAGAGAAAGAAGGAAAAAAAATCATTCCTTTTTGCAAGATAAATGCATCATGAACCCAGCAACTACTTTGCACACTTAGGGATGTGTGGGAGTTCTAGGGTTTTTCCTTCTAGTTCTGGCAGTATCTGTTACGTTGCTGTAGCCCAACATGGATTGCTTTCTGTTGCATTCAGTCTATATTATATCTATTATATTATATTATATTTATTATATTATGGGCCTACTACCTTATTTACCAATGGGTAGTTTCACAGTATGTTTAAGACACTTCTCACAAATAAACGTCTCTAAAGTGAGAGCGTGTGGGAAGGCTTAGCTGAAAACTGTGACTGAATATGCTTGCTCTGCATACAAGAAATGCCTGGCGAGTTTCAGGAAAAAGCGTTTCTCCTGATTATGGTACATTTAACTTTTTTTGGTTTTCTTTGATACCCAAATCATTTCCAGACAAGTGGTGGAGTCTCCCGTCTGATCTGTGTTTCTTTATGTCTTTCCCATGGACACTCAGAACAGAAAGGGGAATATGAACATGGCCAATTCTTTTCCAACATGGAGCTCAGAAGCAAACCTAAAACTGTTCCTAGTTCTTCATGCTGATCAAAATGTATGGTTCTATCTGATATAACCTTAAATTACAGCCCAAAGTAAAGGAAAAATACAGTGCAAGGACAATCCATAAGTTGATTTTGTTGGTTTGTTTTTTTTTTCCTCTTACCGTTATCAATGTTCATTTTTACAAAAAGGAAGAAGAATTTGTATTCGCAAACCGGTTTCTAATGCTATTATGGTTGTGAGAGAGAAATGATTAAGCAGAGCAACAAAGAGAATTAAACATTAAAGGCTGCTGGGTGTTCTGTTTCTGTAAACACTTCTGTATTCTGAATTAAGTACCATGCAGCTTTTCAGAGCCAAACTCTTCCAACTTCTGGGCCAGGTAGTGACAAAACTTACTGAATTTTAGATGTTATATTTGATACAAAGTTCAGTTGAATTGCATGTGTTATGATCTGCTTTGGGGCCTGATCCAAGACCTCTTTTGATCAACCTGTCACATTTCTGAGATGTCCTGGCAAGAACAGCCAGTTTGAATGAACACAGATTCCAGTATATTGGAGAACATAATAATTAACATTTCTGCAATTTGGCCATAGATTTGAATTAAACCCACACTATCTTTCTGTTATTTTTAGTGACACATTTAGCTTTGCTCTGTCCTTTCAAGTTCTAAAAAGCTTTTAAACCACAGAGTGGGCTCAGTGGACTATTCCTGTGCCTTAGCAACTTTGAAACTAATGCAGGAAAAAGCATCATGAGCAGGACAGATGGAATTGCAAACTCTCGTACTTCATCTATGGACAGCTCTACTACCTAGGAGGGCCCAATATTTCTGACTGTAATTTAGATGTATCAAAAGCCATTATGAGCACTGGAGTAGCACAAACTTAGGAACATGCAATGATCTTAGATCTCACCTCCCTCAAGCCTCTCAGAAACAGTAATAATACCATACAGTGAGATTGCCTTGTATTTCCAAAACCAATACAGGCACCTTGGTGAGATCTAGTGGGGCTCACGATGCAGATTTGAGGCTGGGAAGTATTGGCTCTCGGCTTGTTTTTACTCTTCATCCTCATCACTTAATACCTTAATCTATTCAAATGCTGTCAAATATAAACATGAATTTATTCACCAAATGACTTAGTTTTGTTGATGAATCTGTAAGCAATGTTCACTCGAATAAAGGAAGACAGAACAAACACTAATATTATGGGAACTTCCTCATCAGCATTCCATTGTCCAGAGGAAAGAAAGTACAGACACATTCTATAGGGCAGATATGAAACAGTGTATTAAAACAGGCAAGGATTGTATTTGTTTGTTTTGCTTAAAATCAGAAAAGGTCTCAAACAAGGAAAATTCTCAAATTAACTTGAAGTTTAATTAGAGTGTAATTAATTAGAGTATGTGATTTATCACTCACCTGCATTTTGTATGGTTTTTCAGATTTCTTTGTCTTTTTATGTTGAATCAGAATAGATTGCCTCCAGTTTTACTTGCCCAAAAATGTGAGTAATAAAAATTGAATAGGCATAGCGTGCTGAAATATATGAGCATAGTTGTTTGTACTCACTGAAAAAAAAAGGACATTATATTAGAAACGTAACAGCCATGAATAATCAAATAAACTCTCCATGTGTATTGGGACTTAGAATAAGAGAGCGAAGAAAGAATCATTAGCAAAAGAACAGCTGGCAGAAACGTGTTTATTCTTTATATCTCTCATGAGACATACAGCTTTTTTCTCGTATTGGAAAAATTAAAGTCATACTGTCTTTTGTAATAGAAACAGCTAGTGAACTAGCTGTTCAAATCTATCAAACTTCATTTGATGTACATACAGTCCTTTACAGTTCTTCAGAATAGCAATATCTATTAATAAAAATGTGTACTTACTAAAAGCCACATAGTGACAATTACATACCTAATCTTGTAGATAATTTAATTAAAAAAAGAAAATCTAGAATAAACATACTCCTGTCCCTGTCTAAAGTAAGATGTTGTAAAATGATTTTCTCACAGATTAGTTATTTAATCCTGTTTGTAGTTTCCTTAATCTATTCCACTGTAGTTATCGGCCTTCCTTGAAACAAAACTGCAGAATAGGCTGAGACTGTGATTTTTTTGTATTTCTAAAGATCTATTAACTTATTTTTGTAGATGATCATGAATAGATTTTCTGTATTGATCATTGAACTGGAGTGAAGGATCACTAATAAAATATATTGTGTACAATGTCTGAAGGCTGTAATATTTTTTACCATTAAAAAATTAAGAGGATAGATTCTCTCTCTTCCTGTCCCTCATTATCTTTTAGTAGATACATAAAATATAATTAAAGATGCTGTTAAAATGAGAAACTTACTCTCTGTAATTTCTGTTATGTTCCTCCAAGATGGAACAGCATGCTCATATAAATAAAGTGTCTGTCAAGAATTTACGTTCTGGAGGGTGCAACTTACTGGACTGGTGATGAAAAAGAGTTGGTTTGCCATAAAATAACTTCCTGAGAGTCCTGCTTGACTAAAGAGTAGTCAAACTGTTGCTGTACATTATGTGTTTAGCTTGTCATACATGCTCTGAGGATGATACAGTAAAATACTTCAGGATTTATTAATTTATCTCTTGGTATTTAAAATCACATGACCTTGAATTACTTATGATACCAGTGCATGAGTGGACACATACTAGCGCTTTTGGCTTGGTTTGGTTTGGTTTGTTTGTTTTTTTTTTAATGAAAATCCCAAACACATCTAAAATGCCAGTTTTTAAGTGGTTATGTCTCCTCAGTATAAAATGTTTTCTTGACTAGGAGACAATTTTGTAAGAAAGATTACTGGTTTAGAACAAAACAACTTCCAAAAGCTAAACTACATGATTGAGGATCTACAAGTGGACTTGCTTCCTCCCTGCCCCATCTGTTTTGCCTGTTATATTCTGCTTGTGTAATGCCCATTACTCTTAACAAAAATACAGCTAGCTTCAAGTTCCCAAAGAAGTAGAGAAATCAAGTCCCAAGAGCTTAGGGACCTTAGAACATAAGTGACTTAAGTCACAGGCAGTGTTTCACTGAAGCACTACTATTAATAGGAAGCAAATGCAATATAAAGCTCAGAAACATTGACTGGTCTGTTTCATCATTAGTGAGGTGAAGAATAGTGTCAAATATGTCAGGGAATTTATGTTAAAAGTTTAAAAACAAAGGTAGTATGTTTTTTAAAAGCTGTCTACTTTTGAATATATGTTTAGTTTCTATCATATGAAAAGTCTCTCCACTGCTAAGTCTAGTATTTTCTCTGTAAATGGAAGGTATTTACAAGAAGACATTAGATTTGAAGTAGATATGTAGGACTTATATTCAGGAAAGAAACAGTATGATCCTAAACACTTGAGATTCTTACTCCTATCTGTGTTATTTTAAAAATTATACTGAGATGTGATCAGTCTTTGGAAATTGCCATCCCTATGAGAGAGAACCAATCTCTTGTGAGCATGGCTAAAGCGTAGTCAGGATTACTGTCTCCCCTTGGCTCCATCTGTCATTGCATTTATGTATCTGCAAATGGGAACATACATACCTCCAGGGTATTCAAAATCACATAAAAACCCCACTAAGTTGGACAAGTTGGTTTCAAATAGAAACAAAAGAGGTTTTAATTCCATCTTTGACTTATTATTTTGCAAGGGTTAATCTTTTGTTCTTTGGTGTACGTTTGTCAATTTTTATGTACTACATGCCACAGTTCAATCATATTTAAGATATCTTGGTGAGACAACGGAAAATAGAAGTCCTTCCTCAGAGACAATTTGGAGTAAAATCCTGCTTAAAGATGAGGTTAAATGCCTTTCCTTTCTTTGAGGGGACCTGGGCAATAGCCACTTTAGAAAGGAGATAGTGGTATTTTTCTACCATACAGCTGTAGGAGCAAATATATTGAAACCCTTCAAGGCAATTGCTTGTATCTTGGTAGATTGTTTTGCAAGGTTGTGAATGCCATTCTTTCCTAGTGGTGATACTTGAAAATGAGGGTGCTCTTGATCTTAATAAAGATTAATTGAACGAACCTTTGACTCTTGATGAGGATTCTGGTGTTTAACTGCATATACTCCAATATAAACTATTCAATGTGAATTGGTTTATTTTATTGATGGGAAGCAAGATAGGCATCCCCTTCTGTCCCACTCTCCTTTGGAATTATTAACTCAAAAATTTCTGAAGTCATTCTTAGCATGCTTTCAAAACAAAACATTTAGGTGAAAAGTGCAAGTATGGAAACATGTAAGCACAGATAATTTCTTTCTCCCAAAATTATGAAAAATGACAGGGGTGAAAGAGCATTATAATTAGAGACAGTTGAGTATTTGTCAAAGGCATTATTCAACAAATTGTTACTGGATAAGTTGAAACTTATCTTTGACTATTTCTATAGCTTGTTGGAGGGAGTTCTCAAATTATTTAGTGAATAAGTATTATGTAAATTGAACACTTTGGCTGATTATTCATGTATTTTATTTTTTCCCCTGCTATTTAATTTCCTTCATTAAAAAAAAAACAAACCCAAAATTAAAAGCTTTACTTCCTTGTTTATCAGGAGCTACCAGGGCTCATTAGACATACATATAACTGTGTATCTCCAAAGCATATTGTGAGTGAAGAGTAACAAAGACTGTTTCTTACAGTGGCAATCATTCAGTTATTCTGATTTTTGAGGCAGAATAAATGGATGGGTTAAACAATCTTTTGAAAGACACATAACATAAGGAAGGAAGAACTAGGTCCATTCACTAATTGTTGCTTTAAAACCAGTCTTCTTAACGAAAGAGTTTTTTCAAATATAGCCTTTACTTTGAAATTCTGTTACTTTCTGGTTAAGGTAAGACCATGTTAATGCCTCTGATTTTAAATGTTGTACAAATAAACGCAGATTATTCAAAGCTACTTCCATGTAATACAAATAAGAAGTAAATAGGCTAGGATGGGATGCATATGAAACATGAAATCACTTAAACTTGTTGTTACTCAACATGAAGACTTTACCAAGACCTCTGGAATGAGTGACTGTTCTATTCTGGCACAAGCCAGCTGTAGGTTACCAATTTACTATGATTTAGATATGTCTTTTTCCAACCTTTTCTTGTCAGCATCTGTTCCTGGGATGCAATGAACCACTGTCTAGTGGTACCCAGAGCAGGATCTGCTGGCTTTCCAGGACAACTGATTAGGGAGGAACTACTGGCAGTGAATAGCACCTTTCCTTCAGGTCTGCCACCATGGAGTGGAAGGGCATTATTCTTGTGTAGGTGGAGAGGTTACTTCTAAAGACCAGTTTCTCTTCCTCACAGGCTAGGTGAAATTCGTGTCTGTGCCAAAACTGCTTTACTTTCTCTTAATCAGAGACATGCCAAGACAGGATGCTCAAGGGTAGGATTTCATTGTAGCTAAAGCTTTGGTTTTGTTTTCAGACTGAGATGAATTTCTATTTAAAGCTGTGCTTCTAGTGGTTTTAAATAACATGTAATGTTTAGGCTGCTCTGAAAAAAAACATGCTATGTTTTCTTCCAAATAAACATTATTTGCTAGTTGGTCATAACTAATAAATGATTAGCCAAGTTATTGGGAGACATTACACAGACTTGCACATTATTAGGGATTTTATAGTGCTGTATTTTTTTTTTTAAATTGGTGCTTCATTAAACACATTACTTCAGGATGTGATTGCTCTGTGCCTTTATACCACTTGAGTTCAGGAAAATATACCTTCAATTGTGTCATTGTAAGTAACTTAGAAATACTATTGCTACTTGACACACTAGAATTTTTACTGTGCTTGTATTATTTTGGTATGTCCTATATTCAGTTTCAGCACAAGACGCTCATTGCTTGTTTTTCTTCAAATGCAAATGAAAAAATACACTTTTAAAAAGATGGAAATTTTATTTGTATAATCTTTACTAGATTATACAATATGGATTGATCTACTGTGTTATATTTTAATGAAAAGCATTAATTTATTTTGGTAGTGTGCCTACATTCATTTTACTTTCAAGTTAGGTAAGAAAATTAACTCTTGGTTTGAATGTGTGTCATTAACAGCATTGTCACCACAATCAACCCATTACCACAACCTCAATCATAATCTAGTTTACTTTTTATACAGATCGGTGCTTATTTTAAGTCTGTAATTTTTTTTTATTTTATTCTACACTTTGCTTTTATATATCTTTCCTTGTTTCCATCTTTGTAGTATTACATAATTTTTTTTTATCAGTCTCCCACCTATGTGCTTTATAGTAGTATGAAGGATGCATGTGCAAGTACCACCTTTCACAGGTGCCATAGAAGCTTGCTTTACATGTATACATGCAAGATACAGCTGAAGTCCATATTGATATATTAGTGTAGTATTTACCTCAGTACTTATGTGGAAAGACTCAGAAAAGCTTCAGGCATGTGATGCACCTGTCTCTGAATAGAAAGAGGTTGTTATTACATGTCTTCATTTCAGTGGCTATCTGTGAAACACCCATCCTATCTGTCAATGGTATATGTCATCATAAGGCAGGACAAAGAGCTGGATGATCAAGAGAAGAAATTTCTACTTTTTTGTACTTTTTCTGTAACATCAAATGAATATTTGTTCATTGTAGAATTATGGGGAAAAAAATGCACTTTCTTAGAGAAGATTTTTTGATCTTTAAAAAACTCTTAATGCTTAGTCAAACATGTATTGTGAAAAAATCCTAAGTAGATACTCATGCATAAACTGTGAAATTCTGATAGCTTTTGCAGTGTACGGTCTCTTTGTGTGGCACTTTTATTTAGAACATTTTAAAATATATATGCCCTGATTAGGTGTGGAAATCTATTTTTAAATAACTGTGAACTAGTATGTATGTATGTAAACTGTAACAGTAGTACAGTGTGTTCAGAAAAATACATAAAAGCTGACATGGCCTTTCTACTTTTTTTTTTTTTTTTTTTCTCATGATGCTGGAAAACCTCAGTATCTATACTACACTTCATTTCTTTACACTTCATTTCTTTATTTATTCATTAATATTTGAGACCCTTCTAAATAATGAATATTTATAAGAGCTGTAACTATAAACATGTTTTTATGCCTTCTCCTTTGAAGAAGATACTATAGCATGATATTATAATGGTTGAATGGAAGTTTTATTATTAAATTAGTTACGAACCTAGATTTTATTTTCCTGTCATTTTTTGTCATTTCCTATGTGCATGTATGTGTCATATCAAATCAGAATTACAAAGTATTGTGTTTTGTTTTAGCAACATTCCTTGTTTAGCTGATGTAAAAGTATATTAAAATAGAGTTGCTAGTTTTGCTGTTCAGAGAAGCTTTCTTTGCCTTGTGCTTAGAAAACACTTTTTTCTTTCCCCCCTGAAAAAATTTTCAGCGTCACTATTGCTGCTGTCAGTTATGCATCGCTGAGGTATCTGAAACCTCACCATGATGTACTTTTCAGAGATCAATTTTCAAGCACGAACATTGTAGTAGGACACTCTCTGTCCAAATATGCATAGTATGAAAAATGCACATATAAACTAAAAACCGGAATTTATACTAATAACATAAAAATCAATTCTAAGACCATTTTTATCCAGTGCCTGCTTTTATTGTGGTTGATATAACTGCACATAAGTGAGGAAAGTTTTTGAGAGGCACTGATAAATACTTGTTAGTAAGTCATGATTTATTTTGTTAAAAGAATCATATTGTAAAAAATAATAACTAAAGAATATATTTCTCACATACCAGTCTTATATTTGCTTTAAATTGCAGCACCTGCAAGTCTGGATCCCTTAACTCATTTAAATTCTGTAGCTGGTAAAAAAAAATGCTGGCTAGTATTACTGGGGGGGAGGGGAGAAAAAAAGATGGAATCTATCAGGATATTAATTGTTACATTGTTTTTCTGTTAAATTTAGGAGGTATGCGATGTTCCTGAACTTAATGTGTCTAATGCATTGATACAGAGAGAGGACTGTTTGGATAAAAATAAACTACAAAGCTTT
The DNA here is from genome assembly GCA_025345505.1 of Todiramphus chloris collaris. Classification (NCBI taxonomy): domain Eukaryota; kingdom Metazoa; phylum Chordata; class Aves; order Coraciiformes; family Alcedinidae; genus Todiramphus; species Todiramphus chloris. Next base: position 42,700,544 of record JANVCC010000010.1, on the reverse strand, counting down.
ATCCAGCAGAGCCATTAAATGTTGAATTTCTTTTATGTTTGTATACAGTGAGATGATGGATGAGAGGGTATTTGGTTTGAACTATATTGAAACTAATCTACTAGCTTTTTCATCCAATTTAAGGCAAGTTTGGTTTTTTTTTTTTTCTTCAAATTTAAGGCAGTTTTGGGTTAATACTGGTTAGGAATGGACAGACAGATTTCTTTTTTAAATGAAGGATTCTTCTGTTCCTTATTTATATGAGTGTAATGAAAAAAACCCTAATGTTTTCTGTGATTTGTACTTCACTTGTTTTGTTATATGGCCATTTTGAATGTCAGAGAAAATACATCAAAAATATACTCATCATACCTCATTCAGAATGCAAACATCCAATAGCACTAATTAATGTTACTGGAATTAAGATATTTAATTGAGTAGATAACTATTGTTGGTATTTTTGAGTAATTTATTTTAAAACTTCTCTTGTGGTCTTAATGAATTGGCTTTTCCTGTCTGATTGGTACTTTCTACTCTGGACATGTATACCTGGAGCTCCCCTCACACCAGTGTGATGTACAGCTGTTTCGATGTTGTACTGGTGAGGATTGTTTTAGCAGGAAGGAACGTAGAATATGAGGCCTAGGCTGCTAATTAACCTTAATAAGGATCAATTTGGTTATAATGGGAAGTTTTATAGCCTACTCTAAGTATGCCAGTCCTCTCTGTGGTGGCTCTTTTCAGGAATTCTATCAGATGAACCGTTTGAACACTTAGAATGCATGTTGTATCTGAATGTCTGTGGCATCTTCATGTGTGCAGAGAACAAAGCTTTCCTTTACACTGAAGGAAACCTGTATTTCATTGTAGAAGTAACTGCTGCTACAATTTTTATTTTGTTCTCTGTTATAAAGGTCACTTCAGCACTCTACAGACATTTGAGAGGCAGAACTAGAACTAGCACACTGGTGCTTTTTGGTGAAAAAATAAGTAGTTTACAAAAGGTATGCTGAGGTTTTACAAGGTCTGAGGTCTAGGCTGTGACTTTATTTCTTGTCTTGTGGTGTTTGTCTTTTACACTTGCTACTTGAGAGGTTTGTAGCTGTGTCTTCCAGAAGGTACTGGAGACCTTTTGAAAGAACAGTAGCTATCAGAGAAACAGTATAAAACAGAGATGCAATGACAACTAGACAGATTTTTGAGCTACCTGTAATATGGCATATTTCATATCCAGATATAGTGCTTTCCATCCCTGAAAGTCTTCCTTATGGGACTGAGGATGCTATGCTTGTACAGAATTACTTTCTCAAAGGTACAGGAATGGGATAAATGAAATATTTATTTTATATATATTTAATATTTTTATAATGTATATTTTATATATAGTATTTTAAGTATCATATGTGAGGTACAGCAGGCACAGAAAAATGAAAAGGACTGTGAAATCTAGGGAAAAATGCTTGAAAATAAATACAACATTTTGCCTTATATTATAGACATGATACCTGAAGAGACTGTTGCATTTAAAGGATCATTTTTTGTTTTCATTGATATCTTGGTTATCATCCTGTTAATCTAGATATAGGGAAATGGCTCATCTATATTGATTCCTGAAACCAGAAAACGCAACCCAAGGAACAACTTAGACTTACCTGAATTAACTGGAGGCAAGAACAGCCGCAGCTTTATAGCACTTAAATTACAGTTTCAAATTAAAAAAACTTACTTGGGAAAGTAAAACTCTAAGGTAAAAGAAAACATGGTCACAAAATTGTATACAGATATTTCTTCTCATTTTACAAATGCTTTCATTTGAGATGGCAGACTGTATTGGTCTATCTAGCCCTGAAATGTCTCACCAGAAAAAACACAGACTGAGGTTAAAGACTGGAAGAAGTTGTATACCTCTGTAGGTTTAGTACTCCCATTCATACTGCTACTTCCTTTTTAAATTTTCTTAATTACCATATGTTATGAGCATGGGCAATCATCAAAGTATGTTTTTCTGGGTAGAGGTGATGGAAAAGGAATTAAGGCTTCTGGGCTGAGACTTTTTGGCATCAGTTTTGAACTTGCTCATCCTATGCAAACTGAAACCATCCCAGCTGGTAAAGAGTTCATGCACTGTGATTCCAGGTAGAGGAACAGAAGTGAAGCTGCTCTCCTTGATGTCATTGTCCTCTGGAGAAAGGATTATTGGAATAGGAGGCATTGTAGTGCCTATGTGAAGACCCTGCCACCAAATCGAAGCAGTCAGCAAGCATAAGCAAGAGAGCTTCCATGGCAGGAAGAGGCACTAGCTCCTCCAGAGGATGATTCTGGAATACAGTGTCTGACTTGGTGAACCTCAGAACAGACACATTGCTAGAGGTGGAGCAGTCCCTTATCCTAATCACAGTTGGAGGAGCCTTAGGAGGGAACAGTCTTCAAGCGGATAATGCTGTTTGTGTTACAGTACACTTACAAACAGTGAGATAAACAATGTCCAGCCCCAGATGTCTTCATAGTGGTGAGTGCAGCCTCTCCTTCCAGACTAACTGACCCTTACATAGTGTTATTCATATAGGTGTTAGTTCATGGTTTAAAATCAAGTCAAGAAGCAGAGGAAGAAACTAGCACAACCACAAGTAAAGGGGAAAAGTACTAATGGAAGTGTGAGCCAGCAAGTTCATTCTAACGCCTCAGTCTCCTTGTTAGGAGGATAAATGTCCATTACAGAGTTTAGTGTTAAGGAAAGACTGAGAGAATGGGGTTTGTTTAGCCTTGAAAAAAGAAAGCTTAGCAGAGGCATTAACACTATATTTCAGTATTTCAAGGGTGGCTAGAAAGAAGATGAAGACTCCCTTTTTAAAATGAGTCACAGGGAAAACACAAGGGGTAATGAGTACAAGTTAATTCTGTGGAGATTCTCATTAGACATGAGAGGAAAATTTTTTCAGTGAGAACAATCAGGCATTGGAATGATCTCCCCAGGGAAGTGGTGCATTCTCCAACATTGGACACTTTTAAGATTCAGATGGACAGGGCGCTGGACCATCTCATCTATACTGTGCTTTTCCCGGAAAAGTTTAGAACAAATGATCCTTGAGGTTCCTCTCCACCTGGTATTCTATGTTTGAAATTGGAGAGCTGTGTATGAAGGTACTGGTCTGTTCCTTCTGATTGCCCTTTTCTCCCATCCATTATCTTTCTGTTGATGCAGTTAACTCTCACCTCAGGTGACATCCTGGCTATAATGAGTCCTATACAAATGAGGAGGTATTTAAAAAGCATAATTCCTCACTCTGCATTTTAGTCTGTAAAAGTCTGTCAGGTCTGATTTCCTTGATTGTGAAAGCCTTGTGATACCATCCATTGCAGATCATCAGCTGTAAAGGATTTCTTGGTTTTGTCCTTTTCCTTCTGTAACAGCTTACATGTAACATCACCCACAGACAGAGGTGCCACTTTTTGACCTAAGTAATTGAGAGATAAAACAAGTTAGGAAATGATACAACAGTAGCCTGCCTGTGGAATATGCCACTTAACAGACGAATGCTTCAAAACCAGAATTCTCTTCTACTTTGTCTGTACAACAGAAACCAGAAATGTAAACATTTACTTACTGAGCGAAGAGACTGCAAAGAAATTCTCTGTAACCTTGTCAGCTGAAGTGGTGAATTAAATGCCATTTCTTGAGTTACTCAAGATATCAAACAAACAAGGCTAAAAATGTGATAGTCCACATACCATTTCCTTGCCATCCTCTGAACAGATCTCATATGGTCCAGTTGTTGTAGGCAAAGCACCTATTGAACGTCCTCCTGACAATAACTTTTAAACATGGACACTGTATTGAATTGTAGTAGAATTACAACATACAGGACATTTTTAGTTGTGCGGTTGGGTTAAAAAATAATGACATGTAGCTTAATCTGTTTTTACTATATCATGGTGGAATTAATGACCTGTTTCTCAATTTGCAGTTTAATGCTAAATTTTGGGGGAGAGGGTGTGTGTTGGTCTTCTTTAATGTCCTTCTGAAGGAGCATAAGGACATTAAAGAAAATGTCATGTTATTAACATATGTCATGTTAAAGAGAATGTCATGTTATTCCAGACCAGTGGATTGCAGGTCAGGAATCCCAGTAGATGTATGTACGGATATGGAAAACTGACTGAGGATTTAAAACTTTGAGAATCATATGTATCACTAATGGTTTTCTTTAAGATACACATTTCTGTGTAGTCAGTAGCTTTTGGAGAAAGAAGGAATAATAATAATAATTAAAAAAAAAAAAAAAAAACAACAAAAAAACTCTTTCATTTTTTAATTTGGTGTAACATTTTCTTTCTTTTCATTTGTCTCCAGGAATTAGTCACAGATAAAATAACTAAGTCTCAGAAGATAATTTTGTCCTTTGAAGAAGAAAAGAGGATGTTGAAATTGATGTTCTACCTATTTTTCCTCTTCATTTTCTATGTGCATTATTTTCTACACAAAGTGTTGCCTTTCAGATTTGTGTTGCTTACTTTTGGCAAGACGAGGGGTACTTAAAGAGATTAAACAGAACAATTACTAAGTAAAGTCTCTCAACACTATGTCTCTTCCTAATGTGAAAAAATGCATGCATGCTTCGATTTAAATGAGAGATGTGAAAGACAGGTTTTTACTATATCACAGTACTGTAGAACACGATGTAGATGTGTTGGAGCAACATGATGGTATATTGGAACAGGGAGTAAGAATGGACATGAAGAAGCAAGGTTGCTGTGTGGAAATATATTAGATCTTTTCATTGCATGCTTTGTAGCCTTTGAAGTATTCTTATGCATCTGGAATTTGTGACATATCCCAAAACTGTTGTTTCTTCATTTTCTGTGAGTAACGAGTCCATCTTTTTATTCTACACACACACCCACACACACACACACACCCCCTCATCACCCCCCAGCATGTGGAAAGCCAGATTTTGAAAAACATCAAATGAAGTAACTGCTTTTCTTATCATGGTTAATAAATGTAAGGATCTCATTGAAGACAAATAAGGTCTTCCACTTTGTATTAATTCTGAGAGTATAAATAAATGTAATGAGAGGGGAAAAAAAGGCTGCACTTTACAGAGTTTTGGTCAGCTTATTATGTAAGTATTCATCTTCATTGGCACTAGGAGATGCGTCTTTCTGGTACAGGCTAATCTTATGCAGTTTCATACTTTGTAGTAATCTAGTTGAATATTTGTCACCTTTTTCCAGGGCCAGGAATTGTGGTGTGGTTTGCTTTTATTTCCTTCTGTCTTCTTTTTCTGCCATCAGATAAAAAGAGAAGATCAGATCAATACCTAAAAATAAAATGCCCGCGTTCTTTTTTATGGAAGAAACATGATGTGGGAAGGTAGAAATATTTTAAAAAACTCTAAATTTGATATTGTTTGTTTATGTTTGAACTGTGAAAGCATGTAAAATGTGATTAAGTCTAATTAGGGCTATTGTGTAATAGTTCTTATTTATTAACCTTGAAGAAAGAGTAGAAATAAAAACTGCTGCAGAGAATTTTGTAAGAGATTAAATAGTTCATTACATAGTTTTAACCGTGTTGTGGTTTAACCCCAGCTGGCAGTTCAGCACCATGCAGCCACTCGCTCATTTCCTTCTGGTGGGATGGGGGAGAGAACTGGAAGAGTAAAACAGAAATCATCTGGGTTGAGATAAAGACAGTTTAATAGGTAAAGAAAAATCCGTGCATGCAAGCAAAGCCTGTCAGCAGGCAGGTGTTCAGCCATCTCCAGGACAGCAGGGCTCCATCATGTGTAATCGTTACTTGGGAAGAAAAACTCCATCACTCTGAATGCATCCCCTCCTTCCTTCTTCTTCCCCCAGTTTATATGCTGAGCATGATGTCACATAGTATGGAATATCCCTTTGTTCAGTTGGGGTCAGCTGTCCCAGCTGTGTCCCCTCACAAATTCTTGTGTACCTTCAATCTACTCGCTGATGGGGTGGGGTAGGAAGCAGAAATGGCCTTGACTCTGTGTGAGTGCTGCTCAGCAATAAGTAAAACATCCCTGTATTATCAACACTGTTTCCAGCACTAATCCAAAACAGCCCCATACCAGGTTCTGTGAAGAAAGTTAATTCTTTCCCAGACAGAACCTCCTCCTGTGTCTGAAATTAATCCTGTTTTGGGTTGTTACCTTTACTTAGTTTCTTACTAGTAAATACAGTAACAGAACTTCAGTATTTTTAGCCATTGGAACCATAAAATTCCAGATGATTAAGGAGACAATTTCAATAAAAGACAGAATGTTCAAATCTGTGGATGTTGCAGTGAACATGTTGCACTGTTGACACAGTGTTAAAAAGCAATCAAAACACATCTTTTGTCTCGTTGTTATAGTCTCTTTTTTCCTTTGAAAAACTGAAGACCAGCTTATCAAAGAAATACAGTAGTCAAGAGAGAATAAAAATTTTGCATCTAAGGGAGAAGAGAAGGGTCTGTAATTACAGAAATTACTAAAAAGCAGTCATACTTTTTGCTATGCTGTCCTTTTAATGAAATGGCTCCTGTAATTTTATTCTAAACTTTTGCTTTTATCAAAGGTGTACAAAAAGGAGACAATGCTTTCTTAAGTCCAATGGTTGCACTTACTTACACTAAGAAAATGTCCAAATAAGGCTTTCATATAGAAATCTGCATTATGTGTTTAAAGTATTTTCCACAGAAGCAACTATTAATATATTCAGGCCTTTTCAAAAAAAAAAAAAAAGGGTTTATAATCTTTACTGTGATTTGTGGGAAATTCAGAAACTTCTTACTTATAACAGATACAACTTTTCAGGGGAAAGCAGACTGTGGGAATTGTATATTCCTCTGTAGACTCTTGCAAAACACAAAGTATTTTGCATCAAGGGTTGCAACGTGTTTGGGGTTTTTTTTGTTTGTTTGTTTGCTTAGCCAAATGAAAGAAATATTTATGTATTTGACATATGTATTTAATAAATTTACATTTCCACCAACAGATACCCACTTTCATTCCCATCCATAATGTCTGCACATTTCTCTAAATATGCACTGGGGGCTGAAGTACACTCTCTGTAAGCAAATGCAGTCTATTTAGCAAAGCTACAAGCGGTAATTTAGTTCTAGTTCCTTTAGTGTAAGAATTATGTGAATTATGCAGACACAACAAACCTTTTAAAGAAAATAAATCTGTGTACAGAAGGTGATGTTTATATGTTTACTGTGACACAAAGGTGATTGATTTTTAAAGAAGGGCATCATCTGCTACTTATTTGCATGCATTTTTTTTTTTTTTCTTTTATAGAAGTGTTAAATTACTACCACATTGGAAATCCTTCTTGTTAGCATTACAGTTTCAGTGATCCCATGAAACACTTGGTGTCTTCTTCAACACACCATTATTTAGTAAATATAACATCACATTCTGAACTGGGTCCTTGCACTCTGAACACTCTGTTTTCTATTTAAAAAATAAAGCCACAGATTATTTTATGATTCAAATCACAACTAAATACTATGTCTTAATATATTATTAAATATATATATATACATATAATACATAAATATAGTATTAAATAGTCTTGGAGTGATCTAAAGTCTATTAATTTCAATTATTTCATATTAACTTGATATTTCAGGCTTGTTTCTAGATTCTGCAGGGAACCAGAATGAATGTTTCCAAATTCTGTCCTGCCAATCTATTTGAGACTTATCCTGCAAACCTAATACAGATGAATGATGCATTTTATTACTCCTTTTGTACTGTTAATAGATAATTTTTTCTGTGCCTTATGTTTACTTCATCATAATCAATTATCTGTGTACCTAAGCATGAATTTGGTATGCTCTATAACAATTCGCTCTAATGTATTTATGCCCGTTACTTCTAAAATCAGTTAGTGTGGACACATATAGTAAATTACTTAAGATGTTAATATTTTTCTGCTTTAATTTGCAAGCAATGCTTTTCCAGTTTCTAACAACAATTTTCATCCAGTTTAGAAGAGGATTCTGGGGAGCAATATTTCTCTCACAGTTTTTCTGCAGTAGATACTTTCATTTATGAACAATCATATGCTGCAGATGAAATTCTGAAAATACAGATTTTTCCTCAGTTTTTCTAAATGAAGTGCTTACTTTCAGAGCGTGAAGTACTGGAGATTGTGGCAAAAGCATACCATTTACACATACGTAGACACGAACAGACACACACACTTATTCTGACATCTAAACTACCTGGCATTTATTGCGAAGTACTTGTACTGAATTTTGTTAAAGTGAGAAAAGATTATTTTGTGGAAAACAAATACACTTCTGCAGAAGAGCCTTCAAAAGGTAATCTTATGTGTGGTGAGGTTATGATGATAGCGTATTCCTGATCCTCAGTGAGGTAACTATTATTTTGCAAACAATTATTTAGAAGGAAATTGTAATTCTAATTTTTGAACAATGTCTTTTGTTACTTTCTCTGCAGAAAAAGACATCACATATTTTACAATATACTTAGAGATAATAATATACATTTATAGTGTTTTCAGAAGTGATTTTAAATAAAAGTGGGAAAGTGCTGTTGATGTAAGCAGCTTCTATTGTTGAATTTCTCACCCTGTTCTTGAAAGCCATCTCTTGCCAAAATAACATAAAATTAAGAGCCAATAAGGAAGTGTCAGCCAGTATTTTAATCAAAACACTTGAAGAGGTAAATCACTAGAAATGAATTCAGTATATAACCAAATCATAAATAGATACTAGGAAAACCAGATACTCCCTATCTGGTAACCTGGTAGATATGAACTTCTCTTAGTAGACTGTCACAAAAACTCAGGTCCTGCTTTCATACCACCTAATCAAGAGAAGTTCAGGTAATTAAAAAACACTCCCACAAAATCTAATTAATGACAGATTAACGGTGGTGTTAAAGTGGGGATTTATGTGTATTGAGTAGCTCATGTCTGTTGGTGAAACGTGAAGAACGCGAATAGAGCTAATAAATTTGGAACTTCCAAAGTCTTAGCAGCTCCAAGAGGATGCTGTCCCACTGGAATGAGAATTCACAGTGATTTAATATACTCTTTAAAAACAGTAGGCACAGTGCCTGCAAAATTTGGTCTGTACTGTTAATTTTAACTATACCATATGTTTAATTTTTTTGTCCTTTTCCAAAAGACAGTCTGAGAGAACAGTGTTTCTGTGAAGCTGAAGAGACCTTGTGATACACATTTATAGGAAACTGTGAAAACAAGGATGACTTTATCATAAAATATGTCATGTCTTAAGCACTCAGTAAAAGCGATTGTCAGAGAAAATCCCGTTCTCCTCTTCCCCCACATTCTGATTGTATCTGTAATTAAAAAATGATAACAAAATGCAAATTATGAGTTGATAGAGATATCTTATGCCAACTACAGCATGTCTCAAAATCCACTAGCAGTTAACTATGCTTTCATTTTCTTTATTGTATCTTTTATCAAATACAGCATTTGGAGTGAATGTAAGAATGGGTAAATATCAAGTAAACTTAGTAATACATACCATGAATGATCAAACTACAAGTCTTCGTAGCCTATACACTTACTTAAGTTTGTTTTTTATGTAGCATAAGAGTACAATCTCTGGATTTGCCATGCTACATAAAGATGAATCAGATGTTCTTTCTGTGTTGTCAAATATAATAATGAGACATACCTGCTTTACTTTTGCAACTTCTAAGGCCTTCATTAGTTTTCTTCCTTTTAGTAACAAAATACTCAAGATCAAATTTATCTAAAACTGTCTGTCAAAAAAAAAAAAAAAAATCTGTCACTACTATAATAGGGATGGATGTGTGTTACACATACATCTATCTGCATAGTTTTACAAGATGCAGGGAGTACTAAAGTGATTTGCAGCAAACTATTTGTCCTTAGACTTTTTATTTTAATACCCTACTGCTTCCAAAAAGATCTCTGACATTGGTTTAAGGAAGATAAATTGCCTAGAAGAGAAATGCTCTTTCCTTCCATTTCCTGAGTTCATAACAGAAATACACTGTGTTCTGTTGAACACACCTTTACTCTTCCATGTAGTAGCCTTGTGTTTTGGTGGGATAATCCTGAACAGGAGACTTGTGGAGGAAGTAAAACATCACTGATAGACAGAAAAGTTTGTGATTTGAACAGTCCTGTGAGATGAATGTTTTAGGGACTAAAATCTAAACTTTTCTTGCAAATGAACACATACATAAGTATTTCAGTGTTGATCAATTAAAATGCTCAGATTTAAAATTAAAATATTTTCATTTATCACACTTAAAAAGTTTGCAGAAATCCAAAATACTTAATTTGGAAAAATTCTAAGTAAATATTGAAAGTCTGTGTTCATAGAAAATGGTTTCATTTTCACAAACCAACATTTTTTGACAGAAGAATATCCCTCAGAAACTCTTATTAAAAACCCCTCTACTTAAATGGAGAATGAAATAAAATACACATTTTTAATCTTCTGGAGCAATACTGCTGCTGTTTTTGTATCTGCACAATGGCATGTGACATACATTCACAATTTATTTTACCTTCCTTACTCCATCCAACAAGCTCTTTTCATTTTTCTCCACTTAAATTATTTATTTGCACTGAAGTGATCAACAGCTGGCTTCTAAACTTCACAGTAAGCTCACTTGTAAATCAGTGCTTTACTCATGCAGCTTGTGTACGTAACAGTCATCTCTACACCTACAGTCCGTGCTTTTTGCAGCTATGAAGCGTGAGCTGTACTTTGTGCATTTCATCTGCAAAAACTGCTTTATTTCCTATCTCTTTGGCTTTTATTATTCTGCCCTACTAATGTGCATTGTGATGGTATAGGAAAGTTCTTATACCTCTCTTCTTGCAACCATCTGTCTTAGTCTGTGCCCATTCTGTGCACTGTAAGCAGTAGTTACCTGTAAAATAAACCTCCAGGGATTCATGGCTGTATTTTGAAACATTATAATGTTAGTGGAAAGATATTAGTGTTCTTGTTCCCCTCATTTAAGCTCTCAATATGAGAGAATCTCTCCCAAAATAGTCATAGCACTCTGAAACTGCATAAAGCTCATGAGTTGCTAGCTAAATCTGCTGCAAATTAAAAGAACTACTAAGGTTATTTTAAATTATACTGTTAATATTACCTGGACTTTCTCTCAGAGGTGTACAAGGAGTTTAACTACTGGATGTAGTTCAGTCTGAAAGGAATCTGAGAAAGAATTAGAACATGACTGGCCAACTAGAGAAGAGTATGCAAAGAAAAGAGCCTGCAGCCAAAGAGGAAAAATGGGTATTCACCGTGATACTAACACAAGAAGCTGATGAGCTGCTCTGTGCTCATCACTTTGTTCCCTTATGTGAACCCATGTCCAAAGGGTTAATGATAATTTCTGCCTTGTCAAATTCTTCCCTTCTTCCTAATTATCTTTGCACCACTGATTCAGTCATCTGACGTTCTGTTGCAGTGTTGCAGAGTAATTCCCGCCTTGTGGCTTCTTTTTTTTTCTTTTTTCCGTATAGAGGCAGGGTATGGATTCAATACAGAAATACATGTTGAATAAGCATAAGATTATAATTCGAGGAAGTTTCTTTGTGACCAAATGCATTTATATATTCAGAATGAAAAGGGAAGTAGGAGGGAAACAAATGAAAGGAGGTGATTGGGAAGAGAGGATGTGCTAGGGAAGTTGCGTTCTACATCAAATGTCAAGAGGATGGGGATGTGGAAAGTCACTCTGGTTGTGTCACTTCCCAGAGATTCCATGAAATGATTAAGTCACCTGCAAATAACAGCACTGGATCCTTGTGAGTGTTCTGTCACTGTGAAAGGAGCACACACAAACACTGAACGTTTTCCAGGGTTATGTAAAATTTCTTCTTTCCCATCAGCAGTTAGAGGTGAGTGATGTGAAATAAAAATAAAAACAAACAGCAACAAGTAACAGTAGTGGGGAAGGTGGGAATATTTTATTAACTGTCTGGAATAAAATTTTTGATATATTAGGAGCACTCTGCTTTGTCCCAGCAAAAGGGTACAGTTCTGAAGTGAATGCAAGAGTGCAGCGTGAGATGCTCAGTGTGGGAGATCCTTTCGGGATATAGACTATAACAGTTCCTGTAGCAAGTCTGGGGTGTCAGCTCCTGCCAACAACAGCCACATGTTAGCAGTTTTACAAAATCTCTAAGGCAGCCCATCATATTAGCATCAGAGAAGATGGTAGGGGAGGACACCTTTTGCAGATCCTCTCCCAAGTTTTTTGGAGTGTGCTGGAACTTCAGTTGTTTTTCAGTTAACATGAAAGGTTGGGTTTATGTGCTTCAGCTATGATTCTTAATAGTTAAAAAATGATTATAGCTTATTTATTTTTATGTTTTTCATTTCTTAGAGATTTGTTCTCAAATGTGATGATCCCAAAGCCTTTCTCTCGATGAAGCTGCTAATGATGCATGAGAAAAGTGATGTGCTTGCTTCAATCTAGTGATTTGACTTACATTTATCTTAAAAATAAAATAAATACATTTTAATGTACATTTATAAAAGCATGTAAATACTTCATATGCTATAGATGAAGAACAGTTTCAATAAGCTTTACTTTTCCAGTTATCCCATTTCCCAGTGGCAACTGGAACATTTCTCTCTTTGAAGAGGAATGAAAAATATTCCTACTTATGTATTATTTTCCTGAATCTGAGTATGTTTATAAATACATACTTTTAAAGGGAATTTATACAGTAGTCACAGAGGCACATCATTTATTAAAAACAATTTTATTCATGATATCTATATATTTTTTAAAAATACAATTACATTTCTAAATGAAGAATTTGCAAACAACTAGAAGCCTCCTGTCATTATATAAGCGGTTGCAATACATAAGTACAGAATAAGGCAATGTTAGAAACACTAATCAAAAGAGAAATGCACAATTCAAGTTCTTTATTACTTCCTCTATATGCTCCTGACTCTTGCTTTTTTTTTCGTAAAGAACTTGCGTTATTATTGCATGACTTCCTAAAGCAAAAAAATCATATTTTTATAACTGATCATCTCAGGAGAAGGGAGATACTAAAATGCAGTTTCATTTGCTTCCCTACTGCTTAATTACATATAGATACGAAGAGAAAGCAAGCCTGTGCCTGTAACACATAGACCCAGACTGTGAGAAGCACAGCCACCTTACCTCAATGGAAATGCAGGGGAGTATTGTGTGCCTCAGGCAGGTAGGGACAAAAAGAACAACTCATTCAACAGGAAATGTGCTTAGAGCAATGCCCTGAGAAAGGTATCATCCACTGATAAAAGGTGATGGGGCAGGCGAATAGTTTGCTGCCTCTAATGGCTTGCATTGTTTGCAAGGCCACATTCCTATTTGTGCTACAACTGTTCATCTGACTGCTCTAATAGTTGCAGCTGTGCCTTCTCCCTGTGTTCGTTGCTTTTAATGATGCCCTAGAATGACTTCTGACTGTATAAATTACATAGAAAAGATCACGACATGCCCTCCATACTGGACCTCCTCTGTCATCAACAGTGAATTGTAAGAGCACAACAGTGGTGGTTATAATTTGGGGAAAATTCACAGTATGACTGATTAGATTTTCTTTTGACATTTTAATCATCATGAAGGCTCATTGCTGCTTTGTTGCACTGAAACCTTTGTGAATTGGATAATAAATACATGTCATATATTTGAAGGATGACTCCTTTCCCTGAAATTAGTTAAGCTTGACTAAATGTTGAAAACACTACAATGCCATCAGTTGGCAAATGCGTTGGGTTCTGAGAAATGTTTTTAGACTGTACAATACATTTATTTTAAAATGTTATACAGCGCTTATTTTAAAATCAATACTGTATATTTTCTTGACATGTAACTGCTAATGGACAGTTTATTTGAACAGGTAATTACTATGATAACCAATTTAACATATTGTAGCTTTCCTGAGAAGTACTTTTGGGAACTGACTATATCCCAGTACAATTTAAATGGATTTCAGAACAACTTACAGTGTATTTGGATAATATCCTTTCCATCAGCACCTAATTGGCAGGGAACAAGATTAATAGAACACAAGGAGTTCTTCAAAAAGCCGATTGCTTTTAAGTGTATTAAAACACCTGAATAACTCTGCACAGTATTACACAGCACCTGCTGTGTAAATAGTCCCATTCAAGCTGCTGAGACCAGTGAACCAAGTAGATTTCACTTTCAGAGACGGCTAACTACCTGATGAAAGCCACATAGGAAAACATTCTCAGAATGTGTGTCCTAAATCAGTAGATACTTTTTGTTAAATTCAGGCAATTTGTCAATATCTATGTCTGAATTTGGGAGTTGCATTTTGACAAACAGTGATAAAGAAATCTGGGTTTTATGTTCTAATAACAACCCAGACATTGTTTTTAAGTTGACATTTGCTGTGAGCTTTTAGGGTCAATTTTCATACATCCGATTGTTTCTGTATAGTGACTATTTTTTTAATATCCTACTTGATATATGTCTAGTTTGCAAAAAATATGTATACAACATATGTCTTTTCTATTTGCTACTTGTCCAAAACAGTTTTAGCAGAAATTAGTCTGTAAATAGTGACTATTATTAATGTTGGCATTAGTCTGAAATAATTTGTTATACCCACTCATCTATATTTCGCATGCTGATCATGTTTAAAATCAATGAAGCGTGTGAAATTGCAAACGACAAAGTGGAAGCATTTGCAATTCTGTCCACTTCTGCTCACAGATTAACTGTTTTAATCTTCAACAAAAAAATCCCCATGATACTGAAGGACAACAATATGAGGTCTAGCTATGTGAAATTTGTCATGCCCACAAATTAAGATTTTTACCTGCTGTAACAAAATTCACATAAGGGGTTCAAATGATAAAACAGCCATAGTGATGTGTACCCATTTCTGTTGTAGATGCTTTGCACACGCTGATTTGTATCCACAATGTTGCATGTATAGTGTGTAAGTTTGTGTTGGTAAAACAAGAGAAGAGGAAACAAAGCAGTGTGGCTGAATTGATCAAAGTCACTTCTATGAAGTTAGTAACTAGAAGTCAGCCATTTTTGTATTTGCTCTGCAGACCAGTCATTCCCAGCATCCTATCTAGATGATTATCTCTACCTTAGATTACAGTGCCTTTCTTAAAGGGCATTGAACTCCAAGCTTGATTTATGGTAACACATTACTTTCTGTGACAGGAGCATAAGCTCCAAGTGAACAATTATTTAAATGTTCTCAGATGAGAATCATGCTCTCGTCATCCATGCTTGATGTACAAACATGGTCTCCTGACTGTCTACGCTTTTGCCCATCTGTTTGGATGGCATAATGCCTGTTCTCAAGTAGGTCAAAACCTTGCTGTAGGGCATATATGCCAGGCAACAATGGCTTTCAGTGGAAGACTGCATAACCCTGAAAGTGTCTTCACTTCTGCAGGAAGTTCTTTTGTTGGTGTAGGACTGAATTGTTAGCTCCTCAGGTTTATATATTTATTCTCAGATATTGCAAAGCAGTATCTGAACAATAGGGAGGAAAGGGAGAGAATGGCCTAATATGATGGAAACAGAGCAAGAAAGAATCTTTCTTTGTTTTTATCTCCTATGAACTCTGAGAAGAATAGTATAGTTGTAATGTTTTAAAAGTGTGGAACCTGCTAGGCCAAGGGGAGAATCTGGTATCATGTCTGTTGTGTTAGGTTTCTCTGTCTACCTCTACTCACATATTCAGGCCCCCAAGGGTGTAAAACAGGAGGATGTTGGTCAATGCACACACCTCTGATTTCTCAAGAAGACCATTTAGGAGGTCTTCTTCCTGAAGGAGGTATCACATACAGAGAGAAGACTGTCTTAAAATAATTCTCATCTAGGAAATTAGTGAGTATATGTACATAATTTTAATTAGTCTGGCCTTAATACTTGCCTTATTTATATCTGATGCATAAAATGGCAACATACAAAATGTAGTAATGGAATTGATATGTCGTATGACTTGCTTGGTATGTACACTCATCTATAGACAGTGACATACATGTGTCTTTGCAGGAGACAGTAAAATGTGTAAAATGTCTTATGGCTGTTTGTCAGTGTTGGTCTTCTCTCAGGAGAGAAAACAGGGGTCAATGTTCTCAATCCAACGGCTGCTAGTGATGCAATTTTTCCATTACAAAATATCTGAGATGCTGTCGTATTTATTTTCTTTCTAAGACAGTATATACTAGTGTAGCAGTACAAGCACAAATATAATTAAACTCATGGTTCAGGTTCAATAGCTTCAGTACTCTGAAAGTCACTGAAAGGATTTAGAAAGGGCATCTGTCCTATTTTTTCCCCTACAGTTTCAGATCTTCAGGGTTTTCTCAGATAGGTAGGGATTGAAAATGATACTCACATTGATGTGCTTATTGCAAAAAAAAAAAACCCCAAACCCAACAACACTAAAAGCTTCTGGAGTTTAAATATTGCAGAAAACTCCATACAGGTTATAGTGCACTAATTCCATGAAATGTAAGGGAATATGCAAGGTGCCCTCTAGTGTAAAAAACCTAGTGATGCCTGTTTATAGAGGCAGTATAATATATACATATAATATGATCCATTCTATTTTTGATCTAGTAAGAGCATGGCTAGAACTGAACTATTTTATTTGTGCTGGTAATTCATAACTGATTTTTTTCACTAGCATATTAGTCTGATTTATTGATTATAAAAGCACATTCAGGCCCACTACCAGAAAAAAAATCAAACAAAACAAGACTAAATAGCTCAAAACCAGCATTAGGTGTATTCTGTCCTAAAGAAACATTAGTTACCACTATGAAATACTGTTGGTCTTTCTTTGGATAATGTCAGTCCTGTTGGCCTCTGACAATCTGTTGTGCTTCTTCCTCTTGTTCCTGCTCACTCCATGCTATGTAGCTTGAGCTGAAGTTGCCAGTGTCATTGCCTGTTTAGAACAGACAGAAACAATTTGAGGAGAGATAACATAATTGGTCAGGTGCTCTTTTCAATATGTAATCCAATGCGATCTTTTACATATATTGTCCAACTTCTCTGTATGAACTATGGATATATATTTCTATAAAACTCAAGGTGGGCAGTCCAAAGTGCTTAAACCGAGAGCACTAGTCTCCAAATTAGTGTAAGCAGTGGTTTTGTTCTGTAAAGTGATTCAATACATCTGCATGCTGGCCTGGAAGTCTTACGACAGCTGGTAGGAAATGTTACATGTCAGATATTTCTGTGCACATATGTTACCAGTGCTTCTCAGTATTATTCAGCACTCAGTTATCTTCTGAGATTACAGGCTATTGTTTAGTAGTCTAAAGTTTAGAACAGGAGATTTGGGGTCTTCTTCTCAGCATGGATCCATAACTGTGACACCCTAAGTGAATGATCTAGCCACTAGACTATCAGCAGCTATCTGTGGGGCCTCTCATCATCCTGCCCAGGGAAACTATGTACTCTGCAGTGACAAGTGTAAGAACCTCTCAAGTGGAACAAGGGTGAGCTGGAGCGCAGCACAAGTTTGGTGAGATCAGCCTGGCAAGGGGCAGCCCAACAGATCCAGCCCCTCATGCTTGGGCTTCTAGCATCACATAGAAAACCACTGAAATAACCTTCTTTCAACCAAGTGCCCTAAATTCTTACAGTGCCTTTGTACCAGGGTTCACCTTGCTGGCCTAGTTTCTGGACCTTTGTATGGTTTTGCAGTCCCAGCATCAGCAAGAGCCATGGCAGGAGCTCTCATACAGAACAGGCATTTGCCTGGAAAATAAAGGCACTTCTTGAATTGGGAGCTCAGGTTCACAGCCTCATAGTCTATGTAATTGTTCTTGCCATTAGGAAATGAGTTCAATTCAGTATGATCATGTTATGATAGCATATTGTCTGTCCATATACCTCAGATACATTTAAGCTTTCTTCAGGGATGTACAGATGAAATCTGTCCTTCCAATAATGAAAAAAAGGACTAGGCAGTGCTGAGTCCTAGAATGTATGGAAATATACCTCCATGAAACAGCAAACTGTCAGAGAATCAAAACCATGTCACAGTGATATAAACAATTTCCCTGATGGTTCTTTGGAGTCACTTCAAAACCACTTGCCAAGCATGAAGATATATGCAGCATCTTGGATATTCTCAGAGCAGTTTAGAAGGACTTTATAAAATACCTTTTTGTTTGCTTTCTCTTGCCATAGCAGAAAAATAACAGGCATCATCCAGAGATCAACCCAGACAGTTGTGATCAAAACGTTAGACCAAATCTTCCTTAATAAAATTCAGGAATGTGTACTACAGATGTCTCAGGGTACGTTAGCAGCATGTGGCCAGTAATGATAGCATTTTGCAGCCCAGAGAATTGTTACAATAGACTGCAGGAAATGAAACAGCCTACTCTGAACCACTAAGGAAGAGCCATTTTCTGTTTGCATTGCCCTAATAAATGATGGGCTGCAACAGATTTCGCAGTGTCATCAGAACTTTCGATAGACTTATCCCTCTACAACTTCAGGCCACCCTCCTTTAAGAATATGATTAATTTAAATTACATAGTCTGGAGGTCAGTCTGCAGAGGAAGATCTGTAGAGGAGGCCTTAGGAAAACCATGGCTGAATATTAAGGTTAGGGACTGTGAATAATCCTCTATCCTTTTCTTCCTAAATTTAATCCTTTCAGTGGCAGCATTATAAGGGGCACTTATGATTTGCTTTACATGCCTGTTACTAAGTAGGAGCCAGTCTTTTTACAGATCTTGCAACTTTCCAGTCAGCAGGTCTGTATTTATGGATGCTATTCTGAGATACTTAATTTCCTGTGCGCTCTGTGAAGCCTTGGTGCCTAATACAGGATTTTGGATTCCACCCCAGTGACCAGGTGCCTCCAAGTTACTCATATAAGCTCCTGACATTTTTTTTAATGTCTCACCATTAAAACAGAGTCAATCACTGTTGAACTTCAAGGTGTTATGTCCAGTGACATGAGGTAGCTGGATGTTAGGAAACAATAGGGTGAAAAAATCCGTGATCAGAGACAAATTACATGAGGAAGGAAAGGAGCAATAAGTGGATTAATTTTACTTTTAAAATTTCAGAACTGAAAAAGTCAGCAGTATAGGTCAAACGTATGCAGATGTGTATGTCACCCTTCATTTAAATACATTGTTAAAGAGATTTAATAGGAGTAACATGTAACAATGAAATCAAGACTGACTTCTTTTGAATTATCTAGGTGATCCTGTTCCAGCAGTGCAATTAGACTAGATGATATTTTGAGGTCCCTTCCAATCCCTAACATTCTGTGATTCTGTGTAAAAGTATTTCGCAGAACATTGAAACTTTGCATAGAAAACAGTCCTGTTTATCATCACATGAAACATCTGAAATTAATTACTATTGATAATAAGGATTCTTGTACATAATAAGGGAACTATTGTTCATGTCACAGGAAAATCAGTCATACTCCTGAAATGTATATGACTGTCAGGCTTAATCGTTCCTGAATTCACTGGGTATGTGATAAATCTGATAAAATGTGATTTAGTCTCATGAAATTAATTCAGGACAGTTGCTGGTACTGAAAATCACAAGTGCTCAATCTGTAGCCATCTGTGGCAAATAGAGATTTTTACAGTAAAGGTCAAGTATCAGTTGTTCCAAAAACTGTCCTACCAAGTGAAACAACTCTTCTTGTTGTTAGTCAGTAGCTGTATAAAGGGGGGGGGGGAAGAATAATCATGCTGTGGTTATCAAGAAGCAGCAGCACAAACAACAGCATCTTAAAAAATGTAGGTTAAATCAAAACTTGAAGGGAGGGAGGTCTGTTATTTGGTCTTCCTGCTACCATCCCTACTACTTCTGCTGCCTTTCCCCTTCTGTGATAGAAGTGGTAAAAATTATAATGTGAATCTCAATGTGCTGCATTTTTGACTGCTATTTTATTATATGCATCCCATTTTCAGTATATTTTTCTAGCTGTTTATCTCAGCTAAATTTGGAAAGCTCTCTGCAGGCTGGTGTTCTGTTGAATGATCTATCTGCCTGAATAGACATGTGACGTGATTTTGCACCAGTTAGGGGCTGTAAAGTAAGTGTACTGTTCTCTGGCTTGCCAGAGGCCTCTTTACATGTAATACATCTTGTCTCCTCATATCATATGAAAAGGCAAAACTAAACCAATAATCCATTTTCTGATTAATTATCAGATTTAGTAGATGAATAATTTGGCGGAAGGGAGGAAGGGGACATGCCTAACATTTTAAGTAACAAAACTCAAGACTTTGTTAGAAAGAGACTGCTAAGATCAGCGACACAGATCCAATCATAGAATTCCTCCTAGGTACTGCCATACATTGTGTCTGAACTGAAGTGTCTGAAACCTTTTCATTTTAGAGGCTCAGATTGAATATATGAAACTTTGTGGAAAATTATTTTGGGTTTTAATTTCTAAATAGAGAAGTGTTCTTGCATCTTAATTCTAGTTTCATATGTATACACTACAGTGCCAAAGACAAGAATGAAGCAAATGTTATCTTATATCTAAAATATTCAGATTTTGTTCTTTTCCACAACTGAAATTAAAAAAAATGCTTAATTAAATTTCATATACATTTTCACAGTTGACAAGCCCGAGTTCACAAAGACAAATTATTTCACAAGCTTTAGAGACAAAGCTGCTTCTGCTTATTTAAAAAAGAAACCAAATAAAACAGAATGCTAGGGAAGAGATGATGAACAGAAGGAAATGATAGAGACGGCAGAAGCAGGGCAGAGCTCTGATGCACTTCATCTGTATCTTGCCTGTCATACAAAAGGGAATCTGAGATGTCTTTGCGTGCCTCTGCCTGAGTTTAAAGAGCTATGCTTCTGAAGTCCATACCAGGCTCTAATGGAAGTTGCACTTGGGAATTCTCTAATCCATTCTTTTTTGTTTATACGTTAAGCACCTTGTGAGAACACCCTCATTTCTAGTCATCTCATTTTGAGATATGCACAAAATGCTGCTTTCCCAGCATCTCATTTTAGATACTATACTCATAAAGTTTCCTTTATTAAGTGAAGGATTTACCACACAAACATCACAGTTTTATATGACGTTCTTGCAGCTCTGTAGTACAATAGGAACAAAGTGAAAGCACATAACTTTTTAAAGGCTTCAGTTATGACTACCACTAGCAGATATCCAAACATTTTGTAAAGGATACTGCCGCATGCTTCCAGCAGCTCATAAAAAGCACACTAAAATCTTTACATAATACTTCCAGTTTGAATATGCTACTTCTTTAACATGTGAAAGTAGTGCTGAAATTACTTTTTCCCAAATTTCAGATATTTAATAATTGAGTTTATGAACAGGAATGTTCAGTGATACTGAGTTTTGTAATTGTAATTGTTGATGGCATCAAAAATTGGTTTATGTTATGTAAAGATGTAAACGTGCCATTTAAAATAAGGCATGTCAGATGAGAATTCTCATCTATTTTCAGAAGAAGCAATAACCAGGAGCAGATCATAAAAATAATGAGATCCTCAGCCAATATTAAATAAATACTGAAAAAACTCCTTTTCATGGACTTCAAAACCAGCAATAGAAATATAGTGAGTGAATAATTGTTCATTGTGTATTAGTCATGCTGCTACAGTAATTATTTTTACTAATAATAGCTGTCTCAGAATGTTTAGAGCCTGAATTTGGATTAACTTTTCTATCTGCTCATCAAATAGAAGTCCTTAATTAGGCAAAGACTTGGAAGGAATCACTAGGAGCTGTTGACTAAACATAGCTATGATTTTGTGGAGACATGAACCATGTCTTTTTACTACTTCTTTCAGAGCAAGGGCCACCCCAAAGTCACAGGAAGTATATTGTCATTTTTCCTGTATGGTAGTTGGAGGATTTGTCCGCTCTGGCAATTGTTCCAAACAGCTGTTCACAGTATCTCACAGAATAGAACTGATACTAGTAGTATGAGACTTGAAAGGTTCCTATTCTGCTTCACATTGTCTTGGGATATCTTCTAACCAAACATCATGGTTAGCAGCAGTGTAACTTCTCTTTGCATCAAATGCAAAACAGCATCCCAGGTGATGTCTAAGGAGTAAAAATTTCCTGTGCATCATGGCATACAGCAATCCATGTACCCCCACCAAACCTGGAGGAACAGATCTAATTACTTTTCCTTGTAAAAGGCACTTCCAGCTTCAAGAGGAAAGAAAGTGAGAAGATAAATGAGTGAATGAGAATGGTTCATGGAACTTTTACTTTTCAGCAGTAGAAAAATAACTTCTATTTTTTTTCTTTTTTTCTTTTGTTTTCCAAGAAAGCAATATATAAAATTAGAATCATATGATTTCAAAAGTATACTTTACTATTGAAAATGTGTGTCTTTCACAGTACAGCTTCAGGCTATTCCATATTTCTGCAATTAGAAAAACCCCACATATTCAGCTCTCATTTTTCATCAAAAATGCAGAGAAAAAAATGTTTTGTACTACCTTCTTGTAGGTTCCTACTCCCTCTCCTTGCTCCCTGTTTAATTGGTTTCTTCTTCTCCTTGCCAGTTGCTTAGAGATTGTTCTGTCCCTGTGGCTTTGCTCTCTGTGGCTTCCCACTCCTGACTTGCTCTCTTCAGTTGTCTCTTCTGTTGCTCTGCTTTGCGTGTGAGCCACAGCAAACTGTCATTGACAAATCTCAGAGAACATTAGGAGCTGGGATTTTTGTTTTTTCCCCTTGCTGTGCCTACATGTGGAGAAGCAAGAAAGCAAGGATGGGGGAGTGTATCATGTTGATGTTTATTCTATTTCCCCCTCTATCCTGTCTAAATGATGATACATACTGTGCTTATATGTGCCTAAAGCATAGCACAATCAGGATACAGACACTCACAATGTATTGAAACTAAATAAATGAGACAAGAATTTCTCTCAAAATCTTGTCAGTGATTTTCTTTAAAAGATTGCCATAAATCCCTATTTACTTTGTAAAAACATCTACTGCTGCATATCTGCAGCAAAGTTGCAGAGAGACTGTCTTAACACATTGCCAGAGGGTTTTTCTGGCTGAGCCAAACCATGTTCATAGAAGAAAATTGAAATTATAATCGTATTAGGAGATTCTGTGATCCATGTTAAAAGATACTACATTTAGAATGTAGCATTTCTGTTACAGAAAGCTATTTCCACTACTAGTATTTTTATTGATAGTATATTTGAAGAGAAGTGAATTTAACTTCATTTCATATGTTGGCTTAAATTTATTGAGAAGCAATAAGGTCCTGCATGCTTCTGTAAAACGTTCATATTTCTAGTATATTTAATTTAAAATTTAAAAATACTCCAAACTTGTTTATAAAATAACATTCCTGCTTCAATGTTTTGCTTATCAATAAACATATTTCTCAGATATCAGCAATGCTGATTGCAGACAATGTAATAATAATAATCATAGGGGTAGGTCTGGTTACCAGCATATTAGGAAAATTCAACTATATAAACTGTTGTAGATTAAGGCAGGAAGTAATAACTCATTATTACTAATGTGATTAATCTTTTCAGTTCAGTAGTACCAAAATAACTCCACTGTGCTGCTATATACATATGTAACGTGAAGACATGGGACTAAACCCTAAGTCTGAACCTAACCACCTCAGACTGGAACTTTGAATTCTTCTTTTCAAGAAGATTTAATAACTTATCCATTGATTAATTTCCACTTTATTGCTTATACCTAATATAATCAAAATTAATTGAAATTACAACCTCAGCAAGCATTTTGACGCTGATCATCTGTAGATGGAGTTGGACACAGCTCTGATATGAATGGAGGAAATGAGCATAACCTTGTGGTGCGGACAGCCCTTCAGTATGAGACTTCAGCTCAACTTCAGCTATTCTGATTCCTATAATGTGCTATCAGAGGTGGCAGTACTTGGTGTTTAAAAAAGAGCTGTGTGATTTCTCTGTTTCTTGGTAAATATGGGACCCAGGCTGACGCAGATGGAGAGAACTGCAGGGTCTACACAGCATCAGGGGTTTGATGGGGATGGCAGGGATTTAAACTCCTCTTTCTCTTCCCGAATCTTTCTTCACACTGGTAGATAAAATGCTGCAAAGTCTCACACAAGTTGAGATCTCTTAGTACGGGAACTGAGAAAGTTACAAGAAACCAGCCACCAGCAGCATTAATTACTGAGACATGTACAGCTACTTGGAAAACTTTCTTAGCTTCCTGGCCCGCATCAATGCTGTAATTTCAAATGATAATTGGGTCATTCTGTTCACTGAACCAGCCAGTGTAGAACTAACAAAGACTTTAATTTAGCTGAAATTTGAGACACTGAAACTCATTAGTCATCCTGAACATTATTGATCAGAAAAGGATGTTGTAGTAAGCTTCCCTGACATCTGATCTCTTTCAATAAGAAAGGCTGAGGCACCCTCAACAGCAGGAGGGAGAGAGAAACTAGCAGATGCTTGGGCCAAAACTGCTTTCCTGAGATCATGGAGATACTGGTTGTTCTCCATGTTCAAGTGAGCTTTTGTAAGGCTGGAGACAGGTGATAATCCCTTCACCTGCTGGCATCTTTTGTATACTTTCTCTGGAGGGAGATGGGACAGGTAGAGTAAAACAGTATGCACAATGGATAGAGCATCCTGGAGCAGTTTCCTGCAAAATGAAATAAATCTGTATTTCTCCTTATGCTGGGTCCACTGATAGAAGGATCAGACTGAGTGTTTTCTGTGAGCTGGTGCAAGTTACAGGCATCACAGTAAAAAGGGAGTAGAAAGAGGCATTCCTCTGTTTTGCTTTTGCTCTTGATGAATTAGCTCATCCATGCAAGTGAATACCTGTTACTTTATTTTTTGTGAGTAAGAGGTGACAAAAGAGAATGTTATAAGTCTGTTGAGGAGAAACTGTGCCCAGCCCATGCCTGGGAAGAGCGAATGCAAGCCTGCTTGTTCGAGGCAGTCTGCCCAGATTCCTACTACTCCTGGTGCTGGAGATATTGTGAAGTGTGGGTGATCCTCAGCAACATCAGAAGTGGAAGACATTGATCTCTGGACTTTCTTCTGACTCCCAGATTCTGTCCTTAAAACTGCTCTTAAGCCCTAGGAGTAGGACATGGTCCTGTGCTGAACCCTTTCTGCCAGTCCAAGAGGAGGAGTTGGGTGCCCTGTGTTAGTAGGGAAAGTGGATAACACGGGGGAAATTGGAGGACAGAAGAGAGTGGTTTTTAAATGGAAAGAGAGCTCCTGAAAGCACACAGGTCTCCTAATCTCCCTGGCTTTCCCAGTACCTATCTAGCATCCTTCTACTTCCTGCTCCTATAGCAATATTTTACCCATGTAGCTGACAAGTCTGAACAAATCTTTTAGTTCTGCCCAGTACCTACTTCCAATGTCAAGCAGTATTATTTGGTGTTTAACCTGCTTTTTCATAGCCCTTTAACAAAAAGGTAGACTTTTTGCTATGAAGATATGATTGATACAGTATCTCTGTTAGCGATTAGAATTCAAGTTTATTTGTTGGTAAAAGAATTTTTCATACAGCTAAGGTCACAGGAGGATGATTTTATTTTCAAGGAAAACATATGTCAACATCTGCAAATGTCAAGTTAATGAAAATGGGCTAGAGTCAATAAATACAATATGACATATCTCTCCTTGGACCAGAGGTTTGGGTTTCAGAGATGTTTGCACAATTCCCAACGAAACCTCTCTTTTTTGTCAAAAGCAGAACTTTACCTGTCTATTAATATTTTATTTTATTATGTTGGTTTTCTTATTTATCTGTCCCTGTGAGTAACTCACAACTTTATTGGATTTGTGCTAACCTCATTCCCACAAGATTCAGACATGTAATCGTCTTACATTTCCCAAGCGAGGAAACAAAATGAAGAGACATCAGAGCCCCAGTTTTGACAATTCTGCTTACCTGTAGAGTTCCTCACTCTGGGAGTAACCCTGATGCTGCCAGGAAGCTTTTTCATGAAACAAATCACAACTGTTACAGGCTTGAAGGGCATGTCTAAACCTTTCTGGAACCCATTTGAGCCAGCTCCTTAATGAGGGGATCAGAGCCAGCAATAGGAAATGAAGTCCAGGCTCCTGACACCCAGTCTGATATTTGGAAACCAAGTGATGTTTTTCCATCACAATCCTGTAGGCAACTTGTGTCACCCATGAAAGGTGTGGAGTGAGTCTCCCCAGGACACAAGCGAGTTGTGGAGAATGTGTCTCCTGGCCTGCACCCTGGAGGCAGCTGCAGCTCCACACACTCAGTACCCCAGTCCCTCATCCCTATACCCGCTGACACTTCTGCAGGCCCCATGTCATCTCCCTCAGCTTCCCATGGCTTTGCCATGGTGAACATCATTTCTGGAAATGAGGGACAAGACACCTTCCATGGGATTGCAGCTGGATTGCCAGGAGGTCACTGACCAGAGAGTACAGTGCTTTAAACCCTCTTTTCACATGTAAATTAGTCTCCTTGAAGTGTTTTTCTTCATGGTTTGCAAGTCAAAACGTTTTATTATGCAGGCTTCGGTGTCTCCTCGTTGAAAATAGTTGCACAGGTAACACGGAGTGGCTGAAGCTCCTGCAGTTGTTAGCGTGCGGACGTGTCGGGGCGCGCTGCAGTCGGATTGTTTGAGAACCAGCACCACCTCGTGGAGTCCCCGCTCCGCGTGTGCTGAGCAGGCACCGTCCTCTGCAAAGCCGTGCACGTAACACTGCCCACTGTTGAGTTCCAGCATCTGTAGTCGTTACAGTTACAGTTTTGCCACTGGGAATTAAGGAATTAAGAAGCAATAAAATAGGAAGGTGAGATAGCGTATTTCTTTTGTGTTATCATAAGGATTCATGAAGTGTAATTTGGAAGCATAAAAATAGTTTCAGAGCTTATTGAAGTAAACTTGAAGATTACAAAAGGAGATACTCCAGGATGACAAAGTCACAAAGCTAGATATGAGGCTAATTCCTTAGAACATGAACTTATGATTTCTGCACAGAGATTAATTTAGACTAGTAAATTTAGGCTATACACTTTCTTTTTTTTTTTTTTAGACCAAGGCAATGGCTTTAAAAGGACACCCTAGTACTGTCCTATGCAGTAGAGGCAGCTGTTAGAGCCTGGATTTAAGCCTGTTGTGTATTCACTGTAGACCAGTCACTTCTGTAATAGATGTTATTATGCTGTAGGTGAAGTGCAGTCTTCTTAGACCTTCTGTTATATTTGCTGTTTCTCTGTACCTCCTTGTACTTTCTGGATATTTTCATGCTTTGTTTTTCAGCACTATTAAGTATAAAAATGTCAAATAGAACTGCTTCATTAAATGGAAATCAGATGATAAATTGACTCTATTTATATAAGCTAATCAGTTTACTTAGGCTAGCACTTATTTACATAAAATCAAATTGAAATAAGTCAGCACTCAAAATTTGCATTTTTACTGCACTTTGTTTTCATATGTATGTAGCACTGTCAGATCCTCTAGCGTGGGAGCTGTGGCTTTTAACATAGAGCTGCTGGCATAGAGCAGCTGCTGAAATCAGGCCTTGTACTGTGTGCCTGTGATCAAGTTTGCACCATTATCCCAACAGGAATACCATCATCCACCAGGCAACTGCCTCACACTGGTATCGATCATTTGGTATGTCAGAAATAAAGCTTTTGTATAGGAAAATAAAAGTATCTTGCTTCAAAACTAAGTACAGGATTTCTTTTGCCTTCACTTAACATCAGAAGAGATTCTCCTATGACAAATATTCTGTTGCACCGATATTATTTGAGGATTTTTTATATATCTATATGTGAATATATATAATACAGATGTATATTTTCAGATATATACATACATATACATCTCTGCAGAAAAATTCACCAAAGTTGCTTCAATGAGTAAGTGATTTACATTTCTGTGTCTCTATCCAACATCTAACAACCTTGCACTAATTGTTTTGATGGTGGAAATGCAGTTCAAAATGGCTATAACTTAATGACTTGTAAAAGTAGTTAGGAGTCCCTTTTGTATACCAGAGTGGACTTCATAACCATGAAAATTATTTTTATATTCCAATGAAATGTCATAGCCATCCTATATAGCCATTGGTTGTTACTGTTATTTCATATCAAACAATGTGTAAAACAAGCACTAAATCACACTGAAACACATACTTTGATATGTGAATTGCTCTTTAAGCAGAAAATTTCCTGAAAATTTCCTTTGAAGCTTTTGAAGGAGTCAGATTATTCATGAGGGCTTCCTGAAAAACTTCAAACTAATTTTCTTTTTAGAAAGCAGCATGTCCTTACTGTTGTTGAACAGAACTGATCATGGTCTTACCTTTGTTTCTAAGTGTATTTTTTCTGTACTCTGGTAATGGCAATGTGTGTATTTAGAATAAAAGCACATATTAAAGCCTTAAAGTTTGATGTGTCTACCTCCAGTGATCACAGATCAAAAATAAGCACAAGCTATATATTACACTCTCATCTGAGAGACCAGTAAGTGAGACATTTTGACCAAGTATGATAGAAAAACTCAAGTGCTGACAAGATGAGGAGACTGGAAATAGAAAAGTCTGGTGTGCCTTTTAACCATATTTAGGGATACATACTTCAACAGTAAATCCAAGAAATTTTGAATGACTTTTTGACTATCAATTTCCAATAGAAACTGTCTTTTTGTTAGTGAGGTGTCTTTGGAAGGGTGTTGTTTTGCTTTAAAACTTTGAATTAAAGATAGAAATTAGCATCATGCACACGGGTAAGCTATGATTTTTTTCCAGTTAAAAACATGTATTTTGCCCTACAACTCTAAATGTGCTGTGCATGTAGGTAAGTGATCAGTCTAACTGGAAACCTACTAAGTGCTGGAAGTGAAAACTCACAGAAATAGGCTGTAGATACTGTAAATTCTCTGTCTTTGAATGACTATTCTAATTGATTTGACATTTGTTTCTTTTCCATCTTTAGTTGCTTCTGCTTTGCAGTTTTGATGAGAATGTTTTATTTTTAACTTTGCTCAAGAATTATCAGAACATGTTCTGAAAGAAATACCATCAGCAGCTTCAGAAATTGTTACCTTTTTGCTTGGTGAGAGATGCCTACCCTTGGTCTAGATCACCTTTTGTTTTGACAGAAATGCAGATGTGTTCATCTCAGTCACTGCAAATCACAGTCCAGTGCAACAGTGCAAGCCATTTTTACTAGAACTTTGAGCTAATGTTACAGCCTACAAAGTGTACCGTGTGTGAGTGAATCTCCATTTATGAAAAGGCAATATACTACTAAATGTACATATATACACTTTTTGGTAGTTTAAGCAAATCACTGTCTCTACTCACATCTGTTCATGTTTAAGATGTGTGAAAAGTTTCTTAGTGTTAGGAACAGCTTTACCTCTTTTGGTTGTATGCATGATAGGTGCCTCCTTTTGAAATCAGACATCTAAATACATTTGCCTGGACTCCAACAGCCACAGCTGTACTGGAGGTAGAAGGTGTAATTTTATCTTTGTTTTGTCTGAAGGCTTTTTCTCCCATGCTTCATTATTTTGTATTTAAAAGAGTACTTGAAGGTTTGTCCTGTTCTTTTTCTTTTATATAATCTGCAGTTGCTGCATAATATTGAGATTCCAATGTGCACAGCAAATATATTAAAACAAAACAAGAAAAATTTCTTGTTCCCCTCCTTCCCCAAATAAAAGAAATTCTCATTTTTGTAATGATCCCGGCTTTGCAGAGTTACTCAAACTTGTAAAAGACCGTGGGACGTGTATTCCTACCAGGAGTAGTTGTTAACTTTCATTTTGTTAGATGTATCAAAGTAATTTCAGGAATCCAGCCCTGTATTATGTAATTTGTCAGGATTCATACTCATCCAAAGAGGTCATTAAAACGATTACATAGAAGCTGACAGGAAAGCTATGTTTAAACATTCTGCATGAGCACTTATTTTTACATATGCTCATAAGGAAATGTTTCCTTGACAAATGCTGGATAAAATTTTCTGGCATGTTTTGATGAGGCAAACAACAAGGTGTTGTCTCTTATTTGGTGCATTGCAAAATGCAGTCGTCAGTTACTTAAATTTAAGTCGTAGTGTTCGTGTGGCAAACAAACCACACTTTCCCTACTATACTGTGTGTTATCTTTGATAAATTTCTGTAAATTCATCCCAGCCCTGGCACAGTCCCTGTAGCTGCTACCTACTGCTTCTCCTTGTTAGAACCTTGAGTCAATAAGTTTCAGTTTGCCTGAATTCACTTACGTATAGATCAATCTTTGCCCAACTTTTAAAAAAAAATTACTGTTCATTCTGAGATCTATTGTCTTTCCAGTGGTGCCAACAAGTCCTTTTCCT
This sequence comes from Todiramphus chloris collaris, assembly GCA_025345505.1. Lineage (NCBI taxonomy): Eukaryota > Metazoa > Chordata > Aves > Coraciiformes > Alcedinidae > Todiramphus > Todiramphus chloris. The sequence continues at coordinate 42,670,190 of JANVCC010000010.1, read as the reverse complement.
TTTCCACTTCTACAGGTAGTCTTTGTTTACATCTGGGCATTTGAGAGCTTTTAAGCATATGCATAGAGTACAACACATTTATAGATGTTTTATGCGTTAAGTTTACTACTTCTGACTCCAGCACAGTTATAAGCCTGGAGAAATTCTGCACCTGACATGAATTTCCCATTTTCAGAATTCCTGTTGCTTCAGGGACTTTTATCATTCTCGAGTGAGGATTTTGGGTTTGTTTGGGGTTTTTTTTGTGTGTTTGCTGTAGATTCGCTCAGTTGTGTCAGGCCTGGTCAGGTGTTGTGACAGATTCCTCACCTGCTCCAAGCTGGCGATGCTCCATGTAATCCCATGACTCAGAGAAGAAATGACTTCCACCAGCATTTGCTTTTCTTGTCATGCTCTCTTTGTTTTTTGCTATCCACTCGCAGAGAAGAAGAAAATTTCTCCCAGATCACCAATCCATTGTTTTGCTTAAGGTAACTGTAGGGACCTATCATGAGTCAAGATTGCTGGCAAAATGGCAGAGTTTGCATGTGTTGATACTTTGTGACTAAATAATTCCACAGTAATAAATTAAACAAAAAACGCTAGCAATGACATTTTTGTGCAAAGAGAGACTTTTGAAACACACATAATGCAGGGACAATTCTGAGAAACTTTCAGCCTAATTGCACTTTGTAGCACTGTTGTTACAAATGTCATATACAAGTAACATGTTACTACCTCAAGAACAGGTGTGATTATGCCTTTTGTACTGTTTATCTTGCATGAAGTAGCAGCACATACAGTTTTGTACAAATTTTTCACAAGGAATGCAAGTACTTGTCCCACTCACATGAGCTTTAAAATTCATTCCAGTAAGGCGATAATTTATACTTGCTATTTTAATGAGTTCAGTAGTCTTAACAACAAACTGCAAAAAAATTCATGATAAGTAATGCTTGGTACTTTTAATTATAAGTGATTTTCAAGGCTCCTCTCAAACTTTTATCTAAAATACGTGCTACTGATTACTGCTGAGCAAAGTTGCTTATGTGCAAGTAAGTTTACAAGACTGAAACTCTAGAGAATTATCATGAGTTAATGGCTGGCCTTTTTGCCAAATTTTAAAATATTCAGAAGTTAAGAAAACAATAATCTAAAATTATGTCCCATATTTTTCCAGATAAAACATTTTATGTATGCATTAAAAATAATTTACAAGTCACCTTACTGCTTTTTCTCTTGAATAAGGCAACAAACCTATTTAATTTTGCTAACAGCTGTAATAATACTTCAAAGGACCCCTGATTTACTTTCTCTGTAATTGCCTTTTGCTTCCATTAGAACTGTTTACCACTAATTTTAAGCAATAAGTAATAGAAAGGGTTTCTAAAATTAGTGTAACTGTGTGCATTAGCTATGGAAACTCTATACCTTTGAATTAACTAAAGTTGGCATGTCTTTTTGACAAAAAGAAAACAAGATACAGCTTCCAGAAAAGTTTGATTTTGATATAGTTTGTATTTATTGCCTCTCCACTCAAGTAATGAAACAGTAGTGGACCAGTGACTGAGTTAAAACTTTAATTGCTAATATAAAGCTGCCATGCTGACATCATTGAGTCAGGGGCGCATATTTGTAACTTTTCCATTTTTCTCTGATCTCCACCAACAGTTATGGATTGAGTAATCTGCATTATATAACAAGCGTCCATCTCTAATTAAACTGTTCATAGATTTCTTTTCCAAGAAGCAATCACTTTGCAGGGGAATGACAGCTGGTAGAGAAGCCCCAGCATATGTCATTTTTTTCCAACATCATCCTTGTTCCAATGAAAGACTTCATATCTCCCCAAGAACTCCTGTCTGTCTCCATCTCATAGAAAAAGATTAGGGAAGGTGTGGGCCCCCTCAGAAAAGAAACTGGAGAACTGGTGGCAAGTGATGCTGAGAAGGCTGAGGTCCTCAATTACTTCTTTTCCTCAGTCTTCCTTGGCAAGGGCTCCAGCCACACCCCCAGAGTCACAGAAGATGATGGCAGGCATTGGATGAAAGAACTTCCCATTGCAAGTGAAGATCAGGTTCATGACCATCTGAAGAACCTGAAAGTGCACAAGTCCATGGAACCTGATGGGATACACCCATGGGTGCTGAGAGAACTGGTGGATGAGGTTGCTAAACCTCTATCTGTTATATTCCAAAAGTCATGGCAGTCTGGTGAAGTCCCCACTGAGTGGACAAGGGGAAATATAACCTCCATATTCAAAAAGGGAAAGGTGGATGAACCTAGGAACTATAGGCCAGTCAGTCTCACTGCTGTGCCTGGTAAGATCATGGAGCGGATCCTCCTGGAGGCACTACTGAGGCAGATGAATAATGATGAAGTGATTGGCAGTAACCAACATGGCTTCACCAAGGACAAATCATGCCTGACTAACCTGTTGTCCTTCTATGAGAAGGTCACAACATCAATAGATGGGGGAAGAGCAACCAACATCATTTACCTTGACGTGAGCAAAGCCTTTGACACTGTCCCACAGGACATTCTGGTCTCCAAGCTGGTGGAATATGGATCTGATGGATGGACAACTCAGTGGATAAAGAACTGGACTGACAGCTGCTCCCAAAGAATGGTTGTCAATGGGTCAGTATCCAAGTGGAGACCAGTGACAAGTGGAGTCCCTCAAGGATCAGTACCGGGACCAGTCTTGTTTAACATCTTTGTCAGCGACATGGACAGTGGCATTGAGTGCACCCTCAGCAAGTTTGCCGATGACACCAAGCTGTATGGGGAGGCTGACACGCTGGAGGGAAGGGATGACATCCAGAGAGACCTTGACAGGCTGGAGGAGTGAGCCTATGCCAACCCTATGAAGTTCAACAAGGCCAAAGGCAAGGTCCTCCATCTGAGTCGCAGCAATCCCAAGCACCGATATAGGCTGGGCAGTGACAGGCTTGAGAGCAGCCCTGAAGTAAAGGACTTGGGAGTACTGGTGGACAAGAAGTTCAACATGAGCCATCAGTGTGCTCTTGCAGCCCGGAGGACCAATTGTATCCTGGGCTGCACCAAGAGAAACGTGGCTAGCAGGTTGAGGGAGGTGATTCTCCCCCTCTACTCTCCTCTCATGAGACCTCACCTGGAGTACTGCGTCCAGTTCTGGAGTCCCTATTACAGAAAGGATATGGATGTGCTGGAATGTGTCCAGAGAAGGGACATGAGGATGATCAGAGGGCTGGAGCACCTCTCCTATGAGGAGAGACTGAGAGAGTTGGGGTTGTTCAGTCTGGAAAAGAGAAAGCTCTTGGGAGACCTTATTGTAGCCTTCCAGTATCTTAAGGGGGCCTACAAGAAAGCTGGGGAAGGACTTTTTAGGTTGTGGGGCAGTGATAGGACTAGAGGGAATGGATTAAAACTAGAGATAGGTCAGTTCAGGTTAGACATTAGGATGAATTTCTTCACCATGAGGGTGGTGAGACCCTGGAACAGGTTGCCCAGAGAGGTGGTGGAAGCCCCATCCTTGGAAGGTTCTTAAGGCCAGGCTGGATGGGGCTCTGAGCAACCTGCTCTAGTGGGAGGTGTCCCTGCCCATGGCAGGGGGGTTGGAGCTAGGTGATCTTTAAGGTCCTTTCCAACCCTGACGATTCTATGATTCTATGATCTCTTGCAACCCCTTTTTCATTTACCGATGACCTGAGAGCATCCTGAAAGGACCCCCACCTGCTGTTGAAGAGGCTTTGGGGGAAGAGCTGCCGCGAAGCGCAGAGCAGCAGCCCGGCAGCCGCCCTCCCGGCTGGCCGCGCCGCTTGCTGCCGGCAGCGAGTCGCGGGCTCGGCTCTTCCGTGCTGCTGCCACGGGGCTGACAGCAGAGGGCACTCGGTGGAAGAGGATCGGTCGAGGGCTCGGCTGTCGCCGTTTGTTTTGCTGGTGCTCGGGGGTGTTGCACAAACCGAGAACAGGGGCACGCAGGAGAGGGTTTCGGCTGGTGTCAGAAAATAAACCTTTTGGCTTCTCAGACCTGAAAACGAATAGGTTGTTTTCGTCCTTCAACATAGGATCTGTCACTAGGAAGAATACTTTAGAATGCCTGTATATCTTCTAGTTTATCAATTGTCACTTCAGGTTTAAATCCTGTGTAAGATACTATATTTTGCTAGTAAGATGTCTGTTTTCTTTATGTCGGCTAAGAAATTACTTTTACTAGGAATAAAATGAAGCGTGCACATAAATCTCATTTCTGTGACTGATAAAATGAAATTAGGGCTCTAGAGCATCAGTGTCAACTTGGCTATTCTTACTCTAAAGATTTAATGCCTCAAGTCCGTGTTGAATTTGTGACATATATCACTGCATATCTGAGAAATCACCGGATTCACATGTATTCAGTACTGAGTGTTTGCAGATGTCTGTTAACTTCATCCTGCTTGATGGAGATTAGAAAGTGGGCCCTTAGGTTTTAAATAGGATATGCATATACTTAACTAAAAGCCTACTTATTGACTATGGGCCACTTTCTAAGCTCAGATACGTAGCATGCTCTGCCTATTTACTGTATATGGAAAACCATGATACTGAGCAGAGATTAGTGTGTCATTAAACCTGTGAAGTTTGGAATAAATTACCTGTATGATGATAAATATTTTTAAACAATTTCTTGAACCATAGAGTGTTGTTTTTCCTTTCTTTTTAAGTACATAAGGAGCTTCCCTAAGCATTTTTCTAACCTCTGTTTAAAAGCCAGTATGCAACTTTGATGTGACCTTTGGTAGGATGATTCAGGGATAATTTTTGCATGAATAGTTTGATACCCACATTTGTTCTCTTTGTAGCTGCAATTGCCAGTCATATGGGGATATTTAGTTTTGTTTTAGAAGCAACCACAATGCAGTGAGAATGCTGCATCTTTCATATATGGTGAATTCCTTTAAAGTACATTCCTTTTTACTTGTTTTTGGTTTTGTTTTCTTTCTTTCTGAAGAAACTTCCTCATATTTCTGAAGACATTCTTTACACTGCTTAATCATCAGAGAAGGCTGATTTTTAAAATTTCTCAAGTGATAGAAACCCAGTGCAAGACACAGGGGACAGAGTAATAGTTAAATATCTGTAAGAGTGTGATACAAAGTTTACATCATCACAGAAGCAAAACCCTAAAGCTTATTGTTATAATGATGTCATCTTTCAGGAACAAGAATGAAAAAAATATTGGGTTTTGGCTTGAATCTTGGGAGGGGCTGCTGTTCACCCCACACAGCACTGTTGAAGTTATATACTGCTCACAGACCCATGCCTCTTCTGGTTGAATAGTATAGAAAAAGACTGGCTCTGCTACCACTTCTTTTATTAGCTGAAGTAGAAAAAGGTAAGGCTTTTTAGCATTCATCATGCTAGACAATTCATTTGAACACCTACATGTATATTAAGATGCTTATATGCTGAATTACAGGGAAAATACGATGCAAGTGTGATAAGTCCTCACTTGGATGGCAGATGAAGTCTTTTTTTTTTTAGTGGTAATTATGTAACTAGTCCACTGCTATTCCCTCATCCTTTTGTTTATGTAGTGTAGTTTCATGGAAAAAGCTTCTGTTCTTCCAATCTAAGTCTTTATGTCTTATATCTCTATGTCATCTATGCCATACCTATGCAGTAATATCAACAGAAACACTTCTATGAGGCAGCCTTTGCTTTGTTACAGTTCTAGAACCTACTCATATAGTATAACATTTGTTTAGCCTAGTAGTTGAAGTCTTTAGGGGATACACTTCATAGTTGCAGTGTTCATAGTGTGTCTGTTTGTGGCAGTGTTGGTCAGTAGTGTTTTCTGTATCAGCTGGAGGGAGTAAAGTACTTTCTTTGTGTATGCTTTCAGGGCTAATGCATCACAGTCTGCAGAGCAGAAAGGGTTGCACAGAGTTGTACCATTTTGGGCCTCTCTGTGGATATTAACATGTCTGAATAGCCATAGATGCAACTCCTGTGTTCTGCCGTCTTCAAAATAAAACATCAAATGAGGTCTGAGACAACTAGATTTTAATTAAAGCAACATTTTGTTGATTGTTTCTGTAAAAACTAGCTCACCAAATTCCTGAAGAAACCAATAAACAAGAGGAAGAAACCCCAAGTTTATCAATGCCTAAACCAGAAGATTTTCATTGTATAGCCTACCAAATCCACTGGACAAAAACATTAATGTTGAAAATAACTCTTTTGATGGAAAAGGTCAGTGTAGTTTTGACAGCAGCTTTTTTGAAGACATTATAGTTTATCACTCTAAAATGAATGAATGAGCAAAAACATTCAATGCTCTGAATTTAGCCACGTGATACTAAACTGGGAAGACTGGCCAATACACCAGAATGCTGTGCTGCCTTCCAGCAAGATCTGGGCAGACTGGAGTGCTGGGCAGAGGCAAACCTTATGAAGTTCAACAAGGATAAGTATAGAGTCCTACACCTGGGGAGGAACAACACCATATATGGGTACAGGTTAGGGGTAAACACACTGGAAAGCAGCCCCATGTGGAGGGACCTTGGTGTCCTGGTGGACAATAAGTTATCCATGGAACAGCAATGTGTCCTTGTGACCAAGCAGGCCAATGGTATCCTGGGGTGCATAAAGAAGAGTGTGGCTGGCAGGTCGAGGGAGGTTCTCCCCCTCTACCCTGCACTAGTGGGACCACATTTGGAGTATTGTGTTCAGTTCCAGTCTCTCCAGTTCAAGAGGAAGAGAGAAATACTAGAGAGAGTCCAACAGAGAGCTACAAAGATGATGAAGGGACTGGAACATCTCTCTTATGAGGAAAGGCTGAGAGCCCTGGGGCTGTTTAGCCTATAAAAGAGAAGACTGAGAGGGGATCTTATTAATGTTTACAAATATCTGAAGGGTGGGTATCAAGTAGAAGGGGCCAGTCTGTTTTCAGTGGTGCCCTGTGATAGGATGAGAGGTAATGGTAGCAAGGTGAAACACAGGAAGTTTCACCTCAACGTGAGCGTAAACTTCACTGTGAGAGTGACAGAGCACTGGAGCAGGCTGCCCGGGGAGGTTGTGGAGTCTCCTTCTCTAGAGATTTTGAAGACCCGCCTGGATCTGTTCCTGTGTGGCCTGCCCTGGGTGTTCCTGTGCTGGCATGGGGGTTGGACTTGATGATCTCTGGAGGTCCCTTCCAACCCCTACCATTCTATGATTCTATGATTATATGAAATGCATGTATGCACAGCTTTAAGAGTTGATTTAGGAAACACTGAAAACTGTGAAATCATGAACATCCTGTCAAAAGTTATTTACCATTATAACTGACGTACAACTTTTTGTTCTGTACTTCTAGATTTTTAGGGCAATATTACTCACTACTGGAAGAAATTTCTTTTAATGAAGAACTGATTACAAAACAAGACCTTATCAGTGAATAGTTTTCATATAGCACAGCTCAGCTGCCAGTGAAATATCTATGTTCTCTCCCTTATCATAGATTCTGAGCACCTATTGTTTCTGTGGAAGATGATGGGAAATGAGGATGCTCATCATGTATTGGAAAAGGCCTGTGGTTAGCATCACCTTCTGGAAATCATTAACTGAAAGAAAAGGGGGAGAAAAAAACATGTTGTAATTAAAAATTGCTTCTCCAGAGTCATCTGCTTGTAGCTGCATATTGCCGAAGGGTGAAATCATTTGTGAAACAAGCAGACTGAGAAATAAAAAAAAAAATTAAAAAAAAAATTAAAAACCCCCCAACTTTTACAAGCAGAGATGCCTACAGTTTTATGCAGTACTTCCATCTGCAAGATTCAACATAATCTGTACTTTGGTGATTAAATCAGGAACACTTAGTGAAGGAGGGTATTGTCTTTTGGACTCTGCTGTGCCACTAATTACAGCTATTAAGATGCTGGAGTGTGGCTAGAGAGCAGAATAAGAAAAAGCCTGCCTGGTGGCTCAAGCAGATGAATACTTCTCTGAACTACTTGTGTGATCTTGGTCAAGTCACACAAACAAATATTAACATACAATCAAGAGAGAGTCTTGACACATGGTCTCCGTTCTTAAGTCCTGAGACCATCTGAGGTTTATGGGTCTCAAGAACTCCCAGGAAGAATAATGAAATTTCATTGATCGCGTGACATTGATTTATCTGAAAAAAGTTGTGGAAGGTACTTCACATTGGGTGTAAAATTAACTGATGGTTTTGACTGCAATTTGCTGATGTCGCTCAGTCTGAATTACTGACATATACTGTAAAGTAAATAACAACATCTGAAGTTGCAACATAAAAAAAAAAGAGAGACTTTGAATCACTTGGATGCAGAGAAATGCAGATTTTTTCTGGGTAGGTGTTAACTGTAAGGCCACATCTTAAAAAATTGAATACCTTCTTATTCAGAAAGCAAAATCAGAATTTTGAAAAGATTTTTAAAACTCTGTTGGGAGAAAACAAGCTATACCATACCACAAAGAGTGTCATCGTCCAGAGTAGTTCATTATGCTGAATTTTAGGAAATTTAATAGTCTAAAAATATATTCAATTTAGAAACTTTTAATGAAGATCTGTCCTGCCAAGTCAAGAAAACAAGCCAACCTAAATGTACTTTGCAACTGCTGATTTCTTATTTCCATAAGATAAGAAATGCCTCCATACTACACGGATTTAATGCTTAGAATAGCATACATAAAAGGATAAACATTATTGTAATGAAAACATGGACAGGCTGGATTATTGGACTGAGGCCAATTGTATGATGTTCAACAAGGCCAAGTGCCAGGTCCTGCACTTTTGTCATAACAACCCCCTGCAATGCTACAGGCATGGGAAAGAGTGGCTGGAAAGCTGCCTGGCAGAATAGGACCTGGGGGTGTTGGTCAACAGCCGGATGAATATGAGCCATCAGTGTGCCCAGGTGGCCAAAAAGGCTAATAGCATCCTGGCTTGTATCACAAATAGTGTAGCCAGCAGGAGTAGGGAAATGATCATCCCATTGTACTCAGCATTGCTGAAGCTGCACCTCAAATAGTGTGTTCAGTTTTGGGCCCCTCACTGTAAGAATGACATTGAGGTGATGGAATTTGTCCAAAGAAGGGCAAGGAGTCTGGTAAAGGCTCTAGAGAATGAAGTCCTGTGATGAGCAGCTGAGGGAACTGGGGTTGTTTAGTCTGAAGAAAAGTAGGCTAAGGGGAGACTTTATTGCTCTCTACGACTAGCTGAAAGGAGGTTGTAGTGGGGTAAGAGTTATTTTTTTCTCCCAGGTAACAAACAATAGGACAAGAGGAAATGGCCTCAAGTTGCACCAGGGGAGGCTTAGACTGCATATTAGGAAAAATTTATTCACCAAAAGGGTTATAAGGCACTGGAACATTCTGCCCAGCGAAGTGGTGGAGTCACCATCCCTGCAAGTATTTAAAAGACACATAGATGTGGCACTTAGGGACCTGGTTTAGTGGTGATCTTGGCAGTGTTAGGTTTACTGTTGGATTCAATCTTAAGGGTCTTTTCCAATCTAACTGATTCTGTGATTCTATATAGGATCTTCTATGAAAGGGGATAGCAAAACTTGGAATTCAAACATTACATTATGATTCATATGTAGATTTGTTTCCTTCTGCAAGCATCTCTGAAGGATTGAGATAGACTTTTGCTTTTGCAGTGTTATTTCTACAGTCTAAGGTGTTGCAAAAAGTGGTATTTCTTGATATTCTGAAAGAATTAGTAGTTGTGAAATGATGCCTTGAATAGGAACATCTTTCACCTTCTTAGACTGAGAAAGATGTGAAACTTTTTGATCATGTCGGTTCCTCTATTTCAAGAAAACTCTCATTCCTTAAGATTAAGGTCAAATGTTTTAAAACCAAGCCCAACACCTTAAAAATAAAACAAGACACCACCACCTCCAGCCCAACAAATCTGCTATGTTGCTCTTTGTCTTGGCTATTACATGATCCAAATGTTCTCTTCCAATGACACATTTTTCAGCCATTTCTGTAGTACCTTATGCAACTATCATGAAATAGTTTTCAACAGTTTTTAAAATAATTTTTATTTTTCATTTTCAGCATGTTCTTCTCATGTTTCAACAGCTTTATGTCACCCTCTTTTAATACTGCAAAATACTTTTCTAGGAATGTCTGCTTATGACTTGATAGCTCTTGTCTAGACTATGCACGTTGTTGTATAAATTAGGTTTAATTTATATTACAAAAGTTGAACATTCTCCAAGATTAGTTATTTTCCACACTGAACTGCTGTTCTTCGATTCTAAGGCTCAAACTTGCATCTAACTTCAAGATAGTTTTAAGATATGTACATCCTTTGGCCAATTCTATTTCTGTATTGTTAGATGTATTCACCTGAGTTCTGACATCTGATTACAAGACACATGTAAACCTTGTGCAATGTTTTATTTGTATTTTTTTACATTTGGCTTTTCTTATGTGTTCACTGAAAACAGGTTTTCCTTATAACAAGAAAAGATTTTATATTATCTTTTCAATTTGTGCTTTGTCTTCTCCTCTGTGAAGATTAGTAGGATATCTGAGTACCTGCTTAAAATACAGGATATTTTCTGTACTTTTGACAGTTCCCATATGACCTGCATTGTATTGTTTTGGGTTTTTGTTTTGTTTATTTGTTTGGTTTTGTTTTGTTTTTTTGTTGATGTGGTGGGTTTTTGTTGTTGTTGTTGTTGTTTGTTGCTGTTGTTGTTTTTGGTTGGTTAGTTGGTTGGTTTTCTCCTGCCTGTCTGTTGGGTTTTGTCCGTTTCCATTTTTTGTGTTTTCCATGTTTTTTTCAACTCTGCTGTACACATTATGTGCTTTAGTTTGAGAACTTTGTCTGTGTTTCTCATTGTTTGCTGCTTGTGGTAATCTTGAGCCTGAATTTTGAGTCAATGTTTCACATGCTGTTTCATTATTAACTGTGGAGAGTCTTCCAAATATTCTACATGGATAAACATATCAAAAATTGTAAAGTTTTGACAACTTATGTCTCCCTATTCTCTCAGTCTTTATTTCAGACTATGTGCACTCTGTATTCAGGAGATATGATTGCAATATGTGTAGATAACGTAACTTGTGCCAAGTTTAGATGACTTGCATATAAAGAACCTTGAAGATTTGGAGATTTGGCATCACGTATACCAGGAATCAGCTATCTTCTGTAGACCATAGAGGGCAAAGCGCATACTGGTTTACATCAACAGCTATGGATAACTGAGTAAAATGAAATAAAGGTATCAATCATCTATGTAGTACCAATCTGCATGCTCTCCCCAATTATGGTATTGTATTCTTCAGCCAAAAAATGCAACTACTGCACTGCATAATATGATTTATCTTGATTGAAGGTTTAGAAGTAGTTAATTAGTGTTGATCATTCATATTCTATCTTTAAATATTAACCTAAACATCAAATGATTTTCAAAAGCAAGATTGAAAACGCATGAAATCATTTATTTTGTGTCTTAATGTTAAATGTTCTGTAAAGGTTTGGCAGGCTTATATGCTAGTAAATGAAACAGTATTGGGAAACATTCCTGGACGGTCAAACACAATCATCTGTAGTAGTAGTTTATTGTCCAGATCCTGGCACACTTTTCATTCACACTAATTTACACTTTTTCCAGTCAACTCCTGAGTATGGTGTAGGAATAGAACTGTTGGAGAGACCGTTGCCACTAAGCGGTTTGCATGCAGCCTCTTTGGACACTTCAGTATTGACTAGCGTATTTGTGTACTCTTCTGTGCCAGTTGGACACAGTGATTTGGAACTTTCCCAAACACATTTAATTTACTCCTATAAATATAGCTTTCCTTTCCTTTCTAATGGTGTCACAGCCTCCATGCCAGCTCTGATACATCTTCTGTTTCAGCTTTGACATGTTATGCCAGTCTCTTTCTTACCCTGTTAATGTCTCTCAGCAACTCCAGAGACAAGCAGTAACAGTGGAACACAATAATGTTTGGGATGGGATTGGTTAGGAGGATGGTCTTAGTATGAACTGAAGTGAGAAACAACTGAGCTGAAAAAGAGTCTGTGAAATGGTATCCATGAAACAGATTCGTGCTTGTTGAGAGTTACTGATAATAGTAAAAGCTTATTTTTAGCCCTCGTGAAAAGGGATGATTTTTAACCATGGAGCTGGATCTAAAATGTCATTTTTAATCTAACTATAACATTCAGCATTCCACAATGGACATTTTGTTCTCTAATAACTGTTTACCCTTTCATGTTTTAGGTGAATTAATTGCAAAAATGAAAGTGCAGAAATTAGGAAGAATTTTTCAAGGTTCTTGTAAAGCAAGTGAATTGTTCGCTCGTTAATTTAATATGTGAACAGTTTAAAGTCATAGGAAGCAATAAAAGATCTTGTTTAATTTGAAGAGCAACCAACTTCATCTGTTCAGATATTGTAAGGCGGAGTGTATGTAATGGAAAATTATGAGGAGATAATCATGAATGAGTCATTTGAAATTTAAAAAAAATAATATCACAAGTTTAATTTAAATTGTTGACTCATCTGTGATTTATTTTCCCAACTGTTCTCTCTTGCTTGTCTGTCAAACCACATCCATGGTCATCTTAGTTTTTTTCAGAGTGCAAGTGTAGAAAACTGTTCTTCCATTTAATGTAATTTCTTTCTTGTTCATTGTCTTTGTTCAGTGTCTTGTTCAGTGGCTTTGAGTTACAATTTATGTTTGTGTTTGTCTAATTTGTCTCTTATGCCACCTGTTTATTCTGAGGTGTAATGTTGTTCAATCTTAGCAAACCACAGCAGACTGAAATTTTAGTGTCATTTTTCATGCACCAACTAGAAGGTTTGGAGACTTTGGTAAATGGATGGTAGTAGGAGTAAGATAAAATATTTCCTTTTGATTTCCATCTGGACATGCAGAGAAGGAGCAAGACATATTCTGTCATGGTAAGCTGCTATCTGGAGATCTAGAGACAGATAATGAAAATTATTAGGGGTAGGAAAGAATTTTTTAAGTGAAGAGAGCCTGTCTGGATTAGCACTGTTTGGTTAAAGGAGGAATAAACCATGACATATTTATGTAAAATGTAACTGCTGTAGAATAGCTACACCAAATGTATCTATTTATTTTCTTAACAGAATAGAGGCCAGTGGGTGAAGTGGAAAGATGAAAAAAAAAAAAAAACAAACAACTGATAAGCAATTTATGTTCTGTGTATAATTTTTCTACAGATATCTTTCCCATAAGATATTGCTGAGAATGTACTATGTTCCATTCAGGAAAGGACTTAACTTTTTTATGGATAGTTCAGGTTAAGTCTGTGATTGGCTTGTGCCATTTTATTTATTTTCCCAAATTAAAATTCTTCCTAATGCACTTCAATTAGGAAAATTTTCTACACATGACAAACTACTACTATTAGCCACAGGTGCATATATTTTGTATACTTGTTAAGTTCATTATATATCTGGTGCTCAACATTATTTAAGGATTTCCTAAATAGAACATATTAATTAACATTGCAGATACTTGATACTTATGAAAATATGAAGCTGCTTGATCCTATATGAAAATCTCAATAAAAGTCTGAGCTTTGAATCATAATACATGTATATCGTAACCACTTAATGTATATAAGAGACATGCTCATGCTGCAGTGAACATGAATAATGCACAGATGCAGTACTAGGAATAAGAAACTGCCTGGCCTGAGGTTGCTGTGTTATTTAACCTTGTATATGTGATTTAATTTGTGTCACAGTATCTCCTTTTATAAAACATGAGTAATTTTGCAGTTAATTTTGCCATGCTCCATAATGTTCTGTATCTTAGTCTGGGATGTTCATCTTACACATGATTATAACTGCAGACAGAATCTGGATGTGACTGTGAATTTGTTGGTGCAGATGTTGCTTTTCATACCATTTGTTTTAGGAAAGTAGGAAGAACCATTTTCAGGTTTGTGTAGTTTTGGTTTTGTTTCACATAGTTCTAGGAATAGTGAGTTCTCATAGTAAATTTCCCTCACGTGTACTTAATCAGTGGTGGGGTTTTTTTGTCCTTGATTATAATATTTTCTTCTTATATTTTGATGGTTTTTTTAACATTCAATTCAGAATCTCAGGGTAGGATTCACTGCACCTAATTTTCAGACATCTACAATGTAGGCATTTCTGTCTTTACTGCCTCCCACCTCTCTGGTGTGATTCATCTCAAACTGAAATAGACATCTAAAATAGGTCAGAAGCAGTGTCCCTTGAAAGTGCCTGGCTTTATTGACTTCAAGGGGAGGCTGTGGTAACACACAGAGACACTGTCACTTACACTCCAAATAAAGCCCACCAGAAGACACTGTTGTTCATTCCTGACATTGCCTCCTTGAAAGAAAGAAATGAAAAAGCTAACTTACATCCATTGGTGAGGAGCTTTCAATGTGGAGATGTAGTCCTTGCTCAATAGCAGCCACATAATTCTCAGCTTCTTACCTGTTATCAGTCCACCTGAGGTTCTCTGTCCATGAATAATGCTCTTCATTTGATCTAGCATCTTTATAATCTTACTATTAAGCTTTCAGCATTTTCAAAATGAGCTATGATTGCAGAACACCAGGCAGTAGTCATCTGCTACCATGAGTAAGGGACAAGGTTTTGTTTAAAGATGAGAGCAGTACTGTGTCAGTATCAGGGTGTTTAATTTAGGTTTGTTTAATTTTTTATGCTTCTGACAAGTGTCTATTTTTCCTGACCAAGTATGTTTTTAGACCGTGATCTTTAATGACAGTTCTTTCTTAAGTTAATATCAGCACACACACTTGTTAACTATTAATCCATCTTCATCTCAGTTTTCTAGCTAGAGATAGATTAAGCCATAAGAATATTAAGAACACATATTACATTGCTTATAAGTTTATGACACTTTCTAGATGCATGGCAAGATAAATTGTGAATAATGCTGCTTAGTCACTTACATGGATGAGTACTGACGGGAAATTTTTTCCCTTTTCATGTCATCCAGACTGAATGGAGAAAGGAAATAAAAAATACTCCTATTTTTCATATGGCCTATAAATATTATCTTAATTTTGTGGCCTACTGTTTTATCAAAGTGATTAATAAAGAATAAAGGTGCTTATTGGTTTTATAATGTTTCCTTTTAACTTTTCTTTCAGATTTTTCACAAAGGAAAATAGTATAATTGAAAATCCACATTAAATCAGCATTAATCATCACAGAATAGTCTATGATTGCCCAAGTCTGATTTATGAAGGAAATAAAATATCAGAAAGATTTAGTTTTATTTGAATTCACATTTCTTATCACTGGAAAAGTATCTTTTGATTGTATCTATATACCATAATTTTCTTCCCAGAAAAAAACCCAATGTTTGCTTCTACTTAAAAGGTATGCAGTTGCTGGATCGTTCTATGGTTTTGTAACAGCCTGTGAGGGGAAATGAAAGTCTGCTGAGTCAAGAGCTGGAACAGTCATTTGCCCTCAGGACAGTATTGCCTGTGTTGTTTTATAATCCCATATCTTTTCTGTTTTGGAAAGATGATTTTAGACAGTATCAGTACACAAACACTCCCACTGCACTTTTGAAAGGGGAAATGGCATCAAGAGGTTAAGGACAAGTGCAGAAGAAATAGAATACATTTTTAGAAGAGACACTGTTTCTGCTTTCTACCATGACCACTTATCTTTATAAGGCTGTATATATGACAGTGAAGAGATGTACCCTCTTGCCATGAAGTTTTTTCAAGCTACTATGTTATTACTGATTTGTGCTATGTACTTACAGAAGGAAAAAAAAAATAAAAATAAGGTGTTAGAAGGTTTGATTGCTTGTCTTTAGTTATAAATGGGATTTTTTGCATCAGCTGGAGAAGACTACATTTTGTGAATAAAATGTTTTTGGCAACACCTCTGACATTTTCAATCTTGCTCAGTCACTTGAAGTACCTGGTCTATTATGTCAACAACAGTGATATTTGATGCTCAAAATGGCATATAATGGCATCAGTGGGGCTGAAGCAACTTAGGCTATTCAAAGATTGAGCATCCTTGAAAATTAGATGAAAGATGTCTTCAATTAATCAACCAAATTAATCACTGCTTTTGGAAGTACGACTGTAAATATTGTTCCCTTCAAGAGTTCTTTAGCATGTTCCAATTCCAAGGGCTGTAATCCCATTCAGAATTGCTCTATTTTTTTTATAGGACAGAAAAGCTACTAGAATAAGTCTACTTTTAGGAATTTTGTTAGAACAGAAATATTTAAATTCTTGCAGAATGTGAAAGAAGGCATGATTATGCAGTTTTATGGGGTTTATTCTGGCTATTCGTGTTTCTCCTCTTTATGTTCACTTCATTCAGTAGCATGGTCACTGACACTGTTGAAAAATTATGAAATTTTGAGAACCAAAGCAAGTAGGCCTATTGTAAAGGTCTACCAATATCCAAAGTCCTTACTCAAGTGAGTATTCCCAGTTCCGATGTATATATAGGACTAATCAAATACAAATTTTATCCTTTCATTCAGTTTCCTAAGTTCTTACTCAAAGGACCAGTTTAGCAACTTGCATTGCTCTTTAAGACAAAAGATATTTTCCAGTTGGAGTGGAAATAGAAATAAATGATAAAGACAATTGCTTTGGCACAAGCTTTCCTGACAGCCTTTATCTTCTAGATACAATTCTGCTATTAATTTTCATTAGTAGTTTACTCTCTGAATAGTTTTTATACTTGTGCAACAAGATACAGTTCTGTGTGTATAAAGACTGCAGAATCTGTATAAAATAAATGAATTAATGAAAATTAATAAAACAATACTGTTAGTAAGAAAAAGATACTTTTTGAAGGAAGGAGAGGCAGCTTAGAGAGGATCTATTTGTAGAGATCTGTGCTAAGGTGTAGTGCTTGAAAATATTATCTCAAATTTTTATCTCTATTTGTTTTTCCTTCATAGACCCTCATCCTATTTTTAACTTCACGATGTGTCACCTAATGTAAGAAGTTCACTTAAAAAGAAAAAGCCTCTCTGCTGAGGATGATAGATAGGCAATGATTATTATCTCTTATGTTCTTTCATAATTTCTCTCATCCTTAATGTGCTGTGATCCTTTGCAGTAATTTACGTGATTTATATTCTACATTTACCAGTAAGAAACTACTCTTATTTTGCCAAGTACAGAGATAACCACTGTTCATAATGTTACAATACACACAGCTTAAAGGATGTAAATAATGGAAGTGAAACCTAAGTGATATGATGCAGGGTGAAATAATGAGCTGACTGTTTTCATTATTTCCTTGCTACCATCTGAGGTTACATTATTTTGGAGGTTTAGGTCTTGATGCATCAAGAACTAATGTTAGATTTGACTGGAACTTTGTTAACAATACTCATAAATTCAGTCACTGTTATGATTCTACATTAAAAAGTGACTGTAATTCCAAAGAGTCTCTAAACATTTTAATGAAATACAGTTATGCCACAAAACAGAAATACAGCCATTCCTGGAATCAGAAGTGAATGGCAGAGGACACAGGTTGTGTACTAAATATAGCTTAGTATCTGTGCTTTTGGCAGTTAAAACACAAGAGTCATGGAGAAAAGTATGTATCTTTTCAAATCAGGTAAGATAGAACTTAATGGAACAGAAAAAAATCTTCCCTCATTTTTTTGTTGTTTTGTTTCATTACACATTCTCACAACTTTGCCATCCTTTCCTCCTTTTAACTCTCACATTATGCTTAGTGACCAGAGCACTTCTTTAGATTCAAACACTGTGTTTTCATTGAGTTTCTTTTTTAGACTCACTCAGTGAGTCACTGTCATCAACACATCACTTAAAAATAGATAAAACCAGTGTTTATTCAGGTTCGTTTCAGTTACCTAATAAGCTTATGTGTACAATCTTGATTGACTGATGGTTAAGTTATATAGAGAAAACACAGATCCAGTTCTGAGGAGTTGAATTGTTTTAAGAGAAACAGAATGTTTTTTTCAAAACAATTGCAATATTTGTCAAAATGTCCCAGTATGTACAACAAAGCAAGGGTACTTCCCAAAGCAATTACATTCTTATTTTAGTTTTCTCTGAAATCTTAAGTCATTGTTCTTGTGTTTCAAAGGGAAGCTGACATACAGAATATACCTGTTGCAATCTGTTTTTTCTTTTACTATTGGTGACATACTGTTCATACAGCTAAGAGAAGATAGTGTACTTGCCTTCACAGGTTATACAAAGCCTTATGGTTGAGCTTAAAACAGGGTTTGTGAGCTTATGCTGACTTGGTACCAGCACTTGATCTTGTAAGACACGCTTCCCTGTACAAGCATTGGTATTTGTATGATCAAGATATAAAGCAACAATAAACAGTGATGGAAAACATTGATAACCAGACCTTAATTACAGAAACAGGATGAATAACAGGCTTCACTTATCAATGAAATAAGCTGATCTATTTCTACAAGTCCTCCATTCTAAAAGGATTTTCTGTTTGTACCAGAAAGATGAAAAAGAGCAAAATCTTCCTTGTACTATATTTTGTTTACCTTAATTCTCCCCACAACTCTGCTTTATGGGAGCTATACCAGCTGGGAAAGGTTAGTCTCTGAAATTTTATATGAATGAGTTTTGTACCTTCTTTAAAGTATATTTCTGCATCAGAAAGTATGTTTTTGTGTTGCTTTTTATGGAAAAAAAAAATACCTTTGGTGTAGAAGTTCATTAAATGAGCTAAAAGTGATTGCAAATTAACTTGGATATGGAGAACAATTAGATATGTTGTGTGACTTTATTATAATACTCATTGCAATTTTAATATATTTTGTCTGTACCATGGCAAATGTTTATCATCTTTTCAGCCATTAACAGTTTGAGATCAGAACTCTTTAAACATTAACAGTTTTCAGTTTAAAGGAAATTCAGGGAATTTTAGCCAGATGAGTAATGTATCATATGATACTCCCTCTATATTTATGTCTACAACAGCAGATATTAAGGAAACTTCAGTTCAAGTACAGTATTGGAGATTTTGGAAGTTTAGTAGGGTTTCTGTGAGTCTGTGAAGTAAAAGTAATGTTGTCTAGGTTTAATGTGAAAGCTCTAATGTTCTGAAAGTCACACACTCACTGATCCTGGAGGAAGGCACATTTCTTTGACATGGCTTTCCCTGATAGAGACAGAAATGAGAACACTACGTGATCTAAAGTCCATGTTTCTGGATAATTTCTTATCTAATTTAATAAGAGCTGCTGATTTCAATCTTAACTCGAAACATCTGCTTTTCTTTTGCACTACTTAGTCTGAAGAGGAACTGTATCACACAAGCACTAGCACACTAAAAGGCTAAGTGTGTTTGTCCATTTTAAAAAGTGTATCTTGTCTCCACAATCAGAGATAGAAGTGTTCATATAAGTACTTCACATAATACTGGAGGGGGAGGAGGAGTGAGATATTCCTCTTTTTTGATGTGTAACTTACTGTATTTTTACTACATATGTATATCTACATATACCTACATTTTTGTATCTACTATAAAAAATAGTAGGCTACACAGAACACTAGGGTGCTTTTTTTTAAAAAAAAATGTATCACTCTGAAAGTTTTGGAGAGGGGTAGCTAATTAAAATGCAAAGTCAACCTATCTAATATAGATTCAGAGCTTGGTGACTTACACATTCAGAAGTAATTGGAACTAAAGCCGTCTCGAGCATTTCTATGTCACAAACTTTTAAATAGATAAGATTTCAATTCTTTCATATAAGAGATATTTTTTTTGCCACAGTTCTTTCGCTTCATGGAATAATTAAATCATTCATTGGAAGACTCATTGGAACAGTATTTGAACTGGGATTATATCCTTTGTAAGCACTTCTACCACTGACCTGTATCATGATCTGTAGATCTATTTCTCTGTCCTGTTGGGTCTGTTCAGTTTCCTTTATTCTGTTCCACTTTCTGCTTGCTTTCAGGCCATGTTGCTTGATACCCAGCTTAGTGGTTGTGGCATTCAATTAGACATGGGAGACCTGGTTTCAGCTCCTTGTTCCGAGGAGCTTGCTGAATCCCATCTTTGGGACTACTGGGTTTTCTGAAATGTGTCTGTCTCTTGGTAATTGTGAACACGCATTCGGCCATGCATCAGTTCACATTATACTGAATTCACCTATACTCTGACTGATTCCTGAGAGGAGGTAGGTTTTGTCTTTTTCAGAGAAACACTGTTTTTCACAGAAGTTTTCAAGCTGTTGTAGTATGTACTACATCAAAATTATGTTGTGATTTCGTGGGGGCCTTGAAAGAAAGTGGTGTTGGCCTGTTTCACAAGTGAGGTAAAAGGAAAATTTCTAGCCATTGCTGGGAGCATTTTCACATGTGTGGAGAGATAGAACAACAGTTACATTGCCATGCTTTCTTTCCAGGTCTGTACTGCTAGGGAGATGTGTTTATTGGAACTCAAATGCAGGGGGTAGGAGGTTGTTGGGTTTTTTATGTGGTAGTGGTGGTGAAGTGCAAATTTCTTCACGTAAGCAGGAAAGCCAAAACAATGGTTAAAAGTTCAGGAGGTAGTATTTTGAAAAGTAGTCATTTTTTCAACTTTAAGTCTAAGACAATGGTCAAAATTAAAGTCAACACAGTGATCCCAGTAAGAGCTCCCAGTGGAAAGCTTCAGCTAGAATGTACAGTTCTTGAGAAGCAAATAGGGAACTAGCAAGTTAAAATACAGCAATAGTGTTACGTTTATGGAAGGCATTACTAAGACTGTCACTAGAGCAGTTACGTTTAACTTTGGTATTGACTATTTCTCAAGGATGTTGACAGTATTTTTTTTAGAAATGAGCTATCTTAAGGTTTAGCAAATTCCAGTATTGGAAGATGAGCTGAGTTTCCTATATGCCTGGTAGAAAGAAGGATTAAAATGTGAAAATTGACGCAAGAGAAGTTCAAGCTAATAGGTACAGCTATGTAGTAGTGAAAATAATTGCTTATTGGAGAAATGTATGTGGGATTATGCACATGAATTCTTTGAATTTTGCATTCGCTGAGGAAACTAAGAGATAAATTTCTGCCATCCTTCAGGACAAACAATCTTAAGTGTCCACAAAAGAAACTTTATTCATTGCACTGCAGGGAAGTAGGGCATATTTGGTAGGTAGTTTATAAAGGAGAAAGTATCAGCTCAGAATAAAAGGTTCTGTACTTAGTTTACCAACAATCTGGCAGCTTTCTTTTGACCAGCTGATGGACCTGTGGGCTAATACCAGCATCTAAATCTTCTGGAAGAGAACTCAAAGAGGAGAGAATAATCTGTGATCTGAATCTAGATCTCAAAAACATGTTCCAGGAACTAGTTTTGCTTTGATTCAGTAAATGTTACAGAAGTAATATCATGATAATTAGAAGAAATTGTTAGACATGACTAGTATCAAAGAGCATTTTTTCTCTTTGGCGTACAAAGTATGTGATATGGGCCACACTCTCATACACATTTAAGCATACAGATATCTCTGCATCTATCCCAAATCCTTTCACAGTCATTTTACTTTGGAAGCTGTATTATATTTGGTTGCTAAAAGCATCAAGATAAAACAGAGTAAAAGACAGAGGTAGCCTGGCAACTCATCAAGCTTTTAGATTTTTGATGTTTCATTTTGAAAGTACCATTTCTTAAGTGGTTTCTCTGTCTTAAATGTGAATAAAATACAAAGTGCTTGACAGAACATATAAAGTTAGTTTTTCAACCACTTTACATTTTTTAACCTTTACTGTAATCTTATTTTTTCAATTTTAGTAAATGGAACACTTATATTTTGTTGCTAAAAGGTGTCAAGTTCTATGAATATTACTTTCTTTAATGTCTTCATGTAGTTCAAACAATCTGTGTGTGAATAAAAAATGCAGTGAATACCTTTGGATGTTCAGTGCAAGTGTTCATAAGTATTACTGGCCTTAAATAATAACCTTTTAAAAATGTATTATATATAGCTAATGAGCTAAGCTTTAGATCTATAGCTTTGTGAAGCACAGTAATGCTCAGAATAAAATTTCATCCTTAGTAATCTTAGGTAAACCTTTCAAAAGACGGATTCAGACTCGAGAAAAAAAGAATTAGCAAATAATGAGAAAGTAGAGGCTTATAATATGTACTATAGTTAAACTGTTTATAGCTCTGTAAACAGTCTCAAAGATATTTATTTCCCACTATTTGCAGCATATAGTAGCACCAAAAAAATGAAGAAATCTGAAAAATATTGATTTGGAGAGCAATACATTGTTTCTTTTATCTGGGCAAGACAGTAAAAAAAAAATCCCACCCCACTTTCATGTTATTTAAAGCTAGTTGGTATGTGTTAACATAGCTGTCAGCAACTGAAAGGGTAAAATTATCATTGTTATCAAATACAGCTATAAACTGAACACAAGGCATGCTTCAGGTTAGTCAGAAGAGGTCCTCTTTTTCACTGTGCATGCTTGCTTGAAATGAAACTGTGTGTTACTGGTTAACTGGCATGCTTAGCATAATCACTTTGCAAGGCTGTGGTGGAGGGAGGTGATTATCACTGAGAACAGATGGGCAGGTCCAAAGCATTGCCAGATTCTGCACAAGCTCCATGTACTATTGGTTCTATCTGTCTTTTCTTCGGCATTTCTGATTTTTATTCATTGTGCATATTTTGAAGGTCTAGCTGAGCTATAGGTCAGGGAGCGATGACCTTAGAGTTTAGCTTACAGATATAGGACTGGGGAATTCAAAGCTCTGTCACTGTACATCTGAATGGATGGGGGAGACTGCATTTTGTATGATTGCCTCCCTAAATGTATGAAAGGATTTACCTCTGAGCTTAGCACTCGACTGCATCTGTAGCTCTCTGTGGATTGTATTGTGTGTGTCACCAGAAATGATATTCTCGGATATGAACACTGTCTCTGCCTCTACTAAAGTGCATCCTCCTAATGGGACCCGCTTTTATACTTTTCAGGTAAGTGAACTTTAATGAAACTGAAAAGATTTTTCTTGCTACTTAAATGATAGGTAAACTCTGAGTAAGAGAAGCTAATAAGTTAAGAAGCTTATGTGCTAATTAGTTTTGTATTGGTAGGAGAAAATATGTAAGAAATCAGTATCTTCACAGGAAGTTTGCTGCCTTAAAAAAAATCAGCATGTAAATTGTTCCTAATCAAACATAAATTGCTTTCACAATGATTTTGCTATTGTTTGTCTTTCCCAATAATATTACCATCTTACAATTCATTAGATTTGTAGTTCTGTAGATGGAACCACACTGTTTTTCTGTTTAGTTCAGATAAGCACTCTGTGGGCATTATCAGAAATTTCAAATTCATATACAGACAATTATTTTTAAAACTTTGTATGTTATACCTGTCTGGCTTTCTTTTTTTTTTTAATTTTATTTTATTTTTATATTAATCCTGGATGTAGTTTCATGCTAGCTGATGCTTAATTTGATTCATGTGGCTAGTAATCATACATGTGCAATTGACAGACCAGCAGAATCTGCTGTTAGGATTAATAAGGTTCTCAGTTTTAAGCCACATTTTGCCTCCTTCAGGTAAATAAGAGTGTGTGTTTGGCTAAAGGTAAGAATTTATTATATGCTCTACATCTAATGTGCAAACCAGTCTAATTAGAACCATCTTTCAGTAGCATTTAATTAAAAGAAATCTTCAGTACCTTGGCTCTGGAAAACTGTGTATTCCTATGTTAAGATTTAACAATAATTAAAAAAAAACATCCACCCCCCCACCCCAGCTGCTCCAGCTGCTCCTTATAGCAGTCTGACCCTGCAGGGAGATTCAAACACTTTGCTATTTGAAGTGGCAATAGCTTTTTCAGCTCAGCCTCTTATACAGTTAGGATTTAAGTAACCTTCCCATTCCTGGTAGTATAATGGTTTTGTCTTTTTGGTTACTTTCAGCTATTGTAGGGTACTGTCTTTAATATGTAATATATCCTGTCTACGCTGCCTGAGCAAAGAATTTGAGCAATTAAAAGTTGATCATAAAATGTATGGCAAAATTCTTTCACAAAATACAGGCACCCCATTCTTTGAGTCTAATAACTGCATTTCATTCTTGTCTTCTTTTAATCCATTGTTTTTAATCACACTGTCTTGCCCTTATAGTGATGGCAAATGATAGTTGAGGGCTGTGCAGAAATAGTGGCATCCTCCTAAGAGTGAAGATTTGCTGATCCTGGCTGTGACTCAGAGACATGAATGCCCCAGGCCTGTTCCTCTACAGCATGACTACTTTTTTCACACACTGACATCTAAATATTCTGTGCAGCCTCCTGTAGCTATGCTATTAAACACAGTTACTGATGTCAGGTATTCTTTCTGAGTGTGTCGAGTTGAAAAAGCCACTAAAATTAGGATGCTTGACTATTTTATTGTACATAGTAGTCAAATTGGCTATTTTATTATGTGATTCTTTATAAAAGTAAACACTAACAATGAAGGACATAATTTTTTTACAGTATGTATTATTGCTACCAGCAGTCTCTGATTCCTCTAGACTTTATCCCACATACAAAAAATTCTCTTTTAAAAATTGTTTCTTCTGCTGATTTTTGAGCTGAGGGGACAGTAAATAAAAGGGAAATGTAAATGATTTTCCTGTTGCATTCTGGATACTTTAATGAGCAGTGTAGATTGAAATTTTCTTGGAACATAGAGCTGCTAATTCAGAAGTCTGTGTTTGTGTTCTAAAACAACTTGGTGTTATCAGTGCTGAAAAAGTCCCTGAAAAAATCAAAAATTAAGAAAGACCAAAGAATTCCTATATTTTCCTGTAATGTCCTTTTAATTTTTTTTTCTATTTGTTTATATGCATGCAGTATAAAGAAAGGCATGTGAAGCAACTTTCTAGTTCTTGCCTTTCCTTCCTTTGTCATTCTTGCTTTCCTAGTGTTTGAACACCATCTTTGTAGTATCTTCTCTTTCCCTCTTGAGTTACTTTAGTCTTTGCTTACAAATGTAATAATTGATGAGAAGGACTTCATATGACTTCTGCTAATTGTTTTGATCTGTTTTAAACTACTTTCACCTTTTTCTTTCTTTTGTATTCTGTTGTTTCTGTGTTACATTGTAATCTCTTTGAGACAGAGAATCTCTTTCATTTAAAGAGTTTGCAAAGTTATGGGACAGCTTAATGGATCTTAATTCAAAATATACATGCTGGTATTTAACCTAAATGTGTGAAAATAACATTAACATAGCCAATGTCTAGCATGTTTAAAATGGAACGAATATAAAAATTATGAGATGTGTGCTTGAACTCCAACTGATGGAGGGTAATGGGTGATTAAGCTACTGAATTAATTATACATTAATGTAATCATTAATCATCTGAATTACTTGTACATTGTTTCAAAACCATAACATATTAATTCTTTCAGCGACGGAAGTGGTACTGAAAGAAGCACAAAGCATGTGCGCAAGTTGTAACTTTATTATTGGCATTTCACTCATGTCCTTAGGAAATAAAACAGAATTGGCCTCTACTGGCCAAGGAATCAAACTGACCACACAGGGATGTATCTATCAGAGCACTTGGGCTGAGAATAATCATAATTAGTGGATATCTCTACAGGTTGAGATCTTTATTAAGATCTTAATCAAATGCTTTGAATAGTATGCTTTAAAATCAACTTTATAAAGTGTGGTCACTTTATAAGTATGCATTAATTGAAATTAGCAGTCTGACATAAATTTTCAAATTCTGAGATTTTTTTGTCTGATGAACTTTACTTTTAGTAGATGACGTTAACAAAGAATTTCTTGACAACTAATTGCAACATTTTAAATTATGTTTTCACCTGCAATGACATAGGATGAATAATCAGGTTTGTTCCCTTCCCACTTCTCTCACACTTTGTTGTGTTTTATTAGCTTCTTTGGTCTCTAGGACATCTGGTGTTCAAAAGAAGTATTGAATTTGAAAATTACATTGATATCTCCAACTATCTAGACACCATGAAATTCCTAGTTCCTTTGCTTTGCTCAAGAAATCTGTCCTGAAATTCTGCAAATGTTAAAAACGTGATTTGGTTCAGTGTATTTACTGAACCACCTGTTATAATTAAAAGAAGCTTACGCTTTGATCCCTAGACTATGATTGTTTAAAAAAAATTAAAATAGAAAACTCTACAAGAGGAGGTCATATAAAGAAGTTATATACTGTATGAAAGGAAGGAGTTACAATGAAGGAGCTATTATGAACAACGTTTAATTTTACAATAACGAAGGCAACAGCAAAGTTTAGGGCTTTATATTTCAATATCTACTGTTTAATCTAAATTTGCTTGTGACAGCCTTGGCAGACTTCAGCTCAACAGAAACCAGTGATTTTCTTTTTTTTGTTTGTTTCTTTTTGTTTTCAGGCTTGATAAAAAGATATAATTTCTGCTACTCTGTGTGGATAAATTAGTCTGCCAGAAATCCCACAGTGTGCATGTATCTATCACAAACATTGTAAATATTGGAGTCCAGGTAGTAACATTATCTTGCTCTCTGATTGATCTTGTATTTCACTGTATTTATCTGTTACTTGCATAAAATAATGATACAGATGGAAAAGTTTGGATCAGAAAAGAGATGTTCTTAACATCAAGTTGGTTATTAAATTATGTAATATTGTTTATGAAATGGGAAATAATGCATGGAAAAAATGTTTAATCAACCTTTTTTTATGGAGAACTTGAGGGTCATTCCAGTTTTATGAAAACCTAGCACAAAGGAGCTTAATGTTCAAATTTCAGATTTCATTTCTGAATGTTGTGTAATTCTGCTTTGATCATTTTAAAGTAACTTATTTTTTCATTTGTGCTTATCATATCCAGTAAATATTTTTTTTTCCTTGAATTAGTTGCCTGCACTAATGTGTGTGAATACTAACTTCCACAAGTTCTAATCATTCAAAGTAGCTTCACAAAATGTGTATTTCAACAGAACTTAAAACTGATAGAGTCTTTTTCTGTTTCAGCATCTTTGCAAACATGGACTAAAAGTAGTTGCCAATAGGCAGAACTTAGGAACTAGGCATGTGCAGTAGAGAGAGACAAATGCTCTCAAATTGCGGCAGTAAATTCAGTTTCATGAATCTGGATGCATCTTTAGCTTTGTCATCAACAGTGTGTAGTTACAGTTTCCATAAATGTTAAACAGAAACTTTCAAACATTTGAAAGCAATAATATAAAATTTATAAATGAATTCTCAGGACAACTGAGGTATACTCCTATTTGCTAACACGTAAATGTAATGGCTGGTCCTTTCTGAAACCTTGGGAGGTTAAAGTGGGTTTTTAAAGGACATATGGTGATCAGAAGGTCTGTAAAGAAATGAAATGACTTCTTACAAAACCTGCAGAGAAATCCTAAAATATTAATAGGACATAAAAATGTATAAACACACTGTGAATTACTGTAAAAGTGCATTGCTGATCAAAGGTTTGAAACTGGGTTACTGGGAAACTGGGAAATGTTTCTATACATAAAACATATCTATCACCACAATACTGATTACTACTGGTTTTTATTTCTTATCAACTAAATGTTACACTCCAATGAATGATGTTGAATTAACAACAGAATGCAAAGAAAAATGTTACTTTCTCATACAGGATGTGCTTTGAGCTGTGTGAAAAAAAGCATATTCTATAAGAAATAGTAGATGCACTCATTAATTTTCCTATTAATTCCTGTACTAATAGTTTAAATGGACTATATACTTTCCCAGAACTTCTATTGTATACTGTCATGAAGTTTTAGTGTAATCCTGTTCTTTGATGTATCTTTTTATATGGAAATAGTAAATGAAAGAAAAAGACTCTCTTATAAGAGAAAGTATTGTGTTAAAATTTATAATTGCACTTATTAGCATACAGTTTTCATTAGTTTATGCTTTGGGCAGGTATGCCATTCTGCTCTGTTTGGTAGGCCATAACTTTTCTTATTGTCTATTTTGTTGCCTCACACATTTCTATGCAATATAATTTAATACCAAAGACAACAGCTTTTGAGCGTCTCTGGAGAAATCAAAACAAAAAAAGTTACATTTTTGTTGATGGAGATGGATATCAGTCACGTTGTATCTGATACTATTGCTCATGCCACTACAAAATTCTTTTAAATTCTTGTAAAACTGTGTTTGATGACTCTACTTCTACGCTATACAGAATTAACTGCACGTGTAGAAAATATACCCTATATAACATTCTAAATAGGGTCAGAAATTTGTGTGTACTTTCAGAGATGTGACATCTGGTCCACAGAAAAAGTGTGGAAAATTATCTCACCTTGAACCCTTCAGCTGTCCAAGCATGTGGGCAGCTGCTTCCAGCAACCCTCTGCCAGGTATGGAGTTTCTCCCATAGTTTTGCCTAAGTAAAGATTTTTCTCTTCTTACTTAACGCAGTGGCACAGTACAGTTTTTACAAACATAATGTAAATGTGCTCGAGGCATGTTCTTTGTGAAGGCTGCAAGTCTATAGTCAATCTGTAACTTGTATCATTAATGATGGTAAACATTACTAAAAGACCAACTATGACAGGAGTGAACTGAACAATTGGGTTTGTGTGCTGAAAGTTGTGATACAGAACATGTAGGTTGTTGTAGACTTCAGGTTTGAAAGCTGTATCAGTGAATATAAGTAATAACAGCAACAGAAAGGCTGACAGGTGTTTTTAAAGACTTCTGATGTGAACAGTGACAAAAAATGGTAACGGTGGACCAGTACTTTACACTGCAGCAAAAAAAAAAAAAAATTCATTAAGAAGTTTGGGTAGAAGCGTCAATGGCAGAAGACAATGATAAAATGATATGCATTGCAAATATCTTGGAAATATTTATAGCTGTATAAGCGGGTTTTATATAGGAATTTCAGAGAAATAGTGTCAGGAATATGCTTACAGGCTCTTTTACTAAGGAATAAATGACAAATGGCAAGAAAGACTGGTCTTAC
Organism: Todiramphus chloris collaris; assembly: GCA_025345505.1. Taxonomy (NCBI): domain Eukaryota; kingdom Metazoa; phylum Chordata; class Aves; order Coraciiformes; family Alcedinidae; genus Todiramphus; species Todiramphus chloris. Next base: position 42,641,265 of record JANVCC010000010.1, on the reverse strand, counting down.
ATTACAAGTGAGTGTTATTTATTCTTATTTACTATTTTTATTCTGTGATATGTATTTTTATTGCCTGTTTTGAGAAGACCAAACTTAAAGCTTTTCTGCTTAAATATGGACATGTTAATGAAGCGTTCATCTGAATTATGAAATGATGAATGACAAAATTATGAAATATGAATGCTCTCTGTGTTCAATCATAAAATTTTGAAGGAGAAATATTTAAATACTTTATACATTAAAATATGTCATATCAAATAAACTTTCAATAAGTTTCATCTGTTAATGCTGTTAATGTAGTTATTTATTTATTTATAAATTTGTTTAATTTTTTTTTTTCTAGAATAGAAAAGACTGTGATCATTTGTTAATCAGACCAGGTGTACTGACAACTAGTAAGTTTAATCATTTTACTGAGTTAGTAAGAACGTGGCACTTGGATCCCAAAAATGAAACAGAATTATTCAAACTGGTAGGAAAATAAGAACGTAATTTAAGTGTTCAGCTAGAAAGCCCTAAAACTGTGTAACCATGAAGTATTTAATGTAATGTGCTTTAAGTATCTGGAGAAATAAATCTGTTTGCTCAAGATTTTCTTTTGTGTAATTCTGTTGTGAAAGAGAATTGTGATTTGTGGCCATCAGAGTTCATGAAATACAGTGTCCTCACCACCAGCAATCCTGCCCACACCAATGCCACAGGGAATATCTTTGAAAGGCTACTTGTTTTCTGGTTAGCTTCAGAGTTTTAGCGGGAACTGTGCTGAGAGCTGCCTCAGCTGCCACCCTCTTCCTGCTTAAAAAGAAGTAGCATTGCATGGCCCCACATTTTCTATAGTTTTGGTGGGGTTTTTTTCCAGCCAGTCAATAAAATGGTCTCATAGTTTTATGAATATGCTGTTCTGCATGCAGTGAACTGGGAAGGCTGACTTCACTGAATATTAACTGTCTGGTTTGATCTGTAGATATATTTGCATCCTCTGCTGGATGAAAACACACATTGATTAAGGAAGAAATGCGAAACATTATGGTTCTAAGATAAGTCTAATTATTTATAATTTGGTGGAGGAAATCAAGAAATCTCCCCAAAAGCCTCAAGACGAAATTAGGCACATGCTCACACACACAGATAGATGCTTTCCAAAAAATAATTAAGAAAATAATTGAGCATAGAAGGATTCTGTCTATAGTTTTTTTTCAGTTGTAGAGACTTTGTAAATTATATTCCTTACTCTAAAAATATATTAGAGTAATCAAAGAATAACAGACCTTAAAATACCTACATAAAACAAAATAGGAAGAGCTTAAAGGCTTTGTATCCTAAGCCAATATTCATGTACATTTTTCTTTTGCCTGTCATAGAAAAATATTTTTTCCACATAATAGCACTTATTCATATGTTGAATCTGAATAGTAACGAAGCATCTGAATAGTAATGAAGCAGAGCAGTCAATGCACCTTTCCCATGCAGAATTCCTGTGATTCAGAGTGTGGCCAATTTGACTTTGCAAAGTAATAGAATAGATAAGCCTATGCCAATTAGATATCTTTCAAGAGATGGAAATACTGTATATTAGCACTTTAAAAAAATGGGGGTTTTTTTGAGAAAGGTATCGTCTACAGTAGAGTCAGAAAGTACCTTTTCTTTTCCTGCCAGAAGCACTGGGGCTATAACAGAGCTGCTGTTTCTTTTGCAGATGAGTGGATGTGACCAGTAAAAGCAGGGGACAAGTAGGAGGAATAGAAATAGAAGTGCTTTCCTCCTATTCCAGAAATAGGATCATGGTACAGTTTCTGAATCATAGCTAGAAATCATGTTTCTGGCTCAATTTCAAAAGTGCCCTCAGTGTTGGATTCTGAACATGGGCTTGTTTTACAGTAATTTGCACAGAAAATAAAATTAGAGAAAGAAATGTACTGATATTTTCCAGAATAGTAATGATACTAAGGATTATTACAAAAAAAAATGTGTGCTTTTTTTGATACTAGTTGGTCCGTTCTGTTAACTGAAGACAAGTTGTATAGAGTGATAGAAGAATGTTTGAATAATAAGCTTTCTTATAGGGAAAAATAGAACAATATAGGCATAGCCTGTTCTGAGAACAAAGATTGTGTTACTGTAGATTGAATATCTGTATAAATGTGATGATTATCTATTGGAAATGCCATGGGTTTTCCCTTGATCGGTATTAGCAGTCTTGCTCTGCAGCACTGCTAAAGCTTTCCCATCCCTGTCTGGGAGGAAAGTGTCAGTAATTTGCTAATTTCATTTTACATTTCAAATATATTACTTCTTGTCTCAGATCTAGATCATACTGCCTTCTTGATTTGCTACATACTGAACCAAGTAGAGAACAATATCACTTCCCGGTATTTAGTAAAAGAGAGTGTTTGGCCTGAAAGCTTTCAGTGCTGCCTTGACCTTTAGTAGTACCTGGTGTAGCTTCAACATAAAAATTCTTAATATAGCTTTTACTGTCTGGAAGCCTGAATTAGTCATCTATAAGAATGTAAATGTAGCCTCTACATTACTTGATAAGCCTATGCCAATTAGATATCTTTCAAAAGATGGAAATACTGTATATTAACACTTTAAAAAAATGGGGGTTTTTTTGAGAAAGATACCATCTACAGAAAGATACAGTTGCATAGAAATAACTTACAAGACTTGGGGAAAAAAAAAGTAAACGAAATTAATATAATTACAAACTAGTACACTGTTTCTTTTATTTTATATAAAACATTTTGTCCTCACTGTCTTTTGTATATAGTTCAGAAACTTGAAAAGCAAGAGGATCTGTTGCTTGCCTGTTATTCATGTAGCATTATTCATATAGTCCTCATAATCAACAGTATTAAAAGTGGATGATCTACCTGGACATTTCTTCTTTTTCTTACATCTGTCCTAAGGCAAAGAAAAAGATAGGTAAAGACAGACAATGCAAAATACTTGACATTTTGAACTGTCCTAAGATTAAAGGCAAGCAATAAAATGCACTACTTTAATGGTTTTAAATATGTTGAAATGTGAATAAACATTTTTTGCCGAGGAACTTAATAGCCTATAAATATGTCTCTTTTGGGGAAATTACTGTGATAGAAACATTAAAGTACCTATACCAATTTTAACTTTATTCATAGGGTGCATTTTCATTTTGAATGGGGTAACGTTAATGTACATCACTCAATCTTTAATACTAAATTTCTTAGTAGTTATTCAGTAAATAAATTTCATTTCACTTCATCTATTGCTGTGTAATTCAATATTCAGTTGGCAGTTATGCATGGTAATGTTGATGGAGGACTATGAGGCTAGGATTGTTTTGAAATGATAGCTGACATAATTCAGCTGATATTGTGGTTCACTCAAATATGTAAACACAGGAGAAATATATGGATTCAGTATTTCCACTGAAAAAATCAGAATTATTGACTCATGGAAATTTAAGTGATCTGATTATATTTTTTCACTAGGAGGAATTATACAGTTTCACATCACTGAGTGCTAGTTCCTGTGAAATGTGTTATTTCTAATGATAGATCTAACACAGTATGAGTTGATTTTACATGTTTGTTTGTTTTTTTAAATTAAGTATTTTTATACTGCATGCATGGTGAGCACAGTGTGAGGAATGGTTTTGTCTACATCATCATTCATATCAGTGTTGGTGATAAGCTAAGCCAGAGTGGTGGAGAGATGCTAAAGGCCCTGAAAATCCTTTGGGGGTATGATTACACATAGAGATATGCTTGTGCTATGAGCCTAACTGAGGTGTAAGGGAAACTGCTTGATCTGGATTCCATGTGTTTGTGTCTCCATTAGTAAGTGGTGCAAAGAGAAATAGTAAGAATAGAGGTTAATCTCTAGAGCAAAAGAGATGATGTCTGTGTCATCCATGTTCGGGGGACAGTTAGGTTATTTTGGAAGAGGTCTAGTCTAGTCAGATCTCATTGGCTGAACACCTGCAAATGGATGGAATGCATTAGATGCCCTCTCAGAGATCGTCTTTCAATTTCATTTTGTCCAGGAGGCAACCAGTTAAGGGACTCTGAAATCACATAATGATGGAAACCAAAGCAGGTTAAGACAATGTTGACATTTGCTTCAGACCCCCTGATGCAAACTAAAACACTAATGTAGACTTGGCAGGTTCTGATAAACAGCATTTCAGAGTAAGGGCTGAGTTCTGTGCATGCCAAATCATATTATGGGAGAGCCTATTTCTCTAAAGGAGTCCAGCATGATAAGCCTCTCTGTGTTAAGCAAATCTTTGTCAATATGACTATATTGACAAAGACTTATGTTGGCTCTCTGATGTCATACAGTCTTTTCAGATGAATTTTTTCAAGGCATGCTATTTGTGGTGTGTTTTATTTTTTTCTTAGGGCTGTATTACTACTATAAATATGCAAAGAAAATTATTATTAGGATGTTACATTTCTGAGCAAATAAAAAAAAAGTACTAATGTACAATTTTGATGAAGAAAATAAAAATATTTTTTTACATTAAGTTATGGAAACCTCTTTTTGTATTAGTAGAAGGCAGACAGAAAATAATTTCAGGCTGAATCTCTGTTTCATGTAGTTTGGAACCTGAATTCCAAATTGGCTCAGTGGATGGAGTTAACTTATCTCATAAGGTTTGTAAAACATATATGGCCTCTGTTGGCCTGAAGCCTTGGATGGCTTGGTTAGCAATGTAATGAAGAGTGAAGCATAAAGCTAAATATCTACTAAACTGTGCTGTGTGAAAGAATGAAATTAGGATTTTACACTAAAAAGACACATGCACACAACTCTTGTTTGAAGTAAAGCTGTTGATATCAACCTTTGTGCATCGAATAAAGATCTGATGACAGTACTGCATATATTCATCTCCTCAAACTGGGAACACTGTAGCTTGCTTGAGATAGTCTGTCAATTATCAGCTGGTCATCAAAAGAGACCAAGAGATTTTTAAGTTTGAATAAAAACCAAGGGGTAGTATTAAAATCAAATTTGGTATTCTCCATAATTTTCCAGTTTAGTACCAAAAAAAACCAAGTTCTCTTTTCTTTCAGCAGATATGAGAGTTACCATCACATTTCTCACATACATAAAAATAACACTCCTCACATACAAATACAAGTGACTGAAGAAAAAATGAGCAATTTTGGAACTGTCTCAGAGAAATGATCAGAAATTGTTTGTTTGTTAAATTTCAGATAACGATATAATACTCAATGCATTTAACCAAATTATTAATCAAGAAGCTAAGGAAAAATTCAGGGCAGTAGGGAGCACAAACACCAAACTAAAAGTCACCTATTAAGCTACAGAATCTGTCAATTTTACATAGATCGTCCCTCAAGAAACATTACTCTTTACTCCTATTTTTAAACATCTTTCCAAGTGCACATAAAGCTTCTCTACAGATATCATTTGTAAGAGATTTATGAGAATTCCTAGAGGTGTATGATGGGAAGCTGTAATGGGTTCATTATAGAGGAGTAGTGCTTTGAATTGCTTCTTGGAGGTGGATTGCTGGCAAGTAGTTGAATTACCTTTAATCAAAGTAATTTTGGAAGCATCAGTCATGGTTTTTAGTTAAAGCTTAATTGGATTTTGCGTTTACCATAGTATAATCATATTTAGTACTCAATATTTTTGGTTGGTTGGTTGGTTGGTTTTAACTTTTTTTTTATTTATTTCTCTCTCAGACATCACTATGTGTTGTTAGTAGAAGTTATGTTGAGATATTTTCTACCATATTCTTTTTTTCTTGGGGTGGCTCGGTGAATAATATGCAGAATACAGCTGCTACCTAATGCAGTAGAAACAAGTGTGTTTTCTTCCAAAACTGTGCTCTACCACAGCACAGCAGATCACATCATTGGTGACCAGAAGGCAGGCAACGCTTACAGTAACTAAGGGTCCTGTCCCAGTTTGTACATATCCTGAAGGGACCTTTGCAGACCTCTACTGCTAAAGAGGTTGCATCTGAAGTTTGTAATGAGCCTTAGCTTTACCAATATTCACTATTCACTGGTGCATAGTCCAGTTTTACTGGCAAAAATACTTTAGAATACTGATTTTACCTTTCAATGGCTCTCGAAAAGCAAAAGATGCAAACTGACACAAAAATCTACCTTGATCAAATAACCAAAGTCATTCAGGTTCTGTGTTGCAATGAGTCTGGAAGTATTTTGAATAAATGAACATTTGGTTTATTCTGACAAGGCAAAAGTCATAATTTTTTGCTGCATTTTGCTTTTAGCCTCTCACTGCCAGCATTTCAGACCCAGCAGGACTCTACATAGTGCACAGAACCTTTGGTGTTTGTGGAATTAGAACCCCTGATGATGATGATGTCTCAGGTGGACTAGAATTGTAATATATTTTGTCTGATTACATATTAAATACATAAATATACTTTTTACAGTTAGCCAATATTAAAACGCTCCTAGGCTGTTATTGCTACCTATTAAAACTACCCTTAATTTTGTTCTTTATGTAGTTCTTATTTATCTTCAACACCTTTATTATGTGGTGAATTTCTTCAGTAATTGTAATTTATAGCCTGCTCTCTTGTGGGGCATTTTCTTGCCATAAACTTTTAATAATTTCAAATTTCAGTTTAAAGCCACATACTTTTGGTCAGGTATTAATTCATATGCAGCTGTTGTCAAGTATCATTTTCAGAATTACACAGCAGGTAGGCCAAATAGCCCTTATACTTAAGTACATAAGTACAGAGTAAATCAGCAGGGACCATGAGGAAAAAAAGCTATCAAATCAAAATAAAAACAATGAACAACAAAACTATCGTTGGAAGTTTTTCACACTTCCCACTTCCTTTCCTACTCTACCACAAATAGCAATATATGGCAACACTTCACAGGCTGCATCTTAGATCCCTGTTCTGTGATCAACACAACTCCATTGGAAGTTTGAGGTTAAGGACAAGTTTCATCTTCTTTCTCACCTTTGGCTTCTGAGGCGATTCATAACAGTTCTCTGAAACCTATACACCTGCCATTACACAAGTTTTTTTAATTCTCATAAACTATTTATAGAGGGAAGCTTAGTCCTATGAAAGTGTGAAAGTATTAGTAATGTATTTCTGTCAAATTTAATCTCTAATCTTGGCAAAACAACAATTGAGAGACTGGTCAATCTTTTTTATTCAACAAGTGAAAGACTCATTAGATTATCTAATTTTAAATGCCCTTCCCTCTTAACATAGGTGTCTTCTACTTAAATGTGATACTTATCTGCAAGAATTTTAAAATATAATTTCCAGAAGTGGAAAATAAACATAACATGTATTTCCCCCTTTTGCTGCAATTTGCACTATCTCTTTGCTTTCCTATATAAACAGACAAGTGTGGTGTACATTCCAGTCTTCTAACCTGGTCCTGTTTGAGTCTTACTGGTGTTCACTGGAATATACTGAGAACTTTTCTAAACAGCTCTGGACCCATAGTCCTCTAATTAAAAACTATGCTGAAGAAATGTGGTGGCATGGCCTTGAAACTAGGAAGTATTGGATCTAATGGTTACATTTTAGGTTAATTCTTATCTTTAAACTAAAATAAGTATATTTTATCTCTTCAAACAACTATTACTTTCTGGAGAAAGAGCAGTTTGCACTCTCCTAGTCAATCATAGTCGCCAAATTAAATTATCATGACTCCAGCATGCTCTGTGAGTCTTGTTGCTAGAATAACAGTGGTGGGCTTTACTGGAACAATAAGTATATCTAGTATACTGTAAGCATTTAAGGAGGAAATGAAATTCAGATGTTCAAAGGAAATGCTCATGAGAAAATCCATGCTCTTATTTATCATTCTTTTAAAATGGAAGTTTCAGGGGTGAGTTAACTGTCCATTGTTACTGTACATTGTTTACTGTTGTAGAATCAATTATTATACTAACTTACTAAAGATCCTAACTACAAACAAATGTAATCTAATATAAATCTCCCCTCTCTGTGTGACAGAGCATTGACTTCAAAGGAGTTATTCATAATCCATGACTATAAGCATCCATGTATCTTCATAGGACCAAAGCCTGTGTGCCTTATAAATTTGCTATCTAGCCAGTTTATGTTAAAACTGATATGTCAAGATAAGTGAAATCAGGAAGACTGTTATTTTGTCAACTCTCAGATACCTTTTTATAGAAGTGGTGTTTACAGATGTACCTGTAGCTCCGTTTGCATAGTCCCTATACTTAGTAGCATAGTGTGACATTGCTGCTCTCAAATAATTCCTGCTTTCATTGCAGGACTTGTCTGTTATTTTAATTGTTGTTTATTTTTTCCTGATATACCATAATGATGTTATGAAACTTCAACACAGGTGTTTTGGAGCAGTGTCTTGGTCAATGGTAAATTAATCTATTTATGCCTTCAAAAGCATTGAGTTTTTAAAATATGTGTTTTGTGTTCTAAGGTAAACTATATGAAGTAGATCAGTACTTCCAACATGTTTGTGAGTTGTTGTTATTATAGAAGACATATTTTTCTGGCATTTATTCTGAAATGTCTTGATAAAACTTTACTCTGCAAAATTTAAGAAATGCACTTGAGAAACTTTCTTGCAGTGGTACTTATGTGCTCACTTTTTCACTGGAATACTTTTTGCCAGTAATTATATATAAACTATATATATATATACATGAATTTGAATATGTGTTTGTGTACATAGATATATACGTATTTTGCTTTGAAAAGACAGCACTTTAGAGTCTGATATAAATGACAGGGCATAGGAAACCTTTGGAACACTGAAAGAATTCTTAAGAGCAGAGGTACTCTTAAGACTACCAGAATTTTGGTAATTTGGAGGGATTTCCGAAGTCAGAGTTTAAAAGTATCCCTGAGAAAGCATGAGCTCTTACAGCTAAGCAGCTGTCATTAGCTGTCACAGACAACTTAAATACGGTGTTGAATATTATTTAATTACTGATACTATTCATAAAAAATTTTGTGTTTTTTCAGATGAATTTCAGGGTATGGCATTCTAGTCTTGCTTTGCATAGGTGCAATCAGCTTGTATGGCCTCTGAGTGAAATAATACACTAATAAAATCCTAATGTCCTGTTGGATGTGCAGCTGAAGTGTCTGATATGCCACTTGATTAGAGTCCACAATAGGAGTTTAGCTTTGTATGCTGGACGCTATCATTACCCTAATCCTGTGGGTAGGAATATAATACATGTGAAATGCTTGCACAGTTCAGGATCTGCTTTCCATGCTGTGTGACTAGTTAGGAGCTCTGTAAGTAGAACTTTTTGTTGTTCCTCAGCTTTTTGACTGTGTTCAGAATATCACTGGGTAAGGTTGTGAAGAAAACTGGTGAAGGAGAGAGAAAGTTTACCTTCCCTCCTCCAGGAAAGAATGGACTGTCCAGACAATTGTTTCTCATCATTACAATTTATTATCTGAACAAAGCAAACTTCATCTTAAGACTTTTACCTCTTGGAGACTTCTGGCTTTAAGGAAGCTGTTAGCATATAGTAGGAGCTGATGGCTCACACATTCGCACATTTCCTCTCTGTGATTCATTCATAGAATGATGGTTTTCAGAAAACTTCTTTTGAATACTTGATCTCAGTTTCAGGAAAAAAAATCTATTAGTTGATCACCCATCAATGAAGAATTGTTGTAAGGTGAATTGCAAAGGGCCAGATGCACAAGGAGATACTGGCATGGCCCTCATTTTGGCTCACAGCTTTCTCTGAAAAGGTAGGAATGGCGTTGTATCTAAGTCTAAATTCACAATTAAGTGACAGAAAGAAAATAGAAAATTTGGATTAAGTGTACAGTTAAGCACCTGTAAGACTCAAAAATCACATTAATCCTATCTTTTTTTTTCCCCAAAGGTAGCCAGAATAAGGGAATGGGGTATATTGGCCAAGACATTTCTCTCCATAAATATGTCGAGAACAAATATGTTTCCTTTTGGCAAGTCTTCATTTATGAACTCATTCCTTGTAATTCTGCGTTCAGCAAACAAAAACTTAACAAATCTCTTACATCTCTGAAATTGAGCAAAGGGATAGAGTTAGATCTTTTGAAGATCATCATTTTTTGTAAGAGTAAGAATTGAGAGACAGGAATTGTTTTTATTAAAGAGAGGATTTTACCAAGAAGACAATGAACATTCATTTAGATCTTGAGAAGCTTAAGTGAGAAGGAGACAGTGTGGTTTAAGAATATGCTGGAAGCTTTCCTATGGCAGCTGCAGCGTATTAGATCCAAACCACAAATTGGATTGTATTTCTCTCACACACAAAAAAGGATATGGGTATTTTCAGATTTAAGTCCCACTCATTTCATGTACCAGCTGCTTTATCACCATTTAGTCTCCTTTTATTCCACTTACAGTTCTGATATAGTTACAGCTCTTTTAACATCTCTTTGAACATGACAAAAATATACATTCAGATAGCAGCTGAGCATACAGTATGGTATGACTGGATAGTATAATGTACTAAAGGAATAACAAAAACATTTTCTTACCATATGTTATGCATATTTTGGAAAACCAGGCATGTTAGCTCTGATTTTTCACCTCACATGTGCATGAAACCACTGTAAGAATGGAAAGTCAAACCCCTTATTTTCTTCCATGTAATTTCTTCCAAATACCAGTGTTATATTACTTCCTGACAAGGTTTAATTAACAGCTCTGGAGATTTACTAAACTAAGATTTTAGATTTTTCAGAAAAAATCAACTGTAAATTTATCTGACTAGGATAAGATATCAGGCTCATTGTCATCATTATTTTATTTACAGTGTATATGTGTCTTTGTGCGTGATGCGAGTTAAAATCATTTCAATTATATGTACAATTTCTATATATGGGTGAGCACAGCTAAGCCCCATTTTTTGCTAAGTGAAGGCACAATTCTACTTTTTCTCTTTTCAGAAACAAATTTTGATTAGAAGTCAAGGGAAATATAGATTCCCTCCATTTGCCTGTGATTAAGCGTTCTCTAAGGACTTATCTTTCTGATACCAGTTTCACCTTCACTTTTAGGGCAAGGTTCATCCCACTTGATATTCTAGATCTGTACCGTGAATCTCTACCCAGTCTTTTTTTAGTGTGTACTGCATTAAAGATGTAAACTACAATAAGAGTACCTGCTTCTAAGAATTTGCAGGCAGCTAAAGATGGTTATCTTTCATTTTTTAAATGCTGATTTTTCATCAAATCAAACTTACCTGCAGTGTTAGTGAATATTTGTTTTGTTTTTAAACTTATATTTACATTTTGAAAATTTAAGGAGGAGTAGGTTATTCTTGATGAAAATTTAGTGTGTGTGTGTTCACTGTATACTTGGAGGAAAGCAAATCTAGCTATGAAATATGTACATTCCAATCATCTTCTGAAAAATTGGATAAACTGATAGCCAGGTTTGATGTGTGTGGTTGTCTGATCCTTTCTCGCCCAACATTATTTTAGAGATTATGATATAGACATGGAAAAATAACTTTGTGCTACTGAAATAAACACCATTCTCTGATTTTTATATCAAATATTATGTATAAAACCATGATAAAGCTGGTGTTTCCAATGAAGAACAGATGCAATTGGGGTTTTTACATCAATCGTCCTTTAAAGAACACATCTAAAAATACACTTTACTTACATTTGTAGTAGAACTGGCTATGCTTTCAAATTTGAATACTCTCTCTACGGTATGTTTACTTACACTGCTGAAGGAATTTTCTGTCTGTTTAATATTCAAAAATAGTTTTGATATAATCCTATCTGTCAAGAATTGAGAGACAGAGCAAAAAAAAATGAGTCATGTCAAAGTTTATATGTCAAGAAATCAATCTTGACTTAATAAATAATGGTATAGTATGCATTATAAGAATCATGTATTAAAATCGTCATTCATTTTAAATACTAAATGGTCCTTTTTGGATAAAAAAAGAGGAGCTATAGAGGTCAATTTTAAGAAGTCAGAGAGTTGAAGGGAAAACTTGTTCAATTTTTGTACATTATGTCTTATCTTGACAACAGACATCAACTCCAGGTAAAATGAAACCCTTCTGCTTGCTTAAAAGAATACAGTCATGTTTGTAAGAATAAAAATTAGATATGTCGGTGCTGAAATTCAATGGAATTCTTCACTTTTGTAAAGTGATAGAGATATTTCTGCAGAATTCAAGTAATGATCTATAGTATAGATGTAATGATATATACAAACAATATATAAGGAGCTGTTTGATTATGGAAAAATATAATTATCTCTCTTACTAAGGTGTAATTGTAAAAAGAGTTGTAGATTTCACCATGCAAAAAAACTGTTACAATTTTCTATTTTCTGACATGCTATTTGGTTACATACTGAAATCCATCATAGGAAGAAGACAATAAATTCTGCAAGTGCACTCATCAAATAAAAGTATATATCCAATAAATAAAAGCATACATCAGGCATAAGAGATTGAGAGACATCTTTTCTTTTGACATCTGTCTCTGAAAAGTAAGCTTTTCCTTCTGTAGAAGTAGAAAGACCAAAGAACTGCATCTTTTTTTCACTATTTCAAGCTGTCTGTGATGGTCATAGCACTGATCCACAACAGCTTACAAACATTATGACCTGCATAGTAAAGTAACACATGTATGGATCTACTAGGTTCTTGAAATCTGTAGCAATGTTGTTCTTGAGTAGTGTAGTTAGGCAGTCTGTAGCAAACAAACCCAATGGCTTTAGATAAGCAGTCTGGAAAATATTTTACAAGGTCTAACAATGACTGTTTTCTAAAGAACCCAACTCAGTATAACTGCAGGGTCTACAGTGTTCTTCTGAATCTAGGAACAACAAATTAATAAACAAGTTAGAGTTCGTGTCTAAAAGAGAAGTGGTCAGTGACTCTCACAGAGTAAAAAACTACATTAATTCCAGATTTTCAAAGTCTTAAGATTATATGGGCCTAGTAATATTTTAGATAAAATATATTCTCTCTCTCTTTTTTTTTTTTTTCATTAATGTTGAACCTTTTCTCAATATCTCAGATATGTTAAAAGTCCTGTATTTCAAGTGAGCTGCTCTGAATGATTTTTTTTAGGATCTGCTGGTTGAGTATTTGTTGCAGAAGGTGCCACAGACTATTAACCAAGGATGACTTCCAGAGGGACAGAAAATGCAAACCATTGTCAAAGGGGTTCTGTGGAATGTATCTTTCCAAATATCAGTTGGTTCTCTCACTTAAAGCCAAAGCCGTCTGAAACCTACATAAGACAGAAAGAAGTTCTGGGGTTTTTGGAGGTAAAAATATAATTACCTTCAGCATGGTGTGGCAACACTTGACAATTCACTCCAGGGGCTAATTAGACATGTAGCAGGGTCTATAGATGTGACACTCCTTAGTTCACAAATGCAGTTTATTGCCATATAAAAATGAAGCATCCTGAAAATGGTTAAAAACTTAACAGGGTCTGCCACAAAATCAAATGTTTTGTGCATTAAAGCTATAGGTGAAAGGTTTCTTCTGAACATGCCATTAGATAAAAGATAAATTGGTTAGTGTCATTATCTAGGGTTTTTCCAAGCTAGCAGGTAAATCACTTTCTTTAATGTAGTTTTTAAAACATTTAAATAAATTGTTTTGTAGAATAAAGTAATGCTAGAGAACACGCTCTGAAGCAAAGTAATAATCTGTTCTTGCAAAGCAGTTACACAAGTAGAATTATTTTTTTTAATAGACCCACAAATCCAAGGAACTATTTATTGCAGCCTGTAGCAGAACAGATGGAGCTCTGTACTTCTCAACTTGATAAGTAAACACAAATTAAATCTTGTTTCATATCAGCTATTGTTAGTCTTTCTTTTTTCAGAGCAGTGACAAGAAGGAAGGCATATAACTCTCTTTACTTTCCCTTTCCTCTTTTTCTTTGCTTCTGCCTGCTCTATGTGCTGATTTCCTTAAGAAAAGATAGAAGTTTGCACACACACATATATATATGTTTATTTTTTTTTAAGAGATAGAAGGGTAAATGCTTTAAGAAATATAAGCTTTCTTCCCAGCCTACAAATTTTTGACATTCTTGTGTTTTTGGGGGTAGAAAGAACATTTCCATTCAAAGTCCTGCTGTGATAATGAGTTTTACAACCTACAATGTAAAGGCAGCTCTGTTCCAAGTATTCAGAATGAACAACTTGTGAGCCGACCTTTTCCATCTCTCAAAGGAAGGATTAATGATAAAGGCTGGCATGTCTTGTTCAGATTGTCAGTGTTTTCAAAGACTATGAGCCTGCAGAGCTTTGCCAATTTTGTGGAGTGTACTCACTGTGAAAGTGACAAAAATACACTGTAGGAAATATACTCTGTAGGAAAGTTGATAGAAATACATAAGATAAATGTCTTCCCTGCAACTGCCTCTGTATATTTTTAATAGAAAAATTTATTGGAAACTATATCTTCCACGACTTAGTATCCTATGAAATATTTGTTATTGGATTTTCATCAAATACACAGTAAAGTAGTAATATCTTTATGCTTTTAATGAAAAGAAATATTGTGATGTCATTATCTTTCTATTTTAAAATGACTAAGCTTTAAGGGTAAACTGTGGCAGTATTAGAAATGCTGGAACTTGATGACAGTATTGTATCTAAATTATAGAATGTATGAGACATAAAGTGTATGATAACATAGACCATAGTTGCACATGTCCACAAATACATAACTGTGTTCATTCACTATTATATATTTCTTTTAAAAAATTTCCGTTGACCAGATATTTCCAGTTCTTGGAAATTCGCAATGCTAAAGGTATGATACTAAAAACAAATAATGGTTCTCTAACTTTCCCTGTAATGTTGCAGAAGCTCTATTTCCAATACTCCTACGACACTAAACATAGAGTTGGTTGGAGTTATTAGAAACTACCCTTATTAATAATATTATTATTATTATTTTCCCTTGCTATGGTGCATTTTTTGGAGTATCAGATTAAATATCCTATCTGTAATCTTCCTAGGTGGAAAACTGACACTGACTTAAGTGGTTCTCTAAGAGCTCCAAAATAGTCTTGTTTTTATGTGCTTAATGGTGCTATTTTAAGACAATAACACCAAATAGATAAGATATCAAGCTAATGAAGCTACATTTGATTTAATTTCCATGTTACTGTTTTGTAGGATGTTAAAATGCTAGGCAATGTAATTTTCACGGATTTACTTTATAGTAATCATTATAAAAATATATTTATATATAATACTTTTTAAAAGATTTAAAATTTGTATACTGTCTTTTATTAAAATGCAGTCTTTTTTTTTCCCAAAATCTATATCAGAAACAGTTTTACCAAATCATACTCCAAATGATTTTTTTTTTTAAATTTAACGTCTCAAAAATTTTTACATTGTGCATGTACAGAAATAAGACTAATAAAGTATCTTTCAGATTACATTACATAATACTAGCTAACTGTGCAAAGCTTTTACAAACATTTCTACTAGAGAAATGGAAGCAGCACTTTTTTTTTGTGGTGTATGGAGTGCCTTCTTTGTGAAGAAGAGAAAACCACTTGACACTGGTCAGTGGGTTCAGCAATACTTTTGCTACCAGGCACTTTCCAGAAACTTTATTTGAACCCTTCACGGAACTACAAAAAAAAAAAAAAAAAACAACAAAAAAACCTCAATAAAACAGTATAAATACATTCATATATAAAATAAAATTCTAAACAGGTTTTCAAGATTGATCCTAACTGGGTAATTACTAGAATATAAGTGTAGATATTAACAATGTAATGCTTCATGCAGAGAGAAAAACAGAACAGAAAAAAAATGGAGCCTCCCATAATTCTTTTTTCTTATATTTGGAACAACGTATTTGTAATTGTTATCTAGACAGAAAAAAAAGCACTTTTTTTCCCTAAGCTAGTGAGCAGAGATATAGCCATTAAGCATTACTGCAACTATTACGAGATCATAATCATACATAAATACTAAATATTTCTTCTAAAGGTTTTGAGAAATAGGTTGGATATATTTTAAACACTGCAGGGTCTTACTCCTGTGCAACTTGATGTTTAATAGGAATGTGTCTTCAATTAATTTGAGAGGCATATTTCACAACAACAGGAATATAAAGATAGGAAGGATAATGAACTTCCCATTTACTGTCAAAGACCAAAGCTACTAAAATAGAAAAGTAGCTATGACCTGTACTTCATTTTCACCATTGTTGGGAGCTTACTAGTAATTGAAGTGTACTAGAACTGTTGAGCCAAATAGATAGTTTTCCTTTCCCAGAAGAGAGAGAATAAATACAGGCTAGTGTCATGAAAAAAAAGATAGAAAAAGGAGTTGGCATGAATCCAGTGGTTTATTGGCTTTTTTTTAGCTACCTCTTCAATCTTTCACTCTGCCATAGGATGGCATCCTATGGATAGAAAAAGAAATAAAAAATAGAAGTTGTGGTTATATGTACAAGATAATGACTGCCAATGCTAGTAGTTCATAAAGGACAGTATTCAAAACAAGATAAAGAATTTACAAACCTCTGTCATCTTCTATTAGGAATTTAAAACATCTTCCAGTGATTTCAGCTGTCATTTTTTTCCCTTCTCTGAAGATTTTCTTAATAACAGCCTAGGTTATATCTCCTCAGGGGGCCTTTGTGATCCAGGAAGAGGATTTTCTTGTTTGTTATGCCATAAATACAAACCAAAAACATTAAATAGTAGGGGTTTTAATCTCCCCTAACCCAAAAAGCAAAGTCCAAAGTCCCAATTCCTTTCCATAATGTGTTTCATGTAGGACTACAGTAAACGTCCATGAAATATTTCTGGTTACTGACTATCTCTCTGGCTACATTTTCCTGTTCTGAAAGTATGTCCAGTTTCCTTCAGCACTTTGGCTGTTTAAGAAAAGTATTTTAGATGAATGACCCAGAAAAACCATATTTTTTTCTTTCACCTCTCTGTTTGTAACTGACTTCTGCATATTTTATTTTTATATAACATATTTTCTTTATTATGGTGAGTTTTTAAAATACATTTCTTTAACTTTACAGTTAAGAATTTTTTTTCTTTATATTAAAATATACAGTTATAGTTGCACACAGAAAATGTGTCTTAGTCATGGCCTAATGTACCTGACTTTAAAAATGAGACTTTTTAAAAAAATGAAACATTAATAATACACAAAATATAATAAACCTATTTTTTCAGTAGATTGCTTTTATATTCGAGACTATGTGAACAAGTACTTTGATTGAAACAGTAAAAAGCACTCCATTTACATGCAAAGTTTGAAAGCACAATATCAGCCTTATTTTCACATAATTCAGCACATGCAACAAAGCTGCCCAGAAGAATCACTAAAAAATTCATCCCACTTTTGATCACCCTCTTGTATTTTAATTTAGGTCTGAAAATTGTAATTCATAGTATATTATCACAGAATCACAGAATCACTTAGGTTGGAAAAGACCCTTGGGATCATCGTGTCCAACCATTAGCCCTACTCTACAAATTCACCCCTAGACCGCATTCCCCAACACCACATCCAAGCAATGTTTAAACACATCCAGGGATGGTGACTCAACCACCTCCCTGGGCAGCCCATTATCAGGCTGCAAAATCAGAATTAAAAAACCTAGCAGAAAAATAAACACTTTGATCTGTGGGAGTACTTTGAATCTTGTGGAAGCAAAAGATTCACCAGTTCCTCTCAGTCTAGACCTTTTCACTATGTTAATTTCAATATGGTTTGTGTGGAGGGAATAATAGAAAGCAATCCAGATCCCCTCAAACTCCCTCTGTTCACCTTACGAATTTTTCCTACAGCAGTCCTTACGTGCTCTCCTGAGAATAGATATTTTGGAAAGTTCAATATCTTTAGACTTATCTAGTGAAACATTTTCATCAGGGTCCCAACATGGGACCATACAAGGGTATGGAAATGGTAGAAGATTTTAGCCATGCATATATTTTGGGACAATATGCTCAGCAGGAGGTTTTCGTGCCAGATGCTGGTGTTACAGTAAGGTTAAAATTAAGCTGGCACGAGACTGATGATATAAAGCTAATGTTTTGAAAAAGCTGAAGTTATACCATGTCTGGAAGTCCAGCTATAGGTAGGAAACTTTTTTTTATTAGATTGAAAAAAAAAAGGAACTTATTTTGAAGAACATTTTATACTTTTTCATCGCTTTTAATTTTTCCTAATTTAGATCACATGATATGATTTTGCTTTTGTTTCTTTTGTTTTAAATTTTAACCCTACAGCCTTTTTTGTAGTAATATACATCAGATTCCCAGTCGTTCTGCTCCTTCCCATCTTTTCCTCCTTACTCCAGCCTCCTTCCCTTTTAGAAGCAGAAATCTGCTACAGATTACTATACTTTTATATTTCTCTCATGTGCATGAGCAGCAGGCTATGAAGTGGAGAAACCCCTGCATCTTCTCTGCCCTTCTTCTGGACTGTTCAGTCATCTGAATAAGGGACTTGCAGAAAGCTGGTAAGGCCTTTCAGGAAGATAATGCAACTCAGTGTGCAGTATGGACCTCTGTATTAAATGTGCTGTGATTGAAATGCATGACTTGCATGAAGAAAGCTCCATGGTGGAAGAAATATAGAGCCCCTGTATACTAGACAGACTGAGTATAGAGCTGTGTGCAAAGTCCCATTGAACTCTGCCAGCAAGTGATTCCTGTTCATGCTACTTTGCATTGTTAGACCTTAAGAATGCCCTTCAAGACAAGATAGCTCTGTTACCTTGGAAACATCCAACTGTCCATGGATAATCTGCCCAGCACTTCTACCACTTTTCAGAGCTTTTGTAAACATTTGCTGAAACAACACCTTTGACTCAAAATAAACTTGGTTATCTTTGTGGAAGAATCACCATTAGCCACTCTGTATTTTGATTACACTTCAGCAGCCTGATGGGAAAAAAATAGTTTGTTATGCAGGAGCACCTCTTTCTGTCTATCCAAAGCCTAAATATTGTCTCATTTACTCCTTCTACAATCTCCCTCTTCACCCACAGAAATTACCATTATTGCAATAGTTTGAAAAAATTAGCCTTTCCCACATCTTGAGGATGACTTCAAAGCTGGGTGCATCATTTTGCTGGGACAAGCACCACCTGTTATTTCAGGTGATTACTTACTTCAACTTAGTATTGAGTGTCTTGACTAACACAATACAGAGCATGAATCTCTTAGCTGATGCTGCTGGTCTCAATTGCAATATGCACACAAACTAAACTGAGGGACATCAGACTTTGTGCAATGTTCTGTATTTTTGAGAAAGCATCACATATATCTTAAGTATAAGATCAAACTTCATGTTTTCCTTAAACAGACACACTTCATGGGTCAGTTACATTGAGCCACTGAGCTGTGATGCTGTTACAGTCTTCTCATACAGACTCAGGCAATGTACTTGACCTTCCTTTTCCTTCATTCTGCAAGTGTAAAATGAGATTTAAATGTCCTTTCCCCCTGCCTTGATCATCTGATGCATTTAGATTGAAGAGTGAAGGCAAAGGACTAAGGCCATTGACCACATGACTTCCTCTGTTTCTTTAAATGTCCCGATTTTCAAGTAGGTTAGACCTGTGATTAGCTTTCCTGAGATATTTTCTCCCCATGTACTAGTACCAAAGATGCAACTAGCAAAGCTGCTGCAACTAGATATCCATCAGAGAAAGAGAAGGAGAGCAAGACTGATGACAGGGCCAAACTGCTTCAGAAAGACCACATGCCCCACAAATTATTCTCTTTGATAGTCTGGTTTTGGTGACTTTTTTTTTTTTTAATAATAAAGATAGGTGGTGGCTGTTGAGAAAATACTGGTTTTCCTAATGAATGGGGCTGTACTTTGAAATACCTATGATGCAGTGAAAAACTCAATAACCGAAGTTATTAAGCAGGCATTCTTTATTTTGCAGCGCTGGACGCACAGGGGATCACTCCTCCAAATGTGCAAGCTAGGTACATAGTTTATATGCAGGCTAAACATACATATTTATTATATTCCTTAGAAAGGGCAGTTTTATGCTAGTGGGTTCCTGGAATTCATTTACATAGTCTGAGCATGCATAATGAATTTAGGGTTAGGGTCTTTTCTCCCCTCAGTGGTCTTTTGTGACTTCTGGTGGTCATTTACTTCATCTTCTCTTCTTTATCACCATGTTCTTTTAGTGACCTAAAGCCTAAAATCCTTATTCTTGCCACAAAACCGGTTCTTGTCTGTTCAGCATGCTCGGTTGCCTCGAGATGTCTTGTTGTCTTGTTCCTGGAGATAATCACTATCTACAAGGTTATGAATTTCACAGTATGTCCCTACTATACAACTACCCATTTATTGTTGTTACTTGTTCAAAGATTATTAAAACTCCAACAGACATCCAGTCCCCTGCCTTCACCTATGGACTTTTTGCAGTTTGCAGATGAAGTTTGCTTCCTCTTACAAATCTAACAACCTCATTCAATGATACTAAAAAAACTGGGTCTTCAACCTTGCATTTGACATTTAAGCACCATTATAATTAATGAGAGAAGAAACTTTACATTCAAATTAAACTCAGCCTCCAAATTCATTCTTGGCCTTTAAAATGCTACTGATATAAATTTTAAGATATTCTCCTCCTTTTTCTTTTGACATTATTTTCTAATACACCATATTATTTATTATCCAGATGGAGAGCAGTTACAAGTGGTGTCCCTCAGGGGTCCTTACTGGGACCTATACTGTTTACTATTTTTATCAATGACATAGACAGCGAGTTTGAGTGCACCATCATGAAGTTTGGAGATGATACCAAGCTGAGTAGTGCTGTCAATATGCCAGAGGCATGGGATGTCATCGAGAGGGACCTGGACAAGCTGGAGAGGTGGGCCCAGGTGAACCTCGTAAGGTTCAACAAGGCCAAGTGGAGGGTCCTACACCTGGGCTGGAACAATCCTCACTATCAATACAGGCTGGGGGATGAGGTGATAGAAAGCAGCCTTGCAGAAAAGGACTTGGGGTTGTTGGTGGATGAGAAGGTGGACATCAGCAGACAGTGTGCGATTGCAGCCCAGAAGGCCAATCACATCCTGGGCTGCATCAAAAGAAGCATGGCCAGCAGATTGAGGGAGGTCATTTTGCCACTTTACTCCGCTCTGGTGAGACCTCACCTGGAGTACTGCATCCAGTTCTGGAGCCCTCTGTATGGAAAGGATGTGGACCTGGTGGAGCAGGTCCAGTGGAGGGCCACAAAAATGATCAGAGGGCTGGAACACCTCTCCTATGAAGACAGGATGAGGGAGCTGGGGTTGTTCAGGCCAAAGAAGAGAAGGCTGTGGGAAGCCCTAATAGCAACCTTCCAGTACCTGAAGGGGGCCTACAGGAAGGTGGGAAAGGGACTGTTTACAAAGGCCTTCAGTGGTAGGATGAGGGGCAATGATTTTAAACTAGAGAAGAGTAGTTTTAGATGGGATGTTAGAAAGAAGTTCTTTACCATGAGGGTAGTGGAACACTGGAACAGGTTGCCCAGGGAGGTAGTTAAGGACCCATCCCCGAAGATATTCAAGGTGATGCTTTACGAGGCTTTATGAGGCTCTGAGTAACCTGATCTAGTTGAGGATGTCCCTGATCACTGCAGGGGGGTTAGACTAGATAACCTTTAGAGGTCCCTTCCCCCCATTCTATGATTCTATGATTTATGCATTAGCAATAGCATTATATTTTGCTTT
The DNA here is from genome assembly GCA_025345505.1 of Todiramphus chloris collaris. Classification (NCBI taxonomy): domain Eukaryota; kingdom Metazoa; phylum Chordata; class Aves; order Coraciiformes; family Alcedinidae; genus Todiramphus; species Todiramphus chloris. The sequence goes on along the minus strand of JANVCC010000010.1, from coordinate 42,619,568 downwards.
TCTTGCAACTGTATTTTGTTTGAAATTTAACAAAACCAAAAAATACAAGTTTCAGATTGATCAGATCTTGAAATATGAACTACTCTGTTGATTCATATTTGTAATTTTCAGCATATAAAACATGTCTGAACATCATGTTCATGTACCTGTATATAATCAAACAGCTGAGTAGATCAAAGGATGTCAGGCTTGCTTGGACTCTCATGTATGCAGAGCATGCCTTGTAAGTATACTAGCATTAAGGGGGGTGATTGTTTCAAATGCTAGAATTACATGAGTAAATCCAATTGCATTTCTACCACAGGAATTAAATTCAAAGTCCACTGTAGGCCTACGGGAGTTTGCAGTGTCCAATTAAATGAAAAGCATGTCTAATACGAAGTGGCTAACAGAAATATAATTACCATGGATAACTAGAAATAACAGGATTAGAAATGAAAAATTACACATCATAATTCTGATCCTGAATTTATTGTGCATAAATTCAGGAGTGAAGCCATGCATAGCAAATACCAGGATTGGGACTTAAATAAGAATGGATCAGCTTTTATTGTTGTCTGAGACAACAATAAAATAGGAAACTAGGAATGTATGGGACTAGCAGGTACACACACATTCACCCACTTTCTAATACCCCAGCTAAATATACGGCTGTAACCAGCTGTAACCCTGCCAAAGTCTTGCTAGGGGTATGCTTGGACCAACACAGACCAACGCTGTAGTATGGTCTAATTCGCAGATTTGTTCTTGCTGATAGCTGCTGCTGTGGGGGAATCTTTTTACTGCTATGTATGATTTTTAGGGGATATTACCAGTTCATTGAAACAATACTGCTTTTGATACAAAAAAAAGACCAGGTGGACTAAAAGTAGGATGACATCACTGTATTGCCAAAAGTAGGTGTTCTGATAAGGTCTATTGTGTGCTCTCTATGTGCGTGAAGAAGCTAATGAGTATAATGTGTAGGTAGTGTAGTACTAACAAAACAAAACCTTTTGAACTCCCTTTTAAGAGGAGTGAGAGAAGAACCAGGAATGAGGAACCTTTCTCTCCCACCAAAGAGAACAGCACCTGTCCAGTGACTGCTTTAATTAGGTTAATTCAAGGGTGGGTTTATTGATCAAAACCAATCTATCTGAGGTATCAAACCACTTACAGCTTATGTTTTGTTTTGCTTATATACAGTGTATGCTCATTAGCAATGGGCTTTAATTTACTTCATCTCTCTCATGCCTTGATCCCCTTGTACAATTCCTAATTGTAATACTTTTTTTCTTCCTTTCTTCAAGTAGCTGGGTCTACTATTCCTGAATTTTAAATTCTTCTAGTATTTTTCTCCTAGACTGCTCAACATTCTACTGTACATTACTTAGGTAATCCAATATAACATTTACTCAAAAGTCTGTATAATTTGATCTTAAAATGTTTCTATATATACTGAGATTTTCCAATTAAAAATAGTAAAGGCTTAATTAATCCTCATAGCATTATACAGCATAGTTTAATTACTGCAATAAAGTAGGAAGGCAGGAATAAAGTAGTTATAGATCTGTAATATACATACAGGTACTAATGGATTGAATTTAACTCTTTTTAGACCCAAATGTTTCCCTCTTTATCTGAGGAAACTTGTATCAAAGCCATCATTATTTTTTAATGTGTCCATAGGCAAATCCTGTAAATAAATTCTCTTTATATGAAGGAATAATTAAATCTCAGTCTTGTGATGCTCTGGGAATGGGTCATAGATCAGAATGTATTATGTTAAGGAAAAGTATGTCAAGGTTACAAAATCAGATCATCAAAGAACTTAGATGCTTCACAAAGCAAATCTCTTTTTTTTACCTTCTCAAGGATACATTGCTATTAAAATGCACTATGTATTTGGTTTTATTTTCTTTGTTTATTGCAGAACATATGAAGCATGATTAGTAAACAAGCTAATAACTTCTATTTCATAACCATGCTTCTTGTCCTCTACATTCTTAATAGCTCTATTATTTTAACAACTGGTGTGATATTACCAATACAGCAAAGGGAGTTTCCATGATGTAACAAACCCATCTGCTTCCGTAACAAAAATATTACTGAGCTTCCTAGTTTTGAGTCCACGTGCCTGTAGTAAACCATCTTTTTGTATAGATTCTAAAAAAAGAAAGTGATTTATTGAAGTGGACTGACCCCAGACATTTACCAAGCATTTGCTGTTAAGTTTGAGTTTTATGATCTTTTATATAAATTCAATTCAGCCTCCCTTAGGCTGACTGGGCTAGAGCTCTCTCTCTCCTTGCCTTTGCCAAGCTGGATGTCTGCTTTCCCAGTGACCCTTTCCACTATTCCAACATTGATTACCTCTAACATTTTCTAGTCCAAGAAAACAATGTTTTAAGCAGAACAATACTAGCTTTGAATGTTTTCTTTCAGCAGTGAATTGCTGCTGATTAGACATTCTCTGGACTTGGAGGCTCATGATTTAAAAATTCAAAATCCTTCCTTCTTTTTCCAACATCTTTTTCTGGATCTAGATCCAGTTCTGGATCTCCAGATTCTCTTCTCAGCATCTGATTTTTTCTTCTCTTACTCTAAACAACTGGAGAGAATCTTTCTTTATAGTTTCAACTTTTTTCAGGTAGTCTTTTGATTAGTTTCACTCAGTCACTTTCCTTAAGTATCTGTTACCTGGATCCTGCTTTGCTAACACTGAGTTCGAAAAAACTCATTAAACTCAAAGAATTGTCTATTTATAGTTTCATGATACTGCTATTGCATGATTGTTTCATACAGAAGTTGAAAAGGAAACAAGTAAGGCTTCACAATCAAATGAGGCTTGGACCCTGTGATAGAGTCCCCCAAATCAGTTAGAATTATTAAACTACTCTGACAGAATTCCCAAACTACCACGTAAGTATGGTATGATGAATATGGAATCATGGAATGATATAGGAATGTAAGATCTGTACAAATTTTGAAGGTCAGTTTTGCCTTGAAAGTAAATTTTTTGTCTCGTATATCTGGCTATTTATTTTTTAAGTCACACAATAGATAAACATCATTCAGTTAAGCAGTCTCATTCATGCACACCTTCCCCTCAATCCCCAAACCTCTTGTTCTGGCACTCAACATTTGAAATAATAAGGGATATCTACTCAAACAGACAAAAGTATTATGAAGATAAAGTCCAGGAGGAGAGGAGTAAAGAAGGGTTATGGAGAAGAATATTAAACATATTACATGGGTCCCTGCTTGTAACTTAGATGCCAAATCAAATTTCACCACCAGTTAAAATGCATGTAAGTTCTAATCCATGGCCTGGCTGTCAGCAGAACAGGTCATTTTGAAAGAGGAGGGATGTGTGTTAGAGCGCTGCTGCCAGGCCCAGCAGACTTTTGGGTACAGAATGCAGCATGAAACCCAGGAGGCTTTGGTAATCTTACTGGCTTACAGAACCATAAAGATGAAAATGTTCAACTTTGGCCATGACTAAATAGTTGGGTTTACCTTGTTTTCTTCTCAAAAAGCAAGTTGAAAAGGAAGCATAAAGTATGTTTTAAGTTGAACTAGATATTTTATTAGGTACTTTATTTTGCTTCCAGGTGTGAAATACTGTCTCATAAAAGTTAAATGCATAGAGTTTTTTCAATATCTAAATTAGTATTTTGAGATAAAATTGATTAATTTATTGTAAATATATTCATGGGGAATGCCCTGTATTCAGATACAGCTGCAGGACTTAACTAAGTTGGAAAAATTAATTTCTACTGATAGCCGGAGCTAAAAATGTATAGCACCAAAGACATGAGAAGAAAGTTTAACTGACTTTCTGTATATAGGCAGATAAAAAAAGAAGATTCATTTAACCTAGACACAGCTTCTTGGTGGTCCACAGGGTCTGTAAGAGTCACTTACTCTGAGATGTATCTCTTCAGAGAAGTGCCTGTTACAACCCAACCACCTCTCTATGCAGCTGCACCCGTGATTAAGAACAGAAATATAGGAGTACAGCAATTTACTCACCCACTGCTGCTTGGTTTCATTTGAGCATTCTGTGTGGCTTTAGTAATCTAGTTTTATCTAGTTTTATCATGTAGTGCTTTATTCGATTGAAATATGCTAATGAAGAAGACCGAAGTCTGTGTGAAGACAAGGGAAAAGCAGGAAAAAAAAAAAAAAAAAGAAAAAACCAGAAAAAATACAACACTGGGAGAAGATAATTAAATGTTAGCTGTATTTCCATGATGCTTATATTAGTGGGTTTTCATCCTAAAACAGCTGCATAATGAATGTTGAAATCGTTTTCAGTCTAACTAATAACAGTGAAGTCAGATTTACTATTTACTGATCAACACATGGTTCTGATTGGACAAATGAAGCCACTATTTTGTCAGTGAATTAGAAAGATTGAAGCTTTAGGTTCATCAAAGTGTATTAGACATCCTTAACTTACTTGAATGTGATGACCTTCTGAAGCTGATAAGAGTCCTTGTGCTTCAAATTAAACACATGGTCTAGTAATTTGCAAGATCAGAGACCTTGAAAGTTGGCACCCATAAAAAAAAGTGAAAGATTAGTAAGTCTAGTGTGTCAAGAAGCTGTTAAAAGTATTCAATTTTTAGCAATAATACTTTTGATAAGCACAGATTATGGAAAATGAACCTGAGATGTTTATCTAACTGACTTCACGTAATTTACAGAAAGCCTATCCAAGTCAAACTCAGTATCAGTGTACAAAACAATTCATTAAAACCCAGAAATTTTGTCTATAAAAAGTAAGGCAGAGCTAAACATGACACATATTTAATGAGTATTAAAAAAAAAAAAATCTGTTACAGAATGAAATTAAACTTCACCAAAGAAGAACATTAGATAAACAAGGTAAAATTAGATATTTTTAATCCAGGTATCATAGTTGTTGTGACTTTTCTTTAATAAAATACCCAAGCTAGAACAATTAAAGTGTCTTTTATATGAGAAAAAATAAAGCAAAACAATTTGAGTAATAAAAGTCCCTCTTTAATTTTCATAGTGTTATTAAAGTTATTGCATACTGACATAATGCTTATGTAGCCTGTACTTGCAAGTATTTTTCTCTCAGATTTCTCAACAAAATAAATTACTTTGTATCTTCCATATGTTGTTCCTCACCTACATAATGTAGTTCATGTAGAAATGCTGTAGACTTCCAGAATGCCCAGCATATAAGACAAGGCATTTGACTCAAAACAAGACAAAAGGTACTTTAAAGAACAAGCCTGAGTACCTTTCTCTCCTCACATGCAATCAGTTTCCAGGTGTTTTGAAATAAATTTTGGTTTTATGAACTCTCTATCACTTTGTCCAGATAGTGCCTTTATCTACTTGAAGAAAAGATCGAGTTCTCTGTGCTGCCTCCTCCTGGGAGCACTGTGCAGTATTTGTTTTTTGCAGGGTGGGCAAGGGCTTTTCCTTTCTCAACTGATGCACATAGAACGGCTTTTCACTCCATTCTGCAATGGCTTAGTAGTTTGATTGCTTGTTTGGGGTTTTTTTTGGTTTTTCTTTTTTTGTTTGTTTGTTTGCTTGGTTTTTTTGTTTTGTTTTGTTTGTTTTGTTTTGGTTTTTTTCATTTTGTTCTTTTTTTTTTCCTTGCTGGTCCTTAAATGCAAATCAAAAACTGATACCACTTCCTTTCTTCAAATTGGTCTGTTTGACCAATTCCAAGAAGAACTAAGGTCTTTAGTTGGCTCTCAACAGTTGGAAATCACTATTCTGAAAAGAGTAAGTACTCCCACCAAGTCAAGTCAAGTGGGAGATTTGACTGGTTTTAGGCTATGAATGCTGGCCCAGGTCTTCATTGCACTGGGGAGAGGAGTGAGATTATAGTTTCTGGACAGGTTGGGTGTTACAGGGGTTAGTGGTCAGGAGGCTGCAGTCATGGGTTTTGTGTGGAATAAACAGTTCCATTAATAGTGGGAGCTTTTTTGGTTTGGCTTGATTTTCTTGTTTGTTTCTTATTTCTCCATTCTTGTTGATGTTAAAAAATTAAAGAGCATGGTAATGCTACAACCATGTTGTGGCCTCCATTGCAGTCCCAAAAGCTGGCAAGCTGTTGTGCAATTACACAAATAAGCACCAACAGACAAAGGTTAAAGTTGGCTGAGGAGCTGAGGAAACAAGGTTAAGGAATTTTAGGTGCAGCAAATGAGCTATCTTATGACCAGTGTGATCTGTGAGGGAATTAAAGGTTTTTGGCTTACATGTTTATGCACTACCAATAGTGTTTTTATTACCAAGATCTGGATGTGCACAACTTATGCCTGGCTATTATTTCATCTGTGTATTCAAGAGAGTTGTGACCTGTCATTTAATCCTCGCCTTATATTTGTGTCATGCTGCTTTGCATGTCTAGGCCAGTTCAGCATTTTCAGAGTCCTTAAGTATTCAGCTGAAATATGAACAAAGCCCTCTGGGACTGCTATTTATTTATTACTTTGTTTTGGTCTGTTCTGTTACTGTTCTGTGCATGTTTGTTTTGTTGGATGAAATGCAAAACTTGTTTACTTTCTGGCAAGGGATTAGCTTCATCTAGAGTAAAAAAATGTTTTGAATGAGCTTGTGCTGCTAACAGTGAGGAGGATCCTAAGCCCCAGGTCTTTAAACCTTTTATGTGAAGGGATCAGTGGGGATTTTTAAGTTGACTAAACTGAGGGAGATTACCATACTGAACAACCCTCAAATAGCTGAAAAGGTTAGACATATGTTTCAGACAAATGTACTTCAGCTGAGTAATTGGAAAGCAATGCAGTGTCGAGAGAGTTACAAAATGTCATGAAGAAAATGATAACAAGAATTGCCTAGGATTTTTGCACAGAATTTAACCTGAAATTTAATGTGCAGACTATAATGTAGCTGTTGCATAAGAGAAATGATATTTTTGCTAATGCCTTTGGAATGCCACTGTTTAATTCTAAGTAATACAAAGATGCTATCCATAAAATAACTGGATTAAGCTGTAATTGAAAAAAAAATTGGTGCTAAATTTTCTAGGTAGCTAAAATAAATATCAAGATACTGATATGCATTCATATAATAAACCCAATCTCAGATAGATTTTAGGAATGTTGTTATTATGAATTCCTAATTTATCCCTCTTTGTGTAATATATTCACATGGAATTTATTTTATTCAGGTACAACTGCAGGACTTATTAACTACCAGTGATATTTTATTCAGACTTTAAGGTGGAAGAACAAAAGGAAATTTTTAGTAGTGTATTGTCATTTAACCCCTGCTGGCAGCTGAACACCATGCAGCTGCTTGCTCACTCCCCCACCCAGTGGGGTGGGGAAGAAAATAAAAGAACTCTTGGGTTGAGATATTTTAATAGGATAGAAAAAGAAGGGATAAAAAAGGAAAATAATAATAATAAAAGAATTATAATATACAAAACAAATGATGCACAATGCAACTGCTCACCTCTCACCAACGAATTCCCAGTCAGTTCCTGAGCAGCAGCTCCAGCCATTTTACCCCCCAGTTTATATACTGGGCATGATATCATATGGCATGGAATATCCCTTTGGCCAGTTTGGGTCAGCTGTCCCCTCTGTGTCTTCATTCACCTTCTTGTGCCCCTCCAGCCTTCTTGCTGGCAGAGCATGAGAAGCTGAAAAGTCGTTGACTTAGTATAAACAATAACAACTAAGAACACCAGTGTGTTATCAGCGCTATTCTCATCCTAAATCCTACTAGGAAGAAAATTAACTCTATTCCAGATGAAATCAGGACATAATGAAAAAGGGCAAAATGTATTATTAAAGATACTCCAGGTCTTTAAAAAGTATAATCTACTCCTGCCCATATATTACAAAGTTGCTTAAACCATACTGTGCATCTTCATTACATTGGGATTCTTGGTACTAAAATTGGTTGGGGAAGGGTTCTTAAATTCTGACAGGGCAAGATTAAAGTCATTAGTGAAAGTGTTTTTCTTCTCTGAAGCTCAACTATATTTTCTAGAGAAAATTGCAAGATTGAATTTGCAAACGATGAGTGTGTATCTGAACAGTTTTAACTTCTTTCTTCAGAAACAGCTGTATTTCTGAAGTTGAAAAGAAGTGTTGGGTTTTTTTTCTCACAGAATGCAAAAATACATACTGGAAAGTTTTTATTGTATTTTAAGAAGTTGAGTTTTGCTACACAACATCAGGATTCCTTTTTTCAGCCTCCCCAACTTGTGGGACACTCATGTTAGTGTGTAGCCTTAGATCAGGACGGGAAACCCAAGGCTGCCCTCTAATGGCACTTTCTCCAGTGTTCCACTGTAGCACAGCTAACCAAAACTACCTGGTAATTACTTTACTATAGGTTACACAAACCATTTCCATTAATTATAGCTCTTCTTTATTTTTGCAGAACACCTGTAAGAAAATGTACTTTTCATCAAATTCAGAAACGGTTGAAAATGTCTGTATCAATTTTAATATTATAGTGTTCACAGAGGGGAGAATGGTTTTCACTCTTCATGAATCACTGCTGTGTAAAAAAGAAAAACAAAAGACAAAGGTGCTTAATTTATAAAGCAGTAGGCTCTGCTCTTTGCTGAAATTAATTTCTTTTTGTCAGTGGACTGCAGTTAGAGAACATTAGGAGAATGATTGTGACAATGCTTTTTTTTTGTATCTTGGTCCTTATTAGACCTGTTAACTGTCAGCTGCCTATCACCCCTAAATTAGAGAAAGAACATGTCCTGGAAGGGCTCCAGACATCCTACTGACAACTGATGCACCTGTGGGCTGGATGTGAGCTTTACAGAGGGTCCAGAAAGAAAAAGAGAAACTAATTCACTGTAATTGTGGTGGGTTTTTTTCTTGGTTTGGTGTTTGAAAGTTTTATTGAGCCTTGTAAAAAATAAATTGCCTTTTGACAGGAAATGTCCCCAAAATGTGAAATAATGGAGGGCTGTGTTCTGCTTCAAAATGAGCAAGATGCTCTTACTTTGCATTACTACTTAATGAAAAAAAATGGGGGGGGAAGGAGATGGGACGATACAGAGAATTCCCATTGCTTTTGAGTACCTAAATAAAGCATTTTATACACATGTCTTTTTAGCTACTACTGGTTGACTCTAGGAGGTAGTTTCTGCTATTGGACTATACACAAACAAGCATATTTCTGTGCTTTCAGTGACAGTCTTTCAATGCCCCCTCATCCCAGAAATCAGTGAAAAAGTTTTTTCATTTTCTCTTTGGGAGTCTTGAACTCTACCAGTCTCTGAAGTTGATGACCTCTTTCTAATCTACAGAGACACTAAACTTGTGTAAATTACCATGTCATTGCAGCTGCCCTCTGGGATGTTGTACAGGAATTTTGATTATTTTAATTACAGTGTCATTTTAATAGGCTTTATGAATGATACTCTATAAAACTTTAAAATAATTACAGAGCATAATTTACATTTAGAAAGAGCACATAGCTCATAATAGCAATTGAATAATACATTTACTTGACCTGAAGCTTTTTCAGTTATGGTACACTGATGCAGACAGCTTCTAATATCTCTTATACTTTATATTAATTCTTAGAGCACTGGGTTTTGAGATTTTTGGGTTATTTGTTTGTGGGTTTTTTTTAATGTCAATTCTCCCTATAGGCTAAAGATTAAAAGAAATTACGCTCTGAGGCACCTCTCTGTAAAATAATGAAATAATCTCCTTGCCTCACTCTGAACCTACAGGTCTGCAATTAATATGATAATGTAACTATTCTGTTGGTCTTCCTCATATACAACCTAATTTAGTTGTTCCTATATGTTTGTCAGTGTTTTCTAGTACAAGATAAGCTGCTAAGACTTTTCTGTTTTGCAATTTAACTGGAATAGATATATTTTAGTATCAAGCCAAATCACAAATGCTGCCTCCTATATTAAAAGTCATTTGAAATTTACAGTCATAGAAAAAAAAAAAAAAATAAGAGAAAGGGTTCTGTAAGTAAATACTATCCTTTTCTGTTGGCAGTCTATAGGTAATGAGACCAAAGAAAATCAGTAAATTCTCTTCACAAATAATAATAGATACTCCATAATTATCTCTTCCTAATACCCCAAATTTGCATGTGTGTGCATGCTTGTGATTATGATTATGAATATGAGTATAAATCCTGGAGGGCCTGTATTCTCATTTTCAATATTTAAATAATAGAATAGTATTATAATACTTTCATAGCCTGCTGAGAGTCAGTTACACCTATGTATAGAATTTAATTATTCAGAATCATGAATAAATTTTATGCCTAAGGTATTATAAATATTGGTTATGGTGATACTTCAGGGACACAGTGAAATTTTCAATAAATCCAAGAATTTTTTTAATAGTCAAAATAACAACTGGTTTTAAAATCTGAAGTTACTTACTGTAAAATTCACTCTACATGTTCATTCTGTGCATTTTTCTTAAACTGGTTTTGGAATAATTGAGTCTGCTGCAGTGGCTTTAAGGGAAACTTATAATTTGTAAGCAAAAAAGTCAGTTTTTATTTTCTTCGGCAAAAGAAATTCTGTCATAAACTATTAATGCATGGAGTATTTATCCAGTTACATAATAACCTACACTTTTATTTATTTATTTTTAATATATTAGAATCATAGAATCATAGAATAGTTTCAGCTGGAAGAGACCTTCAAGATCATCAAGTCCAACCTTACTCCTAGCCATATCAAAACCACTAAACCATGTCCCTAAGCACAACATCTAACTGCCTCTTAAACACTTCCAGGGATGGTGACTCCACCCCTCCCTGGGCAGGCCATTCCAATGCCTGAGAACCCTTTCTGTAAAGAAATGCTTCCTAATGTCCAACCTGAACCTCCCCTGCTTCAACTTCAGGCCATTTCCTTTTGTTCTTTCATTTGTCACCCGGAAGAACAGACCAACCCCCACCTTGCTACAGTTTCCGTTCACATAGTTATAGAAAGCAAATTCTGAGATAAGGTCACAGTTCTAAGAGCTTTGTCCAGTTACATTTTAGCTCAAATTATATTTCAGAAGAAAGCTGAGGGGCAGATCTTTCAATGCCCATGTATGAACTGATAATAATTTTGTTGCCTATTTTCTGGCTATGCCATGAGAGCTTTTTTCTGAGAGCAAGTATTTTTTATGTGCTTTTCAGTGGTGAAATTAACTGGTAGGAAGTATGTGTTGCTGTATCTTAACTGTCAAGACAATGGGAAGACAGACATGAATTTTTATAATCTCCTGTATTTTGATGCTACTATATAGTTAAGGATTAGGCTAATAAATCTGACATTTCTCCTGTTTCAGTGTCTGTAACATTAACAAACTATAGACCTTCCTATTGCTTCATATTTTCTAAAAGGAAGACAGTGGGTAGGAAGAAGAGCACGTGAAATGTGTTTATTAAAGTAGCATATGAAAGCAAATAAATGTTCTTGTTAATAGTTGCCTCAGCATTATTTTATTTGCTTTGTGGATAGGGCGTGAACAAGCTAAAGGTATGTACTACTTCTTCTAGAAGGTCAAAGGGAGCACGCAGTCATTATTAACTTCAGTAGGCACAGTTGGGCATCATGTTCTTTCCTTGTTACCATCTTGTTCAGATTTACCAGAATTAAATTTTATTTATATTACAGGAATGACTCAGGCTACATATAAAAAGGGAATACGACCCTTGGATATTAAGGTTGGACCAGAACAGTGGACCCATGAGAAAATTAATAGATCTGTTATGGCACTTCTTTCTCTGTTAGAGGGGTGTTGTCTATGTTATAGATTCCAGCTCTCAAATGGATATATCTGGTTGAGACAGATGGGAGGGTGGGGACTCTCTACCAGCTGCAGGGAGACAGGCATTAAGCAGGCACAACTTGGCTCCACTGTTATTTGCCTTCTCTTAGAAGAAGTTGCCTTTCTTAACCTTGTGTTTCCAATTGCCAGCTGTGGCATATAGTTGTTTTTCTGAAAGTCATTTTTGTTGTTAAGCATTTGTTGTAGAAGACCATTGTTCGCATATGTTCACAGCAGTAGTTATAATTGATATTAAAAATAATATATTAAGTAAGGTTAAAGATCAAATACAGAATTCAGTGATGCCTGTGTACAAATCTACAGCAGGATGATTTTGGAGCATAATATAGCCATTAGTTAATACCATTCATAACACACATGAAATGCTAATTCTTCTACTTTTATTTACATACCGCTGTTAATACCTTTATATTGTCTGGATGAAGGTACTCAGCATCAATGTTGTCGTAATATTCTGTTTCTTGATAACACATAGGGACTATGGTAGTGACTTCTGTACAAAGATACTTTCTTCGCTTTCAGCCTGTAAAATGTTCTATTAAATCCATCACTGTAATATGCTGCATATCTTCCACTGCTTCCTCAGCAAGCAAGTAAACAATGCTTAGGGAAGGGGGATATGTAGGGACGCACAAGCACATGCACTAAGTCAATAATCCATCCTATTTCACTTGCAGTATTTATTTTAGTGCAAGAAAAACTTGTGAGTACTAGGTGTGCCATTGGACTTATGAAACACTGTAACAGTGGTAAAATTTCTTAACACGTTTCCTTAAATGAGGCACCTTAAAACACATCCTCCCTGCACAGCATGGACTTAAAGCTAAATTTAGGGAATTGGTGCTCAGTATAGCTATCAGCTTGGCTATTGTGGATTTTTGTGTCATCTGCTCGAAGTTGCCTCTGCTAAATACGATGGAGGAATGTGTTTAGGACTCGAGCTCTGAGAATCCACAACGAATACAGGTGTCAACCTCTTCTGTAAGGAAAAAATTGATTTATTTTTAATAATTGTGGAGAGTGCCTTAAAGTATAGTGGTGTTTGCAGAAAGTGAGAAGTAATAACTGAGGGCAGGAAATACTCCATTAATCCGGATATGTCCTAAATGTCACTGAAATAGCTCTGCCAATGGTGTCTCAGTCCTTGTCATTGTCAGTAACAAATTGTGGTTTCAGTCAGAGTATTTATTCAATAAGGGAACGGGAGCATGAATCATCTTCACTTTGATACGGACTTTAACAGGTTTTGTGTGCAGAGAAAGTAAAGGAAAGATTAAAAATCCTTGTGATGCTTTTTGGAAGCTTTTTCATGCATTCCTGAAACCCAGTTTACATATCATGTGCTGGGTGTGGTGCTAGAATTATTAGGATTTAGCTATCATGAGGCACTTTTGGAATAGCTCTTAAACAAAATTGGTTTCCTTCTTGCACAAGAAAATCCAATAGATAGCAACAGGTGAAAAACAGACTTAGATACTTGTTTGCAACAATAAAATAGTCAACAATTATAAGGAAGCAAGTGACAGAGGTTGAAAATGAGTAGAAGAACCAAGTGCTAATTTATAATGTCCTAATGGAGTCCTACCTCCATCATACATTATCATGGCTACTAGGTAGCTAACAACCAAGTAACCATAGTATTCCTCTGAGACTCCAGACAACTGACCAGTTCTTCAGCACCTCTTCAGCTGGCCAACTTCAAATCTTACATGGGATGAATGGAAAACCAAATATATTTGATACTGCATGCACTTATTTCATATTTGACTGCAACAGTTGAACTCAAGATTATCTGAAATGTGTCAGGGAACTGTGTTCTGCCCACTTAGACAATCCTGTGAGTTTTCACTGTTGTAGAATGACCTGGGTTTGCAGCACAGACTGAGTGTGCAACCTTACTCTGGTTGTAAGGTTACCTTAATATGGGTTTGAATAAGAAGGAAGAAGGCTTCTTTTTTGCTTCTCTGTGATGTGTTTGTGCAGGTAATCGTGCCAAAACATCTACATAAATATTGCAGGCTTTCTGAGCGTGCCAGCTATGGCCCTTAGTTGCAAAGCACAGCAGCCTGGCTTTTTGTGCTGCAACGTCTCTTTTACTACAGTAGTTGACACTTCATAGTGCTATGAATCTGCAGATGACATGTAAAGTTGAAAGGTGGCTACTACTGTGGAGTCCATCTAATGGAAAAATTAGTACAAATGACATTTGTTTTGTTTTGAGAGCTGGTGACAAGTGTGCTGGTGATGTCAACAAGTGATGGGTAAGTGCTCCAGAGGTAGAATTATAATGTCTGAAATTTGATATGATGTTGAATACATTGAGTGTTGTTTAGTGCTCAGATTCCCCTATGTGGCACAGGTCAGCTGATAAAAACTTGGAATGCCAAAAAGGCAAATAGTATCTGTAAGTAAAATTATATAACCTCAGATCAATAATAGCAAATAAAGGCCTTCTAGCTTCACAGTTTAGACACATCAGAGTTCCACGGATATCAACAGTATCCTAATGAGAACCCCTGAAATAAAAGGAATTTATATCTATAAACCAAAAATGATTGTAATCTGCTATTAAATAAAAAGTATTTACTCAACATCCTTTTGAACACTATTTTCCAGTGATTATTTTCCTTTTCTTTTCCCCTGTTAGTACTTCTAATTACCTGTATCTTCTAGTTAATAGAATGGATTACAGTTGCTAATTTAAAGAATAACATATGCTCTTGTTGAAACAAGAGAAAACTTTCAGTCTGAGAAGAAATTCTGCAAACTGTGAAAAAACAGGATTAGCTACTTTCATACCTTTATTTCCTCCAGTTCTCCATTAGTATCAAGAATCTTCTACATGGAGATGGGACCAAGAGAAGTGTGATACAATTCACTCAAGGGGGGATATAATGGGGAAAGTAATGCAGAGTCCTAAAAATGGACTCAGCCTTATAATGCCCTGTTACCATCATAACTTTCCAACTATATTGTCTGATACCTAGCAATCAAGAGAGTAGACAAAAGATGTTGTATGTTAAAAACATACAAATTGCACGGAGTGCTTGAACATTTATAATGATGAAATATTATTGCATGTTCCCAAGGGAGGAAACTCTCATGAATACACACCTATTTAAGCAGAAGGATAAAGGGAATATTCTTCAAATGCAGCTTGAGGAAGGGAAAATGAGGACCAAAATCATTAGCTAAATTTGTCCTCTTGCTTTCATGGTATTGCAGCCATTTTATTTTTATAGCTGTAATTGAAAATAATCTTGAAGCATCTCTTCTCTGTAAAGGAGGTGTGTGTAAACAGCACCTCACTCCACTGATGTGTCTCTTGCACACAATTCTGAGTCATACACCTGCACTTCAGGGACTACTATTTTTTCTCTGTTTTTCTCTCCTCTGTAGAATTCTAACATCAACAGCACTCTAGGGAAGGGAGTTGCAACATATTCCATTAAAAATCCTGTCACCATTAGCACTGACTTCATTCTGATTTCAAAATGTTAATTGTTCTCGGTGACCAAGATAAAAATAACCATTCCTGACTTACAGATTCTGGTGTCAACCTGCATGCTGTGGATTTTGCTATGCCTTGTAACTGAAGTATGTTTTTTATACTAGAATTACTTTTTCAGTAATTTTAAATAGTAATCATAATATAAACTGTTGTACCTTTAGTGGAGAGTTTTTCTTCTTTGTGTTTTTCAGAAATTAGTGCAAAGAAAAAGACCCAATCCAGCATTTCTTTCGAAGATAGTGGAATTTTAAGTAGCTTTCATATCTTTTCCTTTTTATTGGCAAAATCATTCTAGAGGGTTTGTTCTTTAAGCAGTTGTCATAAAAAAATGCATGAGACACAAGTATATAAAGCTGTAAAAATTTGTAACCACACCTGCATATAATCTGTATAGTTTTATTGATATGTGGTTTTAATTTTTATGGACTTTCATACAAAGTTTAAACTATTTTTGTAATGCTGATAGAGTTCCATGTTGTTAGACTTCAGAAATTCTAAAGAAATCTTTAGAAGGACTGCTATTGGAGAAGTTTAATAATCAGACACAAACATGCAAAAGGAATCTCCAGCCTGAAAAAGCTTAGTGTTTACTTTTCCAGCTGCATGCTGATTTCCTAGAATACCTGAAAGAGAACCGAATATGCAGCTTGTTTCTTATTTTGCTGCTTTGATGTTTTCTACATTAATACAAAAATAGAAATGGATTAGAAGTTAAACCACAGAAAGATTTTCCTTGGGAATTCCTGTAACTATATTCCTATTTACTTACTTATTTCTGTGTTTAAATGAAATAGGGATGAAAAACTCCATTTATTAGTAGCTTATCCCTTCAAAATCTGATGAAATTGAAAGACTTAAATGGTTACAAAGGGAGGATAGGGTTGTTATTAAATATAAAATCTAAATCTATGTCATTTTGTTCTAAACATAAGAGGGTTAAGTAACTGCCAGTAGCACTGTTCAATTAAAAAATGGCTTATGTGACATAGTTCTGCTATTAAAGTCTGTCTGTTTGACTTAATTCTACAATAAAATTGTTCTGTTAAAAATTCTTGTAACAGCATATGGACAGGGTTTTACGTTAGTCAAGCAGATGTGCACAGAATTCTAATATGTACTTAAGAACATACCCTTTTAACAATATAAAGACTTAACCTATATTTACAGCTGGGATTTGCATGAGGGTTTATTCAGTGAGGTATTACCAGCCATCATCATGCTACACATGCAATTTATCTTTTTCTTTTTTGTTCATGTATTCAAATAAGAAAAACTCAAATCAGCAAAATGAAGATTATGTCAAAAATACCCTCTTCTTTCAATTTAGGTGTATTTATATGTGTGTATATATATATATAAAACCCTAAATCAAACTCAGGCTGTGAACAAATACTACGAATGCTTTCTGACTGCCAGCGGTCGTACTGGGAAAAAATTTAAAAAGCAATTCATATGATTTTAAAAACTGGCTGAGGTGCTTAAACATCTTATAGCATAAAGTTGTCAAATGAGATGACATTCTTGAAGCTTGTAATAAAGGGGTACAGAGAAGTAGTGCAGGACATGTGACATTTATATGTCGACTCCTCATAAGTTTAATTTTGGATGTTCCTGTGCGCCCCAGTCAAGTATGTGGTAGTGCTGTGCCAAGTATTGGACACAAAGTGTGTACAACCCAAAAGCAACTGAAAGTTAGGTTAGACAATTTGTTGCAGGGTTAGTTAACACAAAGTCCTTAGGAAAGGCAACGGGATGTAAGAACAGCATAATGAGATGGGAGCAGAGTACACTTTCAGGCCATTGGTAAGTGACTTTTAGAGGTTACAAGAGAACACGAAGGAGTAACAATGTGTAAGAGCTGTGAATCTAAGTGGGAAACTGCTCAGGTGTTTAAGTTGTTCCTGGGCAGAATGATTTACAGTATATGAGGATAGGGTGGACTGACAGATGAATGAACAACAACGGCCAGCAGATTTGAAATGAGAAATAAGGTTAGGAGTATTTCAACAAAAATATGTACAATAAACCAAAGACATAGCTACCTAACCCCCTCTAATTTAGCAAAATAAAATACAATTTTGATTATAGCTCTCTGTTAATGTAGACAAACCTGGTGCAGTGAAATTCTGTACATAATAATTTTCATTTCATTCATACAATAAAGTAGAATACAAGATATGGTTTACATTATGTATGAGTTTTTAGTTTAGAATGGCTATGTGTTCCTCTGAGAGGAGGAGCCCAGAGAAGGTACTGGGTATGACAGATATAGCATAGGCATAGCATAGCAGATAGTTTTATTAATGTACTTTAGAAATGGAGAAACACTCTTTAGAACATATGCCTCTCATAGTGGGGTCATTTTTTCTTCCATAATAATCACTGTGGGTTTTGCTGTGAAGTAAAATTACACCATTCAGTATGTATTTTCAGGTTTAACCTAGATGTGCAAAGGCTGCAGATCAATATGTTTTGAATTTCAGTGGGGGAAACTCTAAGCTGGACTCTTATACAAAGGACTCTTCCTTTCTTTGCATCTGCCCAGACATATTCTTCAGCTTTGTGCAAGTTTTAACTCCTGCAGAAAGGCAGAAGTGAAGCTTTCTAAAATGGGCAGTTGGCCAGCAGTAATCAGCCATGTTCAGAAATGCTGCCTGCTGCTCTGCTTCTGCCTCATGATTTTACAGACCACTAATCCGCAGGATCCTTCTTAATCCGTGCCTGCCGGCTTTCATTTTTAAGGTTTTATTATAAGGTTATACCTTCTGTAAAGACCTTGAACTAAGTACAATATTTGTAAAGAACATTTTTATACATTTATCATTGTGACGTATCGCATTTGTACTGTTCAAAAATATTGCATCTGCTTTTAACATAAGGCCTGCTAGGTGCTCTGTGAAGAGTATGCACTCTTCAATATTGATGATACTATTTAGAAAGGCTAAGTAAGGGTGAGGTCCCATTGTTCCAGGCAGGATAGAAATGTAGGCAAAGGTAGAAAGAGAGCACAGTGTAACAATTTGACATGTCAAATTATGGGAAGGATGGAAGAGAGATGTAAAACCAGAAAACAACACATTATTGCATAAAACATGTAATGTTTAATGTACTTGCAAGTAACGTTTGCCAACTGACAGGTTTTTAAGGCATTTTGCATGTTTCACAGTTGGGATTTATCAGCAGTGGATGCCTCTGTTTCTAGAACTATAATTTGTACTTTAAAAGCTCAATACTCAATAGTAAATAGGAAAAATAAAATTCTATTAGATAGTGATAGAAGCATGTAGTTCAGAAGATGTGGCATAGAAAAAAATGTGTATGCAAATTTGTGGATATCATGAAGGGATGTCTGAATTTTTTTCAGTCTGAGTTCACATGAAAGAAATTGATTTAGTTGTTTTAATCAAGCACATTCTCATAAGTGTGGTTTCACAATTTTGGAGTTTCAAGTACAGCACAGCATCATGTGTTTGAAAAAGCATCAGGTCCAAATGAAACGCGGGAGTTTTTTTCATCACCTCATGCTGACAGCATTGAAAGTTTTGGAGGTCTAGAAATTAGAGTTTATTAACTCCACAGAAGGATATATATTGGTTATATTTTTGGGAGATGACAGTCTCATCCTTCTCTTTAAGAAAGCAAGTGAGCTGGCAGTAGTGCTGATTGCTCTGACAAGGTATTTGTCTATTCTATAAATCTTGGGCACTAAAAGACTATGAAATCAACCATTTGGAATATATTTGTTAACAGCTTTTCATTTCCCTTCATGGAATATCAGGACTTGAATACATCTGTTCTACCCCCATTTGGTTGCAATAATGTGTTGAGCAAAAGTATGTGCTTGTGATGACTTGAAATGTTAAGGTTTATTCTATTAATCATCCATGTATTTTGGATATTTCACAAAGCTTTATTTTGGAAATTTTGGGAAGACTTTAGATTTTTTTTTTCCTCTGAAATTCCCTTCAAGTGTTCCTCATCCATTGAAAGGTTTTGAGAAATGTCTTGTGATTTATGATGATTTAAAGCTGGAAATCAGGTTTCAGAGCATATATACAAGAGTAATCTTAAAAGATACTGGTCAAGAAGGAAAAATTGCAGTTTGCCTGTCTCTTATATGATTGAAGATAGATAAAAATCTGGGGCAGGATCTCTGATAATACTTCATTCACAGTATTCTGAAGTTACTAAGTGAGTTTCTTGTTTCACTTCTCCAGAACTGGTGAAGTTGTTCCTGCTGATCATGAATGTGAAAAATGAGTGAGCTTCATTCATGTTTTTTCCATTTATTTTGCATTTCTGTTAATACAACAGGCACATCTGTTAGGATGAGTTGTTCTTTTGGTTTCTCAATACACACCTAGTAATGTTAAAAGGAAAATTTAGAAACTCTTAAAGCTAGGTGTTCAAGTAAGTTCAGTCTTGCAGGCAGCTGCAGCTCTTCATACGTAAGCAGCATGGTTTTGAGAAGTTGCATTCTGCATCTTCCTCTTTACTGGAGTTGAAGTACTCAAATCCCATACTTTTGAATTAGTTGGCTTGATTGTCTTATCTGCATTTTCAACTGAGCACATTTGGAGCAGCTTTATAACTTGGGTGATGTGATTTTATTCTACACAGCATGAAAAGAGTCAGTGTTCATATTCAATATGACTTTAAATTGAGCAGAACTGGTTCAGAGCAACAGATTTTTTTATTCTTCTGACAGCTGTAGGGATTATTTCTTATCTAGAGAAATATGTGCAAACAGAGCATTAATTTGCAATAGGTAAAGCAATCATGGTTGACATTAAATGGTTAAAACTGAAGCACTATACTTAAAAACAAATATAAGCCTACATATATAGGTGAAAACCACCATTAGATTTGATTTCTCATTGAGTATTCATACTAATAATCTCAGTGATAATGTGAGTTGTGGTATATTTTTCTACTATTTTATATATGATATAGAACCCTAAGAAGCAGGAAGCCTAATAAAGCACATGTTTAAAATCTAAGGACTCTGTACTGTGTGTCCACAGGGCTGACATTATTTTGAAAAGCTGTACTTAGGAATCTCTGTCTACATTTTTTTAAATGCAACTTTCTGTCTTTTTTAATTTTGAAGTAAAGAGCCAATTGAGTGATCAGAGATCTTAGAAACAATTACTATGAGGTGTGAACCATTTCATCTTCTCTTTTGGAGCCCCATAAGTTCATACAGTTCACTGCAGTGCCAAGGGAGCTAACAACTCAGCAGAGCACGGCACAGAGCAGCACAGAAACCCTTGCTTTGTATCCAAAAGCAGGGTGTTATTTTGTTGTTCTTCCTGGGTTACTGAGCACTCCTTATTCATAGGCACTATATCCCCATGGTACAGCTATGCGGCTTCCCATTCTAGAGTTAGGTCATTCAGGACAAATTCAGGGGTCTTCTATTGCACAGTATAGCCATGTTCACAGACTCTGTTCTTTGCACTGTAGATTTTTAAATGGTTCCAGTATGCTTAAAAATACTATCTTTTTTCTTATTATTATTTTTTCCCCCTGAAAGTGATGGCATATTTTAGTTAATTTTTGTGTCTGGTTGGTACAGTCTGGGCTGGGCTTCTTCTTCACTCTTACTCTTTGCATATGTTTATAAGGAATACATCAGAATATGTACTTTTAGTTCTGTGTACTAATTGAGCAGGAGGCTCCAGATGAACACACTGAGGAACTGCAGTCAGCCTGGAGAGCTGAGCAGCACCTGAAGATTGGGGTATGCTAGTACTAGCTACAGGTACAAGCCTTTACTGATACATGCTATTGTCAGGCTACCTAGTGACAAAAACAGATCAAAACCTAGCAATTTCCTTTCTAAAGCCTGCTAATGTATACTGATATATGTGAACGAGTATTCTTGTTTTTTCTGCCATGAGAGTTAACAAAATTTCAGCAATGTGTAAACACTGTGAAAGAAAAATTAGCAATCCCATCTGCTATCCTCTGACTAACATTTCTTCCATCACATGTTTAACACTAAGCCTCTCTGATAGGTTTAAAAATAGATAGCTACAGAGGAGCCCACATCTATTCATTGACACTCAGTCTTTGAAACTTACAACCATAAAATCACTGGAGTAACAGACCCAACCAGGCATGTATGTAAAAGCCAGATTTTCATTAAATGCTCCAGTTACACTGTTTCTATATCTCCTCTCATGGGGAAATTCTGTTGGGAGGTTCAAATATGAAGATAAATTGATGAGGCTTACACAAACAGGAAAAGTGAAAAGGGTTAATTTTATTTCCTTATGATGGTAAAAGTCAGAAGGTTTCATTTATTCTGGCTCTCATACCAGCCTATCACCTCAGTATCTGATTACCTCAGAATCACTGTTATAGTGACAGTGAACGACTGATCTTTTTGTTTGTCAGCATAATACAAAAATGGAAGAGTATAACCATTCCACTCTGAGCTCATCACAGCCTAAAGGGTTACCTGGCATGTGGGTATGTAGAGATCACAACTGTGGGTTCATAGGACAAGGACACTATGTCCTTTAAATCTCTACTTTATTATAGATTATTACAAATACCGCAGAAGTCACCACTAGCAAGTGCACCTGTGATTAATAAAACAAATATATATATATCTTAAGCTATTACAAATTGGCAGCAATCAATAGTAGCAACAATCAATAACAGCAGCACCCGATAATAGCAGCAAATACAGCTGATCAATTATATGTATATCTATGGTACCAAGCGTATTAAACAAATTCCAGAAAGGACCAGACCATCCCAGAGGAGACGACCAACCCATGCTAGAAGGGGAACCAGAAGTGGTACAGAAGTGGGAGAACAAAACAAACTGATCCAAATTTTTTTTTCTTTCCAGACAGTTTTCCTGTTCTTGCAGTTAAAGCAGCCAATGGTAGTTACTGATTCTTACCTTCTTACCTTCTCAGGATGTGTTCCTCTTTTTCCAGGGTATTTTTCATGCTTTCAGATGAGAAGTTGCCATTACAGTTCATTGCTTATTGATGGTATCTCAGGATGTCTCTGGTTTCTATATACCCAGCTGTATTTTGAAGGTGCCAGCTGTGCTTCTCAGGGATGCTTCTGGTTCACAGGCCTAGTTCACAGGCTAACAGCTCCCAGGCTGGCAGGCATATTCTCTGTCAGTATTTCAGCAGACATTTTCTTCTGTTCAGTAATTTTCCCTTCTAACCAGGTCCCTTTTGTGGATGTTCACATCTGAGTTATAAGTGCAAGTTCTAATTTTTCTATTAGTAAGGACTTTGTCAGAAAAAGGGGAGATAATTGGTTACAAAGCTGGTAGTTTACATAGGTAATTTAAGTAAGCTAAGAATGTGTGATGTGCTCTTGCTTTTTACCTGTTGTTTAATAGCTGTGACTTTGATCCAGGATCAGACATTAAATCCAAGTAGCCTTTAGATTCCTTTTGTGCTTGGGAAAATTTGCCTCTGCTCCTGCCATCTTCTGGAAGAGGGTGCAGCAGCTGGGCCATCCCTCGACCAGTGCTGATCTCCTGCTTGGCACTGAGCCCCGTGTGTAAACTGTTAACAAAAATCCAAGTGTGCCACTGCTGTGGGAAGGGCCCCAACTGGTCTCAAAGTCATTTTCTCTTCTGGAGGAGTTAACCATATGTAAAGAGGAATAACTCCAGTAAGAGAGGTTAAAGTTCACAAATATTTTATGAACTTAATCCTGTGGACATTCACCTGAGTGGTAGCGGACTTCGGTTCATATCCACCATCTGAAAATGGTAGAAACCAAATTTGACATGAGTGTTCTCCCTATCATGTGACTCTCTTAGCTATGCTGTGCATTGTGATGGGGTCCTCTGTCTTATATTGGAGGTGCCCTTAGTAATTAAGAAGTGAAAGAGAGATCTTGCAGGCTGGCAGTGGAGGACAGGAGACAGACAGCTTTAGTGCCTGAGTGCTAATTAAACTCACATTGGAATGTCACATATATAATCTTTTTTTTCTCTTTTGTAATATTAATATAGTAGTTCTTAACATGATTTTAAATGTAACAAAGCTTTTGAATATTAACAACATAGATATATTGAACTGAAGAAGGTGCATCGCAACATAAAGTCTTTTAAACAAGTGTGTAAAATGTTTTATTCTGTTTCACTGAAATAATGTTTGAAACACAGTATGTTTTCAAAACAGATTGACCTGAAATCAAAGCTATGGTTTCCTTAAAATTCCTGTATTATTGTAGTAATATTGGGGTATTTGTCTCACTATACACTGTCTAATTAGTCAGTATCACATAAGGTTGCAAAATGTCTTGAATTTTTTTTCCTTATAGATGCTTATCATTAGTCCCATCATTGTATTTGAGACAACTAGATAAAAAACCCCATAAACCTGTTAAAATTGTATTAAAAGAGGCAGAGCTGTTGATAAAAAGAGTGAGGTTTTGAGCTAGAAAAGTCAACACTTTCATTAAGTGAGGTTACATGACACTCATAGCCAAGACTATCAAATGAATGTGCTTATGTATGTATCTTTGTTCCACAACAAATGTTGTGTTAATAATTAAAAATTATGACTCATATATTATTAACCATGTCTTCTGCCGGTGTTAATCATGTATTCATTTCATGCACAAAAGTACATACGCCAAGCTATTGTCTGGAGAGCATATTAATTGATATACATATGGTGAAATTCTTCATAGGTTTGCTTTTTTATATTGATGAAAGATCATGTGTTTATTTAAAAGATTATTTAGTCAATTGCAATATTAAATTGCAATATGAAGTGTTGACTAATTGTCATCTTCTTGGTAACCATTTTTTCCTGAACTTATTTCCTTTGACTACTGCCACAATTTTAATAAATAAAAGAAAAAAAAAAAAAAAAAAAAAAAAAAAAAAAAAAAGCAGAAAAAGCCAGGAATTAATCATACTTTGAAGTCTTGTGGATGAGATACTTCACAGTTACAGAAGATACTTGATTGTACTAAGCCCTTCATGTCAATACCTGTAAGAATAGTTTCAGGAGCGAGGTCTTTGCAGTGTTCAGGCCTATACAGAACTTTCACTCTTGCATGTGCAAGTTTTGGAACATGACTGTCCCATGCCCACTAGCACTTCTGCCTTTCCACTTTTAGGAACATCCTTGCTGTGGGTCTCCCCAAGGGGTGGACTTGGCAGCTGAGCATCAGTTACAACAGAAACTGCAAGAGAATTACCTCTGCTTCCCATCCTCCTTCCTCCTACCAAATTCATGAGCTGTTTTCACTGCTTTTAAGACATTCCTTTTAAGACATTCCTGTGAGATAGCCTAGCCAGGATGACTATTTATGCACGCTGCTAACTGGTGGTATGTGCAAGCTAATTCAACTTAGTTTAGTCTGCAGTGGAGAAAACCCCAAGCAGTTACTTGAATAATTTCAAGTTCTACTAAGTTTGTATTTTCCATGGGCCAAGAGCAGGCAGTCAGACAATCTGCATATTTGCAATAATAATGTTTTCTATATATATTAATACCTATGAGACATACTTCCTTTTATGTTTTATTTGGAATTGTGGTATTGCAGATTACATTAAAGTTAGCCTTTCAACTCCATTTGCAACTGAAATACAGAATATCTAGGAGGTAGGATTCAGTATTGAGTGAAATGGGGAGTTTTTTGAGTGTTTTCAAGCTGGAATAAGTTTCCTACAGTTAAAACCTGTAACACTGCAAGGAATAAAGTGTTTTTGTAGAAAATATTGCTGTCACCATTTCTTAGTAGTCTGATTGTCCAGACATTCCCATGGTCTCTGAATGCATCCTTTACAAATGCTTAGAAAATGATTGCTATTTTGATGGAAATAGGAACACAGCTCAGCTTCCCTCTGACAGAGCTTTTGTAATATTCAGCTCCAAACAGAAAATCCAGTGTATTTGGCACCTGCTAAAGTTTTCCTTCCCCATGCATGCCTGTGAGCAGTGGTGAGGCAGCAATAACAAGGAAGCAGCTTTTCAAAGAAAAGTATTGTGTTTTGCCAAGATAAATGTAACTAAATAAAAAAATGCTTTGCCTGTGCTTGGCATTCTTTAGGAAGCAAGGATGGTGGGTTTTTTTTGGTTAAGAGACAGGACTGTGCTATATTCAAACCATCTAACTTTAGGCAATTCACTCAGGTGTTAAGAGCCACCTTTGAATGTACCTGCTTTTTATACTCACAGGTCAGCAATCTTGATCTTTTAACTTCAGGTATTCTGAATTGCACTTAATTTAGATAAGAGGTGCAAATAATTCAGTTTCAGCTTTCTTGGTACAGATTCTGAATCATAGGTGCTCTTTAAGCACCTGTGCTCTTTCCATTTCTTCTCTGTGAGTCTGGTCTTTTAACTGATCAGGGTGTTTTGATCTGCACTTTCCCAATTGTTATAAAACTTTCCCTATTAACAAAGCTAAGATCTTCTTTACATCGTGATAGCTGGCTGCATGCTTTATGGAGATTGTTCTTCTGGGGCCTATTGGATCATATCTTTTTTTTTCTCTTTCTACCTATGTTTTATGAACACTTTTTAGATTATAAAAATAATACCTGAAGTACACATAACATGCAGATAAAATCATACAATAGTTTACTAGATTCTTACAGTTGCTAACATTTCAGTGACAATATGACATAAAATTTTGATTAAAAAGTAATTAAAAAATTGGAAAGCTGTATTTCTTTTTTTTCTACCTCAAAATTATGTTCACCAGTGTTATTAGTGTTATTGTCAGACCCTCATGGTTTAATTTTTCCACCAGTCAGAAAAATATTTGTTTTGCAAACTAGATTCTGTATTTTTTATATATGCATTTGTTTATATCTGCAGTTATGATGTACTCAAAAAGACTGGCTTTGTCTGGGTCTGCAGTCTTTCATGTTGCTGTGTGGGTGAGCCTAAAAAAAAAATACAGCCAATATTTATCCAGTGATGCTTTGATGCTAATTCTGTGGCTGTTTGAATAAGTGTTGCCAGGGTAATGTTTCTCTTTTTTTTTTATTATATTCTTTTCATTGTAGTCAGTGAAGTGGGTGCTTTTGAATTTAGCATTTTAAGTTGTGCTATATTCTCTGTTTTATATGGACATGATAATTATTGTTGTACTTTAAAATCCTGGTGCTTAGCTGGGTAGAATACTTGGATGCAGAGAAGCAAGATCATAGCTATCAGGAAAACCTGTTTTCCCTGGACCATTCCTTGATAGTACACTACTTTTCAGATTCTTTTAGGAGATAGAAAAAAAAGAGGTTTCTGTTTTGCTTCTTCCTCACTCACAACTTCTTTGTTATTTTCAGTGGAAGTGCCTCTGTCCCCTCTCCACTGATACCCTTCACTTTTGGGCTGTCTTTCCAAGGTGTAGTTTCACTGCCTGCATCTGCCACTGCCCATGGCTTTTTCAAATGACATTAATGTGAAGCTGAACTGATTTCTGACATCTGGATGTTGCCCAAAGTGTTATGAACAGCTGAGAAAAAGACCAAAGTCTTTGCTGTTGCTTGGCAGCATCATAAGCAGCCTCAGTTCCTGAAACTGTGTAAATCAGGAATGTATCACTGTACTGTGTATATTTTTTTGGTATTTGTATGTTTTATGATATCTCAGAGGATTGCGGGTGGTGTCTTTAAATGCAAAGAAAAATATTTCTGCTAAAATCTGTGACTTAGGCTTCTATACTCAACAGGAAAAGCAAATAAAGCAAAATCAGTGAAGTGCATCCAACTGATATACATGTTTCCCAAGCATACATTGTTTATACACACGTGAAACATTCCCTTCTGCATTTTTTTCAAAGAAAAATTTTCAGAGCTATACTTGCACAGTACCTGGCAAAGATAATGGCAAATTATAAAATAAATTACTTTAAATAGTAATTGCTGTGAGACAGAAGGAATTCATATGATGGCCCTGACTTGTCCAGGACCTGCAGAATGTTGTCATTGAGACAGGGAGGGAGGGAGACTGATTGCTTGGAAGCTGGCCCAGAAGAGTAGCATTAAATCGCCCACTAATTAACACTGTCATATGCATGTCCCACTTGTATCTTCGGGAGCAATCTGTATTTTTTTTCTCTAGAAGGATAAACCTCTAAAACAAACCACCAAACTAAGAACAGTTCTATTAAAACACTTTGCAAACTGCAGATATCTATGTATCTGTATGGTTTTTTTTTTCTGAGGGGGAAAAACTATGAGAAAATAGAATATTAAATTCTTTTTGTGGGATCTAGGATTTACACTGAAAATCTCAGCAGACCTATTGTTGCTGGAATTAGAATTGGCAGAGCTTTAATAAAAAAATCTCCTTCCTCTTGAATCATCAGGCAAGTGAGAGTGTTTTTATGTTCTTTTTACTTTCCTCTTTAACTTTCTTCAACTCTAGAGTTTTAGAAACATAGATTTTTCTATTCTCCAAATTCTCGTAATCATTATGTAGACAAATGCCAAAGGGGATATCATCATAAATGAAAAGAAGCATTTTCTTTGTTGTGGATACCTTTCCAAATTGTATTTAAATTAAAGGTGGGAAGAGAGAAGAAAGTATCTGTTCTTTAAAATCCTTTTCATATATTTTCTTAGATAATCTTCAAATATGTCTGTCTTAGAAATCAGCAATGATGTGATGATATCTAAGATTGAAATGTGTTATTTGAGAGGCTGGTAACTACATTTCAAAGCTATACCAAGACTGCTTTCAGTTATACAATCAATTTGTGTAAGGTTATTATTTTTTACTGTGCAGTCGCATCTTTCATACTTAAAATTTAATGATCCATACAGGAAATGTTAAATGTAGCTTTTCCTATATCTCTGAGCTGTGTTGCAGAGTTTGGGATGGAGGATGCAGGGTCAAAGTCAACCTCACTTTCCCTTTGTCCCTGTAGTTGCTTCAGCAGTTTTCTCCACTAACTCACTCTAGATTTGCGCAGGTCTCTTGCCACAGTTGTGCTGCATGCAGCAGCATGGTGGGCATACAGTCAGTCCTTTTTAACTGGCCTCCCTAGATGAAGGGTATGGACTGTGTCAAATCATTTCAGGTTTTATCCTACATTGTAGAACCGAGTTCAGGGAAGATATGTCCCTTTTCCTTTGTAAGAGGAGTAAAACAGTATTTTTCCACTTTACTGCCTGAAGAGAAAACTTCTCATTATCTCTTACACCTTCTCTTATTTTTCCTATAAGGAGTCATTGGTCTGCATTTAAAGTCTGGCACATTGGGGATTCATAAACCAACACAGCATAGATGGTGCAAGCTCATGTCTGACACAGCAGGAAATGGCTTGCAGAGGAGGTACAGTAGGAAGTTCCCAGACAGATGTAGGAAACTTTAAATTAATTCATGCTGGGGTTTTATACTGCAATGGCTTTATTTTTTAATATGAAGGGTATGAAGGATAATATGATTATAATTTCCAGACAGACATATCTTGAAAAATGGTATTGAATAACCAATTCACAGTTGGACAAAATAGTTTAGTCTATTTTCTGATGATTTGGCTTGGTGAGGATATTTCAACTGATTAGGTACAGCAAAAATTCTTTTATGTATACATATGTGTAGTTCAGTGATAAATGTGTATTAAGTGTCTTTAAAGAGTATTCTATCTAACTTGTACTTTCCTAAGGAAATAAACAAGGCAGAAATAGCAAACCATAAATGTCTTAAGATACAGTTGCGCTCACTGTTTGGCAGTTTATAGTGTCAGGAATGTTTTTTACAGTTTTCCCATCATAAGAACACTTACCTAGTCATGAAGCCAGGTAGCATGGTGCTTAAATCAAAAGTACAAGCATTCACTGATTGGCTTCCTCAGGGAAAAAGACATTCACCTCTCATGTGGTGGAAATGCTTAGTTGCAAAATTCCTCAAGACTGTCTTTCATACTTTTCATTATTATTACACTTGTAATAACAAAACCTACCTTGTAGTTTGAAAAGACTTTATGCTAAGAAAATTCTGATAATTAAGGTAAGGAAATATTTTTTCATTTTTGACTAAGAACTATTTAGACAGTTCCTTTCTAGAGTCTTTTTATTAACTAAATGGAATATATGCCTGAATTATTTCTGTGCCTCAGCACAACACAGAGGCATGTTCTTGAGATATTTTAATGGTCATAAAAACTCAAACTCTGCTTCTCTGATCAGTGTTCAGAAACTATTTGCTATAACAAATTTCTCCAAGTTCAGTATATTTAAATCAATATATTATAGTTTAAATGTAAGAGCTTATTTTAACTATGGTGATTTTCTGCATTCACATCTTGAAAGATTTTTTAAATGATTAATTGAATAATTAGTTCAGTCACTGTGATACAGGTAAACAAATAAATATGAATCTTATTATCTCTTTAAAATTCTCATTTAATGATCTATTACTTTGTATCACCATGTAAGAGTCCTATGGGAGGATTACCATACACATTGCAAGGGCTGTCTTTCTACATATTAGTTTGCAAAATTTTTACATGTAGATTTAACTGCAGTAACAAGTTCCCTGTATCTCAGTGGAAATACTCCCATGTACAAAGTCAGGTGTGTACAGGCCAATGTACATACCAGAAAACTACTATTGATATAGGTGGTTGTAGACAGTGGGTTTTGTTACTTATTTTTACTTGTTTTTTGTGCAGGTTATCATCAACAGACATATAATAATTATTAATTTTTGTATAACATGTGTACATATATATATGTGGATGGGTACAGGGCTTTACTATATATCAAATCTTAGGATTGTAGAATGCTTCGGGTTGGAAGGGATCTTTAGAGGTCATCTAGTCCAATCCCCCTGCAGTGAGCAGGGACATCTTTAACTAGAGCAGGTTGCTCAGAGCCCTGTCCAAATTGACCTTGAATGTTTCCAGGGATGGGTCATCTACCACCTCTCTAGGCAACCTGTGCCAGTGTCTCACCACCCTCACTTTAAAAAAAATCTTCCTTATATCTAGTTTAAATCTCCCCTCTTTTAGTTTAAAACCATTACCCTTTGTCCTGTCACAACAGGCCCTGATAAAGAGTCTGTCCCCATCTCTGTCACCATCTTCCAGAGGATGGTGGTCAATGGCTCAATGTCCAGATGGAGATCAGTGACAAGTGGCATCCCTCAGGAGTCTGTACTGAGACCTGTGCTGTTTGATATTTTCATCAATGATATTGACAGCAGGGTCGAGTGCACCATCAGCAAGTTCGCACATGACACCAAGCTGAGTGGTGCTGTCGACAGGCTGGAGGGACAGGGTGTCATTGAGAGGGACCTGGATAAGCTGGAGAGGTGGGCCCAGGTGAACCTCATGAAATTCAACAAGACTAAGCTCAGGGTCCTGCACCTGGTTTGGAACAACCCTCACTATCAATACAGGCTGGGAGACAAGGTGCTGGAAAGGAGCTTTGTGGAAAAGGACTTGGGGGTGTTGGTGGATGAGAAGTTGGACATGAGCCAACAGCATGTCCTTGCAGCCCAGAAGGCCAATTGCATCCTGGGCTGCATCAAGAGAAGTGTGGCCAGCAGATCGAGGGAGGTGATTCTACCCCTCTACTTTGCTCTGGTGAGACCGCACCTGGAGTACTGAGTCCAGCTCTGGAGCCTTCAATGCAGGAAAGACATGGACCTGATGGAGTGGGTCCAGAGGAGGGCCACAAAGATGATCAGAGGGCTGGAGCACCTCTCCTATGAGGACAGGCTGAGGGAGCTGGGGTTGTTCAGACTGGAGAAGAGAAGGCTCCAGGGAGACCTACTAGTGACCTTCTGGTACCTGAAGGGGGCCTACAGGAAGGCTGGAGAGGGGCTGTTTATGAGAGCCTGTAGTGAAAGGAGGAGGGTAATGGGTTTAAATTAGAGTAGATTTAGATTGGATATCAGGAAGACGTTCTTTACCTTGAAGGTGGTAGAACAGTGGAATACGCTACCCAGGGAGGTGGTTGAGGCCCCATCCCTGGAGATATTCAAGGTGAGGTTGGCCAAGGCTCTGAGCAGCCTGGTCTAGTTGAGGGTATCACTGTTCACTGTAGGGGGGCTGGACTAGATGACCTTCGGAGGTCCTTTGCAGCCCTAGCCATTCTAGGATTCTATGATCTCTTTTATAGGCACCCTTTAAGTATTGAAAGGCTGAAATAAGGTCTTCCTGGAGTCTTCTTTTCTACAGACTGAACGTCCTTAGATACTTCTTTGTATATATTACACATTATATATGCAAAAATATTGTACACATTATATGCATTATACATGTATTATATATATATAATATGTACACACACATGCATAGACACACCAATTCTGGTCATACAAATGACACTCCTTTTGATTTGCTTAACTTCAGAGTATGGACACTTTCATCTTTCTTAAGTTAAAAGTACTAAGTTGATAATTTAGGACCATTAAGTTAATTCCCATATTTACAACATCATTAGCTGAATAGTTAACTAAATGAGAAAGTATAATAAAGGAACAAGGATCATATATTAAATTATATTTTTAGATGGAAGAAGAAAAATTAATTATACATATTTTGATTCAATGATAAAAGATCACTTTTGGCATAGAAACAGCTGATGGCTTCAGATAAGAGACACAAAGACAAATTTGATATACTGAGGCAACTGATAGTAAAAAAGGGCAGTATAAAACATTAGATTTAATGAAAAGGGCTTTTGTATTGGCTTGGTTTAGTTTGTTTTTTTAAGAAAATTTATAAAATTTTCTATTAAAAGAAATTACAGTGACCTTTTCTAGTCTGTTTAATTTAGATTATATAATAAGGGGTCAAATTAATTTTCAGGGGTAACTGCATTTCCAGGGAAGAAACAGCAATGGGATTTCACAGATTTTACTGAGAACTTGCATGCTATCTAAGTCTCTCTCTAAGGCTGAGTTGCAGTGTTAGGCAAAAACTCTGGTTTTGCTTTATGTATGAAAGTGTGGTTTACTGAGATTTAAATTTTATTTATAGTTATATTACTTTCTTCAATTTGACATACCAATGCTAATATTTCCAGAAGAGCAGAGTTTTAATGCATCAACCTTCTGAGCTCATTTTCCAAAATAATATCAACTTCTTTTGCCAGTTAATTCCTCCACTTGAGTAGTCAGTTGAGATTCAAATGTATCCTGTACATTTTTTGTGCTCCGTAGTTATGTGTCTGTTACACCGAAAGAGTGTCCTTCTCAATACATCTAAGTGTGGCATGGTCTGCTTTCCAACTTCTTTTCCATCCAAAAGTCTACCTTGCAATTGGGCTGTGAGTCTGAACCACCTGGTGGCATTCAGCTTTCATGGTGAGTCTCAAACTATTGGGCTCTAACATTTCCCAGAGGCTACAGTCAATCCTTACCCAGAAAGCTTGCTGCTATAGACTGGCAACTTTCATATTCACTGGACCCACAAGACTTGTTCTTCATTGCTGCATTGCTTTCTAAGCCAGCCTTTCCAGACAGATTTAAGACTCAGAGGCTGCCAGTGGGTCTCTGAGGTGGCTGCAAGAGAGGAGTAACATTCTATTTGTTCATATTGAAGTGGGCAATGAGGTGAGACCTGAAATCACTTGTTGTTTGTCACAGACAGTTTATCCAGAGCAAGCTCTGAGAGCTTCAAACTTTTCCACCACTGAAATTTCAGGCAAGTGCAAAGCTGTCGCTAGAGTAACTGTCAGGATTAAAATGATGTCC
This sequence comes from Todiramphus chloris collaris, assembly GCA_025345505.1. Lineage (NCBI taxonomy): Eukaryota > Metazoa > Chordata > Aves > Coraciiformes > Alcedinidae > Todiramphus > Todiramphus chloris. Next base: position 42,586,596 of record JANVCC010000010.1, on the reverse strand, counting down.
AGATTATCTAGGGATATCCCAGGTAAAGTGGTTAATCTTCACATCCTTCATTCTTCGTTTCCTTCTGTTGTAGGATCTCTCTGTCTTTCTCTACTTATAGGTACAAAATGTAAAATAATGAAAATCATATGTGCTATAATACCAATTAAATTTAGTATCAAAAAATAACGGAATCATAGCATAATTTAGGTTGGAAGTGATCTTTGGAGGACATCTAGTCCATTTATGGCTAACTTTATAACAAGACCAGTTGTCCCAGAGCCCTGTCCAGTCATGCCGGTCATGTTTTGAAATGTTCTTCCATAAATGAGACCACGCTGGTGGGATGATTGTTACAGGTATTCAGTATGCAGCCTGTGAATTTTAAATATACCTCTGAGATTATTAAAGTGCCTTTTGCCAGCATCTGGGTATTACACTTCTCTTTCTGTTTAGAACAGGCAATATGAATGTCATCTGTGAGTATATTTTGTTACTGTGAATTCACATGTTGATTTCTCCAAGATAGTAGAATAGACTCACACTATCAATGGTATCACATATATCTGCTGTATCTATGGTGTAATGTACCATTATATGCTGTGGTGACTGTATTGTCTTCAATTTTAACAGGTAATATTTATGTTGTAGCATTACTTCTAGTCCAGCCTATATTTAAAAAAAACCAAAACAACAAAAAAAAAACCAGAGGAAAAAAAAAAAAACCAAAACACAAAATCAGTGGATTCTGCATTAGTGTACATTTCAGTACATGTATGTATCAGTACAATATAGAGTCAACTGATTTTACCTTGCATTGAATGTAATGGTTGCTGAAGTAATCATGTGAGATGTGTGGCATATTACATGGAACAAAGTACCTGAGGACAAGCTTAGTTCAAACCACTTTCCCAGTCTGAGTACAGAGAATAGCTGCGAATTTCACTACAAAATAGAAACTTCTTGAAATACCTGTGTATTGTGGAAGTGTTCTTTCTGCTTTTGTCTTTTTTTTTTCCTGTTCTCCAACTACTAAAGTAAAAAACAGAATATGTCCTACAGGAATGGCTTTAGAAAGTTTGTAACAGATCTATTCCTTTGGGGGTTTTTAACTTGATAACTGACCAGGCTTGGCTTCAGAAACAGTTGTGTTAGAGGAAAATGGGTTTTTTTGACATTGCCTAGTTTCGCCAATTAATGTAAGTAAATGCATTTTTCAATAGACTAAACTACCTAAATAGCATTTTGGACTGTGGTGAGTGATATAAGGCTGGTCACCACAAAATTCTTGTCAAGAAACACAGAATATTGCTCTAAGGGAAAATATTCAATTTCTGAGAGCAGGATTATCATTATTTGTCTAATAAGTAGGTTCCATCTCTAAAGATACCCTCTAGAGACTTTCTAAGAAGGTTTGGATTATAATAACATTGGTATTTAGGAACATATGTCTTAATTCTTGTGATCTGAACAGCAAGATCACTTGAAAACATGTTGTAACTAATCAGTTTTAAAAATGCAGTTGCTACAGGTGTAAGCTCAGGAATATTGGCATTAGACTTCATGATTTTTCACCTATTTCTCATAGGCTAGTTTAAAGAATTAGCTAAAACTTTGATTTTAGTGCTTCCAAAGAAGCTTGAAATTGTAGCCTTATATATCCTTTGTTACTATCTCCCTATAGCTGTGAAATGCAGGCCTGTTTGGGGCATATGTGGACTAGTATTCATAATTGTCTGATGTGGTCTTGGAAACTCTAGAAGGTGTAGCTTGGCTGTGTATGCACTTAGAGGGCTTTTCATAGGTGAGACATTTTCTGATAATGTTTTCAGACGTGCCACAACCTCACATAAGGCTTTTTTTTTAGTGTGAAAATGCAAAAGAGAGAGGAGAAGAAGCCTGAAAACATTCCTGGGTACATCATGTAGGATACGGCTTGAGATCGGTCTCTATGCATGTGGTTCACAGGAAATAGTAGCAAGAATACAAGCATGTTGTAGAGCTTCATTTACAGAATTTACTCTCCCTGTTGACCCTGGTTTCTCCTCTGATAAATTTTAAAGCTTATGCATTTTCTCCAGGAGAAGAACAAACTATAATAGAAAGTTTCATGAATTCTAATAGATTACAGTTACTAGGGTACAAAGTAGATGCTTTAATATTAGATGCACTGCTGAATGAAATAAATATTTTATCAGCATTCATGGATGGGAATTGCTGCATTACTTACACTGCATAACTCATTCATGGATTTTGTATCTCAAATGATTGCTGGTAAAATCTTCACGACAATATGATGTGTTTGCCTTAACATGCATAGATTAAAGACAGACAATTTTAGAATCAATGCACAAATTTTATACTTTTTATTGAATGTTTTTCTTACATTTCTATTCTCTTACGCTAGACATTTTAAATGCTCTGAGTTCAGTTGGACAGGAAATTGCCAAGACTATAAGGAAATAACCTTCAGCATTGAAATCACTCATTTCCATTTATGTAAAGTCTCCCATAGTAAGCCTGCAGAATCAAAATACTAGACCTTAAACCTGTCAGCTGCTAGAATTGAACACCAGTCATTTTATACCTTTCATCAATAAACCTTTAATAAGTTTTTTGTGAGGGAAGAGGGGGGAAAACTTTACAAAATAATTTGAAAACTTAGGCTAAAGTTACTCAGAGATTATTGCTGTTAAGAGTAATGGACAGCAAAGATAACAGAGCTCAGATGCAGCAGTCAAAAGTATACAGTAGATCTATCTTTTCACACAAAAGTTCAAAATGATCAGAAAACATCATATATGTGACATATGTAAATTTAAAAATGTGCAAAAATGTGTAAACTATGTACAAATTAATCCAAGTGCATTTGTTTCAATCCTTTTAAATAACTGTCTAAGTATTGAGATTAAGTTTGATAAGCATTAAAACATTGTTAAATAAATATGTGTGAGATTGGATAAAATTTATAATGTGTATGTTTTCTTGTGCTGCGATATTGTTTATTTAAAACAGTGTCATGCTGACATAATGTAGGCTGTGTTTTCCTTCCAAAATTATGGAACAATGGTGTTTAAGATTTGTCTAAACATGACACATTAATTGACCATGAAGTCTTTTTGCATGGAAATGTTCTTTTCAAAAGTAGCTGCTTCGTATGAAATGAAGCTCCTTTAAAAAGCAATATAAAATTTATTACAATGTTTTCAAATGTTTTTATTTACTGCAAAAGTAAGTAATAACATCACAATATACAGTCAGGCTTAACTTCCTCATAAATTATATTAATAAAGTAATTATAAAACACACCTTGCAATATGTTGTATTGTCCAAATGTTACATTGTATTATTAAAAATACTTGAATCTAAAAATACTGTCTTTTTTTGTCAGTTCTGAATACCAAGTTTACTGAATTGATTTGGTAAATAGTCACAGAAAGAAAACTTTGGTGAATATTTACTTTGAGAAATGATGCTCAACTATAATTAGCATGAACATTGTATGTATTGTTACATATGCTCTCAACAATGTAAAGAAATTGTTTAGAGGTTTAGTCTAGAACTCCAGTGCAGTCAGGATAGATTGAACCAGAGGTTTAAAAAGTACTTCTAGAATTTTTTGAAAATTTCTGCTGTAAATTTTCTCTGAAGTAAATATTGAGATCTGAAGAAATGTCATCTGGTCAGATTGCCTATTAGTAAGGGTGTTTCTAAAGAAGAATGTTGTGCATTAGACATTACAGAAACAAATGAAAAAGTTATGAACAAAGATGAAAAATAGCACTCAGTGCTAAAATATATTCTTCAGGTAGCTGAAGGGACTTACAGATTTTGAACTACATATAGCTTTTTCCTACTATTTTTCCACTCTTAAGATTGTTTGGTATGACAGAGAAGCATGAAAATTTTCTCAATTTAATAGGTAAATTCTACCTAATAATTTAATAGATTTACTTCTTTTGATGTCTTTCCATGAAATATTTTAATTTGAAGGAGAAGATCCTACTTTCTTCAAACCTCACAAAGAGGTAAATCTCCTGCTTTATGTAGAGACCTCAGATTAACGCTAGCCATGGAGCTATGATTATTTCTCCAGTGTTGTCTGGCTGTTTGACAGTCCTTCAGAGTTAACTTCTGTGAATGCAGTACAGAACACCGATATGTCTTACTATTTGGTTGTTCTCAGTGCATTATGATGTAACAATACTTTCAATTTTTTTGTGTAAATTTCAGTTGAGCCACATTTTTGTTCTTGTAGATAAGCTTGCTTGAATAATGACATTCATCTTGTTAGCATGGTGCAATTTAAATATTCTGTAGCATTGTACAAAATTCTGTTCCATTCAGCGGAATCTCTGTTGCCCCCTTTTTCAGATGACGGTTGCTGCTGGTACGAGCATTGAGAATAACATTCAAAGGACCATATCCTGCCCTAATGTATGTTCATAATATCTTGGATTTTTGCCTAATTTCAATGCAAAGCCTCCTTATGTGAATTTAATATTTTGTTGCCCACAGAAGCTTGTTCATCACAAGGTTCCTTCACATGATATATTTCAGGGTCAATGAATATTGTACTACAAGTGAGGTCTCAGCCTATCAGAATTGCCAAATTGCTTTCATTTTTTTTTCTGTATGGTTTGATGGTGCAGCTAAATAAAGACAATGATAATATATTCACAGTTCCTTCTGCATTTACATTGCTTCCCACCCAACTCAATGCTCCTGTCAGTTGAAATCAGTAGAAGAGCAATAGGCAAAATGAGGAAAGCAATGAGAGGATATGTTTATCCTATTTCACCTGTCTCTAAATTGGATTTTGATATAAAGATGTGTAATACTGAATTTGGAAGGAAGTTAATTCCATTTTTCTGGCTTACACAAATATATTCCATGGCTTAAAATAGAAGGGAGGAGTTACTATTGCTTCTGAAAGTTAGAATAAGAAATCTATTTTGTTAACAAAAAGAGTCAGATTATTCACTTGTAGTATAATAGGTCATTTATCTTTTTTTACTGTTCCAATAATGGAAAGTCATTGGTCCAAAATTGAACTCTCACACATTAATGGGAAAACATTAATGAGAATTTGAGATGTACCACTGGGAAAAGACTGCAGTGTATAGAAGCTTTTTTTTTTTTGTCATGTAATGTGTTTAAAAACTTAGTTTTCAGCTAAAGATCATCATGTTTATAGGGGAACTGGTAGAAGGAATTCTGGATAAACATTTCCATCACCTGAAGTTCATTTACAATATAACAATATAATACAACCACAATATAGTTAAAATAGCTAATAGCTAAGAGAAAAAATACTGTGGTTTAATATTGGCAAGAAGTTAGTTCATTCTCCCTATCTGGGAAAAAAAATTCATCATAAATCAATCTTTTGTCCCAGAAGTTTGTTCTCTTAAGGGAACATAGAGAAGTTCTTTACACTGCATTCATGAAAGATACTGCATCTACCTAAATGATTATGGATTTCTGAATACACTCCTTGAATAGACTAATATTATAAATTCTTGGCTATGATTTGTACTGTTAGATTCCAGTTTCAGATTTGCTTCTATGCAGATGAAAAACCTTCCTTAGTATACAATATATGATTAATCTCTAAATTCTTCTGGATTTTCAACATGACTTTAACATCTCCAAGGCAATTTTAGTATTTCAGTCTGCAAATAGTGCTATTTTTAATGGACAATAATCATATGAAATATAATAATATCACAGAATTGACACACATGGAAAAATTCAGGATTTCTGATTTAGTTATAGAAGTTACTTTTTTTTTTTACTATACTGTTACTTCAAAATTGCTTAGGATCTTTTAGTTTGTTTTCTTTTTTTGAAAACTACATTAAGACACTCTCTAAATAGATGCTTTCTTTAAAGAATGAAATAGAACAACAACTCAGAGGTTACCTTTTATGCTTCGGATTATATCTATTACTGCTAAAATCAGTCAGCAATTCATTAACTGACATTGAACAAGAATAACCTTATTCTTGCCTTTAGAGATCACAAGAGCTATCATTGTAAACTACAGTTCATTATCCCCCATTTTTAATTTTGTTCTTTCTCTTTGGCCTTCAGTGAGGATTCTTTTTTTTTTTTTTTTTTTTTTTTTCCAAAAACAAATACATAACATCCACAAGGAAGGGGATAACATTTAGAATTTATTAAACGCTCTTCTAACTCTATCTCCTGGTTTTCATGTCTAAAGTTTAATGTTGAATTTAATGTTGTTTCTGCTCTGGAGATAGGGGATGCTAGAGTCAATCTCACCTGTTGGCTCACTGAAGATATCTGTCTGTTGACTAAAAAAAGGACCTAAAAGGACATCTTAGCTTACTTTCATCATAGACATTTAAAATTAACTAATATAAGCCCTGTTTTCCCAATTTAATATGAAAAGAATTACCTCACAAACTGTAGTCTCTTCTCTCTCTTGTGTAGATAAGTCAAAAATATTGCAATTCAATTGAAAGATTAGGCTTCAATATTTCCCTCTGAAATCTTTCAATGAACTAAAAAGAATTCTTAAATACTTTTTAAGATAAAAGTTAGTTTCCATTCTGGATTTCACTCTTAGTATAAATTCAGTAAAAATAAAAATGTTCATGTTAAAAACTACTGTTTATTTCCTCCCCAGGGGAAAATGGCACAGTTCAGTCACAAAGTGTGTGAAACGAGCTCTTGGCATCATGTAGTTATACCCAAAGACTTTGTCCAGTGGTCATGAGGTATAAATTTAGAGTCACACTTTATAATTAAGTGCAAACAACCAAATTCTTAACTCTGAAGACTCTTAACAAGGAGATAGAATGTTTGTTTTGTTTCAGACTTCCAAATAATTCTCAGTGAAAGTTTATCTTTAGCAAATTATTTTTTAATGTTTTAATTTCTCAAATTCCTTTTTGGGTTCATCAGATTTTAACATTGATAATTAATAATGACAAAAAGTCTTGTTAGATAAAAAAGAGTAGTGGTCAGAGACAGAGTATAATACCTACATGTCATCCAAACGCACAAAGCCTTCAGCAACAGCAGAGTGGAAAATCTGCACTCACCCTTCCACCCAGCATCATATGGGGAGGATAGGAAGGGAAGTCAGTTCTGCTTTGCAAGTACTTCTCTTGACAGCAGATCTTCCTGGCACACTGTAACAATTGCAAAAGCAGATCCAGCTTCAGTTTAGGTAAATACTGTAACTGAAAAGAATAGTTAAAAACTTGATGAATAATCCCAAACCGTTTTATTCATTCCTAAATCCTCCCATTTCCTGATGACTGGAAAGTGTTTATGTAGCTGTTCATTACTGAGTAAAACCTGATTCTTTATGTTTTTTCACAAGTACACTTTTATATTATCACTGATTGTTCTTATGCTAATTAGAAAAAAATGCTAAAGGAACAACTTAATATGCTTTGTAATTCTCAGATATTGAGAAAGAATATTCATTAAATAATTTCTTTTATTCCATTGAATTCCAAACCCACAATTACCTGTGTGAACCAAAGTGTTAATAGCTTGCATTAAAGCTGTCAAATCTACATCTGAAACTGTTTCGAATGCATGGTAACTTTTAAATTATTGGGCTATATTATTCTGAAATGTTTTCTGGTTTCTGGTAATTACTGTGAAATTCACAACTTTTTATTTGTGGCTTTTGTAAAAGGGGATAGCTGTGAAGGATGCTCTCATTTTCACTCAGTATGTATTATGCTGGTTCAGCATTTATTATACAGTTATAATTATTTATAAAACTCAATTATTTTTGGAAAAAAATGGCACAATACATTTATTTTACTTTTCTGTCTTTTAATCTCAGACCTAAAATATATTTCTAGAAGTACTCATCTACTAAAACTGTAGAGAAAACATAGAATAGATTGTTCACAAGACATATATGCTAACATGTTAAAAAGAAAAAAAGGCTTTATTAAGGCTTTATTATTTATTTTCATGAGTAACATCTCATATAATAACAAATAACATCTCATAACAAATATAAGTAGGGTTTGAAATGTACAGGACACATGTCATTTAGCTTTGTAGAAATACACTTCAAAGCTTGCAGTAAAACTGAAACTCAAAAAGAAACTGCAATATATTAAAAATTGAGAACTTGGATATTACGATGATTTTCAAGGTAAAATTTTATGGGTAGTTTCCCAGTAATGAAAAATTCTAATTTGCATGCTGTTGCTCTGTGAAGTTTATACCTCCACAGTCTTCATTATAGGCCTTAATTTACCTTTATTCCCACGTAAATTTTCTGTTTTCCATTTCTCATTATTATACGTTGTTTACATGACAAGCTGAGTGAAGAAATTTGTATTATATTCAATACCAATATTGTACTGCAGTTCATTCCCTTCTCTTATTGTTTAGTGGGATAATAAGAGGCACTTAACTGCTCAGTTGCTGTCCTTCATGCAAGATATCCCAAATCTTTACTGTATCTATATATAGATATGTATTCTTTTTATATATTAGTCTTTAAACAGCCACTACAATTGCTGTATATTTTGAAAAACGTTTATTGATAAGAAGCAATTTCTGTAGATGTACTCTCTAAGTATACATGTGTTCTAATATACCTGAATGGACATTACTGATGTTTATAGAGTCATTTAGACAGAACAGTCTATCATGCTTTGATATTTCAATTCCATTACGTGATGGTTGGAAAAAATGAAAGCTACTGGTCAGAACAAAGACAGCACATTTTGTATGCAGATCCAGTTGCTGTGGTGGTATGACCTTGAGCTTCTGTGGTATTAATGCTCCTTTGGTTTTTTTACAGCTCTTTAAGGTCTACAGTAAAAATGTGATCAGTAAAATACAAAAGAATATGATGGCAGGTACTAAACATGCTGTTTTATTCAAAACATCAGAACTTAAGTCTGAGCTTAAAAAAAAAATTCTCTATATAATGAATGAAAACACACTTCACTGCATATAACAGAAAACTAGTTATTTCATTTTAATCAAATGTGAAAACAGTGCATTCTCTTATTATACTTCAGCCATTCCACTACTCTTTCATGGAAAAGCCACGTATGTTATGTCTAAAGGGGTACATACCTTCAAGTGTTCTTCATAGAGCTAGTCACTAGTTTTAGAGGAATTACTCTGAAAATGCTGGGTTTTTTCAAATTCCAGCATAAGGGATTCAAGCTGTTTTGTCCAGGTAGGATTTTTTATTAATTACATAGCTTAATTTGTCAATATTTTTAGCATCAATGTTTTGCATTAGACATATATGGCTATAGAGTATATATATAGTCCAGTCGGACTTGATGATCTTCAAGGTCTCTTCCAGATAAAACTGTTCTATGATTCTATCATTTTCTACAGAAATTCTGCTGGAAAACAGCAATTTACTTATTTTTTATTAAATTCACCTGTTATGCAGCATCTTATAAAACTCCTATTTTTCATTCATCAGCAATTTTAATTCTTTACACTATTTTAAAAGGTGATTGTGGAAGATTACTGGGGGAAAGAGAAAGCTTTGGTAATATACCTTAAAATATCAGTGTATTTATTTTTCTCCCAAATTACAATGAAACTATACTTCCTATGTACTCTGGATAATTTCCTTTTTTTCTATCAAAGATTAAATCCTGCTTGGTTTCAAAATTTGTTCATATGAATAAACCAAGCAGGTTTTTTTCCTTAACTTTAAGACAAATGTCTTTATTCTCAGGTCAGCTGAAGTATTTTTTCTATCCTGGAAACATTTCTGACATTGAGAGGAAGAAAAATCCAGAACTACTACACATAGGAACAAAAAGTCAGAATCCTAAACATAATTACAAACCTCCAACCTTTCTCAGGTTGCTAAGAAAGCTCCCTGAGCTTTCAGCTCAACTTCTTCAGCTCTTTTTCAACCTTCATAGGATCCCATTCAGGGATTTACCAAATTGTGACAAACCTCTTGAAAGCTACAAACCCATTTTATGTGATCATCTGACATTTCAAAGTGTCAGACCCTTTTGGCATGTAGATATCTTATTTTTGTTCATGGAAAGAAAAAAAAAAAATGTAGGTTTCCTTTTTCAAGCTTTTACTCAAACTTTATAGTTCAATGTCTTCATGAATTACTTCATTAACAAACTTGCAAACCTTCATTAACAAACTTGCAAACAGAAAAGCAATTTCAGATTGTTCTCACTGACAATGATTATGCAGCCCTGAATTTTGAGCATGACACTAATTTTTTGGCCCTCATCTCCCATTTCCCTGCCAAAGGGCCATCAAATCTCATTGTACAACTCAACATTTCTGCCTCTGACCCAGACCTCATGACAGGCAATTAGCTGGCAGATCTGCTGCCCTGGCCAGCCATGCCAAGCTTAAGGTCAAAAGATGTAACAGCAATGCTGCAGCTGGAGAGATGTATCACTGGAAAATGTATGTTTTAGCAACAGTGTGGCATCCTGGTCCTGCAGCATGTACTGCATACTTGGGGTAATGCTGTTGCATGCACAGCATCAGTGTCCCAGCGTAGCTTTGCAAGCACTCCAACGTCTTTCCATGACATTTGGACTGAGACAGGCCAAATGAATTGATTCCACTCATTTGAAAGATTGAAAACTGCAAAATGGAAATCAGGAATTAGGAGTTGTAGCAGCATTAGCAAGGGATTTGCAGGGAAAAATACACAGGTGATACCTAAGTTGTTACACAGCCTTTTAATTTCAAATTTTTTATATACATACACTGGGAATGGACACTACCCTACTGTCAGCTCTGTTTTCAACTACAGCATGTAAGGTGCTTACCTGTTGCATCCTGGGAGAGGAAACAACTTTAAAATCATGATGAAGACTATTATATGGACAAAACCTTGCCTGGATTCACAGAAACCAGATATTAGCAGACAGCTTTACTGAGCAGATCCTTGAAAGAAAAAACAAGGACCCTTAAGCTAGGCATTGCTATCACTGTGGCCCACTGAGAGGTTTCATTGTTGTTGTGGGCTGACCTTAGCCAGCAGCCAGACACCCAGCCACTCCCTCATTCCTTCTCTTCAACAGGACCAGAGTAGAAAATAGGATGAAAAGGCTCATAGGTCAACATAAAGATAGGGAGATCACATACTGATTACCACATGGACAAAACACACTTGACCTGGGGAAAAGTAATTTATTGCCAATTAAAATAGATTTGGATGGTGAGAAACAAAGACAAAAAAATTAAAATAACACCTTCCACGCACTCACACACTTTTTTCCAGGCTCAACTTCACCTCTTCACTCCTAGCTTCACCCTGAGTGGCACAGGGGGATAAAGAATGGGATCAGTCCATAACAGCTCCTCTCCACTGCTGCTTCTTCCTCATGCTTCCCTTCTCAGTGGTGTGGGCTTCTCCATGGTCTGCAGTGTGTATATCTGCTCTGGTGCCTGGAGCGTCTCCTCCTCCTCCTCCTCATCCTTCCCTGACTTGATGTCCACACTGTGGTTTCTCACTCCCTTTTTCCTTCCCTCCTCCTTTGCCTCTGTGTCAGTTTTTTACCTTTCTTAAATAGTCTTTCCCTGAGGTGCCACCATCTTTGCTGAGGGGCTTAGCTGTGCCATGCAGGGAGTTGGTTGGAACCAGCTGGAACTGGCTGTGTCCAGCACAGGGCAGCCCTGGCATCTCCTCACAGAAGCCCCTGCGGCCCCACCATTGCCAACAACTGGGCAGCTGCACCCAGTACCCTTGTATAGCTATGCTCTGATCATGCTTCACACACATGGATTTACAAACAGGGATGAGCACTGCCCGTGTCTATCCACTGAGATTGAAATGTCTACCTTTTAGACTTCTCTGATCCACCATCTGCAGGAGCAACTGAAGAAAATATTTATCACCCTCTTGAGTTCATGCCACATCTCAAACCAGCTTCCATGTGCTTTCCAGAAAGGATCTGAAAAGAACAAGAGCATTTACGTAGAATTTTCTGTTGTCTTCTACACTTCCCCACTGGCTTTCTTTCCTCTTTTTTTTGTTTTTTTTTTTTTTTTTTTTTTGTTTGGTTTGTTTTGGTTTGGTTTGGTTTTTTTGTTTTTTTTGTTTTTTGTTTTTTGTTTTTTGTTTTTTGGTTTGGTTTGGTTTGGTTTGGTTTTGTTTGTTTGTTTGTTTGTTTTTGGGGTTTTGTTTGGTTTGGTTTTTGGTTTTGTTTTGTTGTTGTTTTGGTTTGGTTGTTTTGGTTGTCTTTTTCTCCCTGCTTCTCAGAGACATGTGTTAAGTAAGCAGGCTTTCAAGCCACAGAAGGAAGATCTAGATTTGGAAAGAACTATACTTTGCCTGACTTTTAAATTATATCTATAATATGAAGATGTCTTCTGGGGAGAAGAGCAGATTTTCATTGATTTGGTAACTTTTTGGCTTTCTGTTGCTACTGAGAAAAATTCTAGACTTAATACCAGAAAGTAGATGAGAGGAAATAATTCCATGATTGAGATTTAATGCACAGGAAAAAAAAAATTCTAAATGACAGTGACATTCCTTGTTACTTTCACTTATTGATCTTCTGGAATTTGCATTTGTTTTGGAAAAAAGATACAGAAGAGGCACCAGCTCTTAATGATGGAGAAGTAACTCATTTGTCAAAGGCCAGCTGGCAGATTCCTTTGCAAGAATAAAAGAATGCCATCCATCCCTTTGCGATACCTTCCTACTCTGGTCCAAAGTGGTTACTGCTGACACTTTCCTGAAGAGCTTTTACGCTGAGTTAAGAGGGCTACAAAGAGAGCTTGACTCTGCTGCAGACAGTAGTAGGCTCTGTCATTCTCCTCTAAAAACATAATTTCATGTTTGTTCAGTTTCAAGGAGCTGTGTTCACTTTGACACCATCATGAATCAAAATTAACTTTACCAGCATTCTTACTGGTCGATACAAAAAACCCCACTAAACACAAAGCCAGCAAAGGTCGGAACTGTCCCTTGACCAATGAAACATTAAGAGAAACTGTCCTTAAAAGATGACTAGTGTGCTTCTTGGCAAATATAAGCCTAAATGGATTTAGAAAATCCTTTTAAGTTTTTATTTATCTGTCTTTGCCACATGGCTTTTGAGTAGTGTGATTTTGTTAGCATTACAATGTAAAGTCATTTTTAATCTGTTCAAGGCATGAATAATTGCAACTCACTTTGATCAGTGAAAGTCTGTGATAAAATGCTCACTGACTGTCATCCGAGACTAGGATTTTAGATTACTTGGGCTATATACCAGTTTCTTAGTACTAATCTTGTTTGTTTGTTTTAAATACTGTGTGTTTATATGATAATATTTCAATTAAATTGAAGTATCTGACTAAATATCTTCATATCTAATTTTAGTAAAAAAGAATTAACTCTGATTACTTGTAACTTGATCAATACATCAAATTTCTTTTCTGCAACCAGTAACACTGTCTTTCTTGGTGTGGTTACATGTACATTTTTATATGTACTAAAGATGTTGACTGACTCCTGGCAGTTTAAACAGTAAATTACTGTGAAAAGAACATTGTTCAATATTTACAATATTTTTCAATCTCCTAAAAGATGAAATATCCCAAAAGATGAAATCTCCCCAAATGGCAGGCCATGTTACTCCAGTTTGTCTGAAAACAGGTTCATGTGTTTCTGTTCTTAATTTTTTCTGCACTACAGATTTCGGAAGTCGTACTAAATGAGGTTCTACTCTGGCTAAGTGGATGAAGGGGTTTTTAAGATAGAAACATGAGTGTCCTGGTCCTGAAGAGTTAGGACCAAAACCTGTGAAAAAGAATTAATCTCAGATTCAGTTTATTTTTTGTTTAGGTCTCAAGGAATCCTTCAAGCAAACTGAGGAATGAAAACTTGAAATTCCTTATTTTCATGGGGTTTGACATCAGCAGCAACTTATTTTTTTTCTTCCTTCCTATTATATTGAAATAGTTGATGTCAAAGGATAGCACTTTATAAATCAATCAGATGTTTTTTCATTATAATATGCTAATATGTACAAAATGCATTTTTAGAATCAGTGTCTAGTAGGTTGAAATTGTTTGAATTATACTAAACAGATCATTCAAAGTCTCAAAATGGGATTACTCAAAGTCTTAATAATTATGAAAGTCTAACCTGACATAAACCCATGGGCACGGTATTTTTTTGTTACAAATGATAATAAGGTTTTGATATACATATTAAGACTGAACAGTCATAACCTAATATGTATTTAGGCAAAGTTTAAAAAGCTTTTATATATACCTATGCAGAAATCTTTATTTTTTATTAATATATATATCTATGCTGGATAATGAAAGTGTAAAAGGACAGAAACCAAATGACAGTTAACAATTAGTTCACAGACTGTCAGCATCAGTAATGTTCATGCTGCTTACTTTTAATATTGATGTTCAACAGTGCACCGCTGCTGTCCTGTTCCTAAATCTTCACAGAGTGGCAGATTGTGTATTTCTGATGGCCACAAGGTTTATGTCAAAATTGAAATTCATGTTTTTGATGGGTCACTTCATCCACCCTGTGGTTCTTGTTTGCTGCTCATGGTTGTGATGAGAGCCCATTCCTGTGCCAGCCTGCCCTGTCTACCAGGGTGTTGCTCACCCCAGCAAGAATACTTGGAGGTGTAAACCACTCTGATTTATGTGTGGATGTACCTGGGGCACACCCAACCTTGCAACTAGAAAGAGTATCTTTTCCCCAACATAGATATAGCTGAGGTGAATATGCTGCCAAGCCAATGTGATTTAAAATGGAATCAGTTTCTAAAACCATTTAACAATGGTTTCTAAAAATGTAGCTACAATCTATGTAAATGGATCTAGATTCCTCAGAAGATGGTAGAAAGGATTGTGTGTGTGTCAGATGAGACAAATCAGTTGGGTTACAACAGTGTTCCTTCAGCCTAAATTCTGGTAGTGCAAAATTTCTGTCATTTAAAATTATAAGAGATGCTTCTATGGTGGTTGCTAGCTGTAACAACAGCACTAACACAGAGTGTTAGAAAACTCGTGTGAGTTTTGAGGAAAACATAACCCCCATAGATGTTCAGAAAACCTCCACTCAAGCTTTGTCCCTATTCTTAGTGTTTAGAGCTACTCATAGAATTAAAATTAAAATCACTGTAGACTCAAACAAAGGCATTTCATAGAATCATAGAATCGTTTTGGCCAGAAAAGACCTTTAACATGATCAAGTCCAACTATTAACACTAATCCACCACTAAACCATGTCCCTAAGCACCTCATCTGCATGTCTTTTACATACTGCCAGGGATGGTGACACCACCACCTCCCTGAGCAGCCTGTTTCACTGATTAACAACCCTTTCAGTACAGAAGTTTTTCTTAATGTTCAACCTAAACCTCCTCTGTCTCAACTTGAGGTCATTTCCTCTTGTTCTATCACTTGTTACTTGGGAGAACAGGCCAACCCCCACCTTGCTACAATCTCCTTTCAGGTAGTTGTAGAGAACAACAAGGCCTCCCCTGAGCCTCATTTTCTCCAGGCTAAACAACCCCACTTCCCTCAGCTGCTCCTTGTAAGACTTGTTCTTTAGACCCTTCACAAGCTTTGTTGCTTTTCTTTGGACCACTCTAGCACCTCAATGTCTGCCTTGTAGTGAGGGGCCCAAAACTGAACACAGTATTTGAGGTGCAGCCTCAGCAGTTTCGAGTACAGGGAGACAATCACTTCCCTAGAAGTGAGTCCCTAGAAGAGACTCCCTAGTGATTTGATGGATTATATAATCAGAATGTCAGTACTTCTAATAGTTAATGTTGACTGATGCTGAAATGTACTTTTGGTGTTGGAGTCTCCTGGTCTGTGTTGCTTTTGGTGTATAGCTTTTGCTTAATGAACCTGGGAGACTTTCTCTTTTGCTGCTGTAGCACCATTGCAAAGGGAGGCAGAGGAGGAAGCTCTCTCATAGAGGGGAAAAATCCTGGACTAGAAAAAAATAACAATTAGATATAGAAGGGCAGACAAGGACTGGAAGGGGGAAAATAATAATGAATCATTAAGTATGGAGTCTGGAAGGAGGTGGAGGATCAGAGATGCCAGTGGGGATGGGCTGTTGGCTGTGTGCAGGGACATGAACTGAGACAGATGAAAGGTAAGACTGGAGAAAGAAGTTTTCAATGACACAGTTCTCCCAAATCATAGAAAAGAAATTTTTTCATGCAAATGTGTCAGGTTTTATAGAAAAGATACGCACCCTCACAGGTATCCTGAGTTCCAACAGACAAAACTGTGAATGATGGTATAGTAGTGGTTTGTCCTGTAGACCACCATAATCCTGGTACTAGCACCTAAATAACACTCTTGAACTCTTCTAAGACAGCCTTTACTGTAATTATATATACATACAAATAGATCACATTTTGAGAGGTGAGAGAGAAATTTTGTTGCATTTGTTTCCCCAGACAATAATTGTGGTATATTAAATTGCTAATAGTTGTCTGTTAAAAGAAACAAACATGCCCCAAGAAAGAAAAGGAATATTTTAAAGGTCAGTATTATTTAAGCACTTGTTTCATTTTTACAGCAGATTGGAGTTAGAAATAATTGGAAAGTGTACTAATAATGATCAGAGATAAAAGCTTACACCAATGATTATGTTTTGAATTTCTTCAGTGCCTCAAGGAAATCATTGGCTTAGAAATGCATAAATGCTTTATACAGTAATGATTTGAATACATTACTAAGGCAAGGATTAAACTTGATTTCAGTTTCCAAAGAAAATGCCAGAGAAAAAAAAAAACTGTACTCCAAACTGTGTTTCTCAGATATAGTGTATTTATATTCTCTCTGTGAGGAACCATGATGACAGACCATTAAAAGAAGTTTCTTATGGGAAATTCTCCTTCCAATGTTACATTTATATCCTAATGTTTATGCAGTGAAATTTAGTTTATGTTTGCAAAAATATAGAAGTGGGAATATGATGATTCTGTAGAGTCTGAATTTCACCTTACCTTTGAATTGCACAATTACCTTGTCATTCATATGTAGTAAGCCTATTAAAGGTTACCTGGGTAGTGATACAATGAATTTTGCAACTCCTCTTTTTCTGATTAAATTGTTGGTGCATTTTAATCTCTGTAAATAAAACAAGTAAAAGAACAAATTTAGAAGAGCTTGTTATCCACCATTTATTTGTTGGCTGATCCTGGTTATATCTAATTATTGTATGTATGTAAAATATTTAATTTTGATCTAGATATGCCCATCCTTTGTATTACACATCTTAGAGACTCAACAATATGAAATCATTAACATTAACTGGCTTCTTATTCCGTTATTCCCTATCTTGTATTTTACATAGTAAAAGCCATAATTATTAGGTAAGGGAGAAGTGTGAAGAGACAGGTGATTTGAAATAAGAAAAATCTTTTAAAATTTAAAAATTAAGAAACATATTTAGGGACAAGTGAGCAGAAACCTTATGAAGATACTTAGATCTGTTAAACATAATAAACTTTATCTGTCTTAAACATACACCTTTTCTATATGAATAAATTATTCCCCAGACAAACAGTGAACACATTTTACTACCATAACTCCTTGATTCTGATGCATACTGAGTTACTTCTTGGCTTTATTTTTCTTGCAATTAGACATAATCCAATATTTTATACAAATAGGAAAAGAATCCTTTTCAGATCTTAGTTTTAAAAATTCCCCAGCATTAATCTTACTCTAAATTTCTGTTCTGAGAGTAGTATTAATATAATTCTGAAAATAATTTTTACATGAATTGAATAGTTTTTCCATTTTAAAAAATACTAATTTTTAAAATCTCTTTGAAGAAATTATTTTACTTTTGTAAAATAAAAAGTAAAATGATTTTTTGTGTCTTCTTGTGGTCACATCCTCCAAGTGAGGATCAAAAACTGTTAACAATTTTTTAAATTTTATCATGATGTAGGGAATCAACTAGTCATGCATTTAAGGAACAGATAGATTAATTTTGAGGGAAATGAAAAAGAATCAGTTGAGGATATTTTGAAGCATAGATGCCCAGTTAGATTTAGATGTGAAGCATGTGCTGGTAGGCTGGTTTACTCTCCTAAGTTCTTTTTAATCTTGTCATGAGCTCATTCTGTGCCTCCCTTTGTATGGCATGATCCCTACAAGGGAGAGGGGGAAGGAGAGCAAGAATGTATTTAGTATTGTGATTATAAGAATAGAAGCAGAGCATTTTCCACTTTGCAAAATTATAAAAAAAACCAAAAAAACAAAAAAACCTTTGCATACATAGTGAAAAAAAGTGACAGAAGTACCTCTTAATTTTTTTTTTCTAGTGAATTAAAGAAATACTTTACTATTGACTTCAATATATTTTGCTCATTAATTAGAAAATTGCTAAAATATTATTAGGTTAAGCTTGCACTGGAAATCTATTTCTTCTTGCAGTCATGCAAAAGGATTTTTGTATTTCCATTTAGTTTCAGAAGGATTTGTTTTGGGTTTTTTTTCAGGCTTCGTTCCTGAAAGTGTGCATAAGTGAACTTTATTTGACCTGAACAAAAGCATTTGCCCAAGTTCAGGACCAGGAAGAAGGGTGAAGTGGCAATGCTATGGCAAACACTTGTAGGAATTGCTAGCACAATCAGCAAGTCAGGGATTGAAAGCTGATGCAGCTTTCAATCTTGAGTCTTAAATCTCAACCAGATGCTGCAACAACCATCTGCAGTTTATTTATTCTAACAGATAAGTGGACAGCACACAACACAATTTGGGTATTGCAGGCTGTGGGCTGTTAGTAGCATAAATGTACACTGCTGTTTATCCAAGAAGGCACCCAAAAGGAAGAGAAGCACAGAATGGGGTTTTTTTGTTGTTGTTGTTCTACCCTATGCTTTTCTGTCCTTGGATACAAGGATCTCCTAGTCTTTTATTAATCTGTCTCCAGGAGCACAGCTGTGAAGGACTGCCCTGTCTCTAAGCTACTGCTACATTGTGGAGATTTCCTGTGGCTGGAGGTGACTGTCCATACATGTAAGCTTAATAGCTTACATGTATTCTAATGTATTCTAATGTATTCATGTATTTTAATGAATGGTTCCAGCACAACTTATCCCTAGGACTTATCCCTATCTCTTACACAAAGGAATTCAGGGGTTTGGTTTGGGCATTGTCATGAGCCGGATATAGTAAGCTACTGAGTAATTTGCCAGTAGTTACACTGATGTGAAGGCTGAGGAGGCATAATTCTCACATACTAAACATAATTCCTATTACCGTTCTCCGTATGCTAACTGACATGACACTGAGCATTCCTATTTGTTGAGAAGGAATACATATGTTGAAGCCAGCTCAAACTTGTTGCTCTCTTCAAAGTCACTTATGTTTTTTCTCAATAGTTATACTCTTTGTTGGGCTGAGGTACATATACAGCTCCTTCATAATGGTCTGTCTGGATCAGGAAGATAAAGGTATCTGTTGATTATTTTAGAGAAGACCATTGACATAACCAGTTGACCCACTCAACTGATACAGCTGTTTTTCTACCATAAAGGCCACCTTCTGGTCTCTTTGGTGTTAAGTTCAGCTTCCTTTATGATAGCTGTGGAAACTTCCAACATTCTTTTCTAAGCTTCATGAGCACATCATCCTTGTCTGTTCTGAGCTTTATTTCATTGTTAGAGTTCACTGATTGATCACACAGAATCAGTGATATTGCAAATTACAGCAAATACTCCTGGAAGAACAAAAAACCCCACATATTAAGCAGTTGGTACATGCATCTCCCTCTTTTATTAACAAGTCCAAGTGACCACATTCAGATAATAAAGCTGAGTTTGTTAAGTTTTTCAAGTGTTCTGGAATAGAGAATTCCTAATATGGAATTTTCATCATCAGACAAACAGAAATATGATACTACATATAGGAAAGGTGAAGAGGACATCAGTCATATGAATAATTCTTTTTATTACATAATTAATTCTCTGATACCAAAACAAAGATTTGTTTGTAAATATTTTATAAAGATATCTGTGAAATACTCTCCAATTAGTACAGAGAAAGCCTTTAGAGAATAATTTAAAAGAAGTAACACTTTTCATTTATATTTAAAAATTAAAATATGTATAAATTCTTGTGCAAACTTTTTTGAAGTTCTATTAAAGAATGCTTGCACATTTGTACAGTTTTACATAAGCTACCTAATAAAAGAAAATTAAAATTATTTAAATATTGAAAAGTAAACTTGTATTAAAAAAGAGCAAATCAAGTTGCATAAGCTTCATGAGGCAAAACAGAAGATAAAACTTCAGGCAAAGCTGAGCATGGTCAGAGGGAAAGGATATTTTCAAGTGTTTCTATTTCAGCAGGATAGATTTATTATCCCCTTTATTTTTGCAAAGTGTCTTAGTTCAGTTCTCATATTTCATTTTTGTTGAGAAGGTCTTTTGATTGCAATGCTTAGGGTTTTGAGTTGTTTGGTTTTTGGTTCCAAAAAGGTCCAAAAGGGGGTGGGTAATGAACACTGAAATGCTGTCACTGCATTTTAGTTTATTTAGTCTTGTAATGTTTGGCCATTGAATGGAGTTGAAAAGTAACTTCAACATTTAAAGAAGGAACTTTACTTTTCTTAGATCTCCATTTCCACTCTCCCACCTTAGAATACATTCTTCTTAAGTATAAGGCATGTATATTTAACTTTAAATAAAAATATTATAGCTCAGTGGCTTATTCATAAATTTGGAAATAAAATTTTGAATAGTAGAGACTCCGAAATGGAAATGTGAGATAACACACAACTTTACAGGGTACTGAAAACCAATTGATTTAACAAAGATGAGCATTAAAAGAGGTATCTCAAGGTACCACCTTCAGTTCCATAATATGAACTGATTTTCTTGCATTCCAGTAGTGCTAAAATAGATGTCTACCTATGTAGATATGTTCAAGACTTTTTTTAAATTCCTATGTGGTGATTATATACTAAATACACTGCAGGCAGATAGCCTGTTGGCTGACAAAGTCAGATTGCTGGTTCTTCAAGTAGGTCAAGACACAAGACAGGGTGCTCTGACCAGGTATACCCAGGCATTACCTTTACAAACTGTTAGGTGCATTAGCACCCAAGTGGGGATCTTGACTACCGGGTTACCTGCAGACAGTTTACAGTGAGATAGCTATACAGTACCTGTGAGAGAGCTGAAAGTGGGCTGAGTTGTCAGCTGCATGGCCACACCTGGGACAGTGTTTTATAGGCAGCTAGGATGTAGCTCTGGAGAATCTCTGGAGTTATTTTCAGCTTTATTTGTGATGCTTCAGATTCTTTCAATTTTCACCTCCTTTTTGTCAGAGCCTTTGTTAAACACTAAAAACTCAGAAGCACTAACCTAGATGTCTGCTGAAACAGACATATTCAAGATGTTTTTAAACTAATATGTGATGGTTATATACTATATATAATCCATGCAATTGTCTCTTTATTATGACAGAGATTTCAGGGCTTCAGACTGAGAGGATTCCATGTCTCTAAATCAAAGTTTACAAAGTGTAGTATAGTATGATTGCTGTAATTATTAGTTATTCTCACTGAACTTAACTAAGTCCCACTGCTTTTTTTACAAGCAGCAAAGCACATACATTAATGGGGAACTAGTGAGGTATCATTTTCTGCAGGATTTATGTTCTTCCTGTTAAGAAAAATCTCACTTTTCTGACCAGGAAATTTATTTTCATATCTGAGTGGCATGATGCAATTTTGTAGCCTTAATTCATTATCTACTCTTTTTGCACATCAGAAGTACAAAATCCTATTTCTTTTAATTGAAATCTTTCTCTACAATTATAACGATTTTTCCTCTTTTACTGAGGAACTAAAAGGAAAATGTTTAACACAAATAGTTTGCTGTAGAGTTATCTTCGTAATTTATGCAAACAAGCAACTGTTCAGTTTTACCAACTTTAGTACAATAAATTCCCTTCTGGAAAGACTTTAATCTATTAAATTTTCCTTTTCACTGAATTTTACTACCCTCTTGATTGCGATGATCACTTTTTTCGCAGTCTTTCACAGGATGACTATTTTTTCTTTTTGTAGATGCACCAAATAGTTGATGAGTGAAGGGAGGTTCCTTTATTTTCTTTATTTACTTCCATTTGCTATCTGTTTTATTGAAGAGATACTTCCAGGTAATTATTACAAATTTATTTCTTCCTTCTGCTCATGTGCCCATCAAAGAAAGCATTAGCCACATTCAGAAACCCAACAGAATAAGCTGTTTGAGCAAGTAAATTGCTATTAGCTATTAATTGTGTATTGGTTTACAGAGTTTAATACAAGGCTACCATCACAGATACTTTGATGATACTTAAACCTAACAATCCTAATCTGATTTGTGAATGCTGGCACTTAGAGTCAGGTTGTGGCATCATAATCTCATCCACTGCTAACAAAACTTTATGTCATGTATTGTGTAAAGTTCATGTGAAGTGATCATATGCATACATGAGCAGTTCTGGCAAGATGTGCAAGAAAACTCATGAATGTGTATAAATTTGTCATCAAAACAGATACCACACCACTTAGGAGTCACTAGGTCCCAGTTTTTGGGGTACTTTTCTGCTGGCAGTCATGCCTTCTCCAGTGTTGCACGGGCACTACCCATGCCTGAAGGACTAAATAACAAGATGTTGTCAGAGGCATGAATTGCCTTGGCTCTGAGCAGAATCTGTCTCTGGACCACCTGTTCCATGGAAAGCTCAAAAATTTATAGCTAACAAGGCCTTATTTTGATGTAAACTTTTATTTATTGAATGCAGGCACCAAAGTTCTACAGAGCTCTTGATAAACAGTATTTTTTCAAATACAAAGTTCTGCAGAGCTCTTGATAAACAGTATTTTTTCTAAGACATCGAGCTACTTCTCATACCCAAGAGTATGCTATATATAGAATATGAAATTTATAATTTTTTCCCCCTTCATGAACACAGGACATTACTGAGCATCAGTGAAAATGTCCTTACATTAGAATTTCTGATTTGCAGAATGTGTCCTGTTTTTCTGAAATCAGTAGGAGTCTTTCTATTATTTTTGCTGACTCAAAATAAAATCTGACTGGGCTTTATCAACTTCTTTCTTTAGAGAGAAAAAGATAAGTTTACACAGTGTATTTTCAGAATTGAAAAATTCCTATGTGTTTTTCATCAATTGTCCTGTATTCTTAAAAACAGAACAAAAAAAATCTTTAAAAGATTTTAGTAGTGGATGACAGCATGTGAATGAAATTGCCAGTGTCTGAATGTTAGCATAATTTTGAGAAGGTTTATTATTCCTTTAACATGTCAGGCACAGAGGCTAGTCAGATCTTTGTTGGTAGTGCGATTTCTGATATAGAAGATGCCATTCCTTAATTTTGTGTTCTTGGCATCTGTAAGTACATTGTATATTTTTGTATATTTTTCCTCAGGACAAAGTCTATGTCTGTAATTACCAATTAATTGTATTTCTTGATGAAGAACATCTGCAACTAATTATCTTGTTTACTGAAGTTTTAAAAGTTCATTGCTTTAGTATAGACCTAATGAAATATTACTGTTAACAATCTCAGTATATAAAACAAAATTTGAGTAAATTTTCTTGTTACTTCTGTTGTATATAAAAAAGCCAAATATTCTATTATATTTCTGGAAGGAGCAAAGTTGGGATTACTTCTTGAGGTACATATTTGTACTTTGTGGATATTAGATAACTGTTTAGACTAATTGGAAAGAGAGTAAATCAACATATGGAAAAAAAAAGTCATTTGTTTTCAGTGTAAGGATTAATAAAACATAATAAAGCAACAAAACAGATCATTTATATCTTACATTTCTTATCAAACAAGAAACAAGGTAGTGAAATCCATGGCTTAAGGTAACTCCAACAGAAAGAACTCCAACTAAGATAGTGCTATGTGTAAATGCACTTTTATTATAGAAGTCAGTATATACTGTACTCATCTAAATTAAATGATTCACCAATGGAAAGTAAAACAGAATTCACAAAGGTGTAACTATGTATATGGATTCATTGTCATGGACTCAAAATATGGAAATATTTTCCAAATGTAATTTATTCCATCTTCGGTCTTTGAGACAAGACCAGAAACCCTCACAGATGCTTGTCTGAATTGTCACTGAAAGCATCAGTACACTACTCCTGTATAGCCAGGTTTGTTGTTTAACTGGATTTATAAAGGGTTTTCTTAATACCACCCTGAACTGCCTTACTAGTAATTTAATCTGATTATTTATGCCCCACTCTCAGTGCACACAGAGAATAATCACTCTTGTCATGATAACAAACAAGCTTTTGCTTACTTTGTCCCTAGTTAAACTCCTCTTTTCTAGAGAAAACAATCTGTCCTTTTTAAACCATCCTACAGATGCCCTCTCCCCTACATTTCATTCTATTCTCATTT
Source organism: Todiramphus chloris collaris (assembly GCA_025345505.1). NCBI lineage: Eukaryota > Metazoa > Chordata > Aves > Coraciiformes > Alcedinidae > Todiramphus > Todiramphus chloris. Next base: position 42,562,207 of record JANVCC010000010.1, on the reverse strand, counting down.
GAACTTCCTGGTATTCAGCCTGACTCTGATCACTTGTCTTCTTGTCTTCCCCAAGAACAAAGTCATCCTGTACTGCTCCAGTTGAATACTAGCACCTAGAAAAGTGGGATAATTGCTACCAATTTATATTTGTTATTTCCATAATTTTACTTTGGGCAAGGGTGGGGGATGTGATTACCACCAGTGATACCAACTATAAAGTGACCCCTGATAGCTGAAGTTGGGAATTTTATTTACTTCTCTTAAACAAGCTTTAGTTAGGCTGGGACTGGTCAGACGAGAAGCAAATACCTGTAGTGTAGAAGAGGTAGTTTTCCCAATTGCCTTTATAGAAAACCTATATAGGAAAATAAGGAATTCAAAGACACAGTTCTTTTCAACCCAGAAGAGGTATGTCTAGCATGTTGGGTCAATCACATCCCAAAAGTACCTTTATTCCCTTCTGCTGCTCATGGGTGCTCTACATCATTGGACATAGATTTTAATACAACATAGTCTTCAAATTAGGTAAGTCCAGCACAGAAAATCTAGTGTTTGCATACCCAAGCATTCATTAGCACCTATTCTTGCCAAGAAAAAGATCAAATGTAAGTTATGCCAAGAGATCAGTTGATGGATGAGGTGTGTTTAATAAACTTGATTCTATTTCAGCTTGACAAATCTTTTTCTGATAGTAAGAAGAAAAACCTCAACTTTTTATCATAGTGATTTTTTGTTAGAACTGAGTATGTATAATATTCTGAAGTTTGGGGGCTGTTATTCAAAATAATAGAATTAAGCATATTTACATATTCTCTCTCTTTTTCTATATTTTTTTGAGCTACTTAATAAGAAAATGGAAAACAGTAGAAAATAGACAAAATATCAGATACTTTTCACTTCACTTTGTAATGGGGTGAAAAAAATATATTTTTTATTTTTAAGTATATTTAAAATATTACATGATTTTATACCAGTTATTTAGTATGATATTTCAAATTCTGAAAGGGGAAAAATACGATTTTATGGTGGAAGGAAGGATGTGATGTGAATTAGAACAGGAGACTTGTTGACCTATTAATAACAGAATGGGTGTTCATGGATAAAATTTACTCAGAGACAGTGCTGAGCAAGAAGAGGAGACAAGCATCAGGACAGTATGTGTTCCCCAAAATGAGGGAGGAGGAAAGGTCACACTGTATTTTGTCAAGTTTGCATGGAAGAAAACAACAAGGTGTTGTGAGGAGAAAGAAATCAAAGCTAGAGAAGTTAAGAGTTTGAAAAGTGAGTCAGGCATGCTAAAAATTGACCAGCCTTGTAAACCTGAATTGGCACCAAAATTGGCACGTTCCTTTCTGATCTTGTGAGACAGGGCCTATTCTGTTTACCAGCAAGTATGTGTTGCTTCTTACAGTTGCCCTTCATATATCCTCTCTGTCAGGATTTATTGTAGGTTATTTCTCAAGGCCGTGTACTGACCTCAATCTGCCTTATAATGAGAGTTGTATGTATGCATGTATGTGCTGAAGCCATTGTATGGTCTGTAAAGTGCTTCAATAATTTGCATATTATCCAGGGTGATTCCCTTTATAACTTCATGCTTATTTTTGTTTTGAAAAAAAAAAAAAAAAAAAAAATTTATAGGATAAGTATAAAGTGAAACTGTGCTGACAATAGGAGATTGTACTATAGTAATTTAATATCTCAATTTATTCTTCACTTATGCTACTGCATTGTGACTATTTCAAATATTTAATATTTAAATGTCTGGAGAAATATATTTCTGATGAATTGTAACAAAAATCAATCCCATTTTCCATAAAGTTATTTTATAAATTAGTCATAGTCTGACATTTTAGACTATATTTTGCACTTTCTCCTTATTGATAGATGATAAAATTCTAACTGTGGAGAAGTATATTGTTACCAGTTTTGATACAGAGCAATATTTAACCCATCCAGATTTACTGATAGAAATATGTTTTATGTTAAAGAGTTGAAAACAATAATAATATTCAAGTCTGCAGCATAGATTTGCAGTGTTAGGTTAATGGTTGGACTTGAAGGTCTTTTCCAACCGAAACAATTCTATGATTCTATAACTTGTCTTTTAGAAGAAGTGAATATGATTATCTGTAAAACAACACTTGATCACTGCCCCTGGTTGTATTACTTTTAAACAAATATTCTAAAACCACGTGAATTACTTTCATATTTTTGCCCTAGTTTCAAGTGATAACTATCAGTTTTATGCCCCTGTCTTCTGGGTGTAGTGTCAGATTTCTTCCTGAAGTAATCCTGTGCGACAAAATCATTGCCAAAAATCATCCAAAATCGTCCAAAAATCATAATACTCATCTGTTGGGGACATTCACTTTGGTTTCTAAAATCTGTGGGAATTAATCCTTATATGACAAATGTGTACTATAGCGGGAAACTTGAGCAGATTATATCACAAGACCTGACAGTGGTATGTTCTTCCCATTATCTTTAAATTAATCTGGAAGTACTATTTCATGGACTAGGACTAACATTTAAACAGGTAACAGTTAAAGTTTCTTTTTGGTTGACTTTTGAAATATAATTTTGAATACTTACACTACACTTGTTCTTCTAAAAAAAATCATGAAAGTAAACATGATACAGCTGTTGAATTTAAATGACAAATATTTAAAAATCAGATTACATATGCTACAAGGCTAAACTAAAATATGTATATCCACTTTTATTCAATATGTTCAATGGCCTTAATCAGATATATGTTTTATCTAGTATAATCCTTAATTTTATATTATTCTCTTCAGGTCTTTTTTAGAAGCAAGGGGGTTTGTTGTCTTCTTTGGGTTTTTTTAAGTACTGAAAGAGAATTTGGGGGTTTTTCTTTTTGCTCAGAAAAAAAAAAAACAGAACATATCTCTTTTAATTTGGTACCACAGTCATAATGGTAAGTAATTCATTCACACTAGGCCATCTACTGAGAGGCTTCAGTAGTTTGAGTTGATTTCTTCTACCCAGAAAGGGATGGCTGTATAAGTAAATATTTACAAGACATAGTTCAAAATCTGATGTAGATTCAACTGATTATTTAAAGAGGGAATTTCTTCTTGATTGAAAACTATATAGCATTTCTCCATTTGTCTCCATTTCTCCATTGTCTCCAGTTTTCTGTTCAATAAATATACTTGGATTATGAATTCTTGTAGATAGTAGCATGGATTATGAATCTCTGAAAAGTTTTTTTCTTTCTTCCAAGAAACATTGACTGTTTGCTTATGTGTAAGTGTGCACATATTCCAAACTTTCAGTCAGTTTCTGAATAAAGAAGTAAATTGAAAAAAAAAAAGTGTGGGGTCACAAGTCCAGTGTGTTACTGAGCTAGTTCTCTCTCTTATGTAACAGAAATCTCATCCTCTTCATATTTCTTTGTGAATTAATGGACTCTCACATTGCCACATTTAATCACACTTTCCACATTTTAGATCTCTTGCAGACTGATGAAGAACCCAAACCAGCATTGGTAATTCCTTGATAGTTTGATGCATGTTTAGTAGCTATGTAAGAGCCCCTAAGGTCACATCTGAAGAAAAGCACCTTATTCCCTGTCTGTGAAACATGCTGTCCCAAACAAAGTAACAGTTAAAAAATGGAGATGCAGCAGTTCTACATGTTGTAGCTCACCCACATGATATTATTTATTATATAATTTACTACTAGTGGCCAATTTTATTGAAGGGGTGTAAAAAAAAAAAGTCCACTGAATAAAAATGGGGAAAAGGGAAACTGAATCAGTTTTGCTCTCATTTATTTCTGTATTTCTGGAGAAGTACAGAAAACTCTCCTTGCAAGCAGCATCACAGAGCAAACTGATCTCATAATATTTTTAAGAGACCAACTCAGAAACTTTGAAAATATGACATTTTTTATGTTTGAAGATACCAACATTTTAGTCCTGAGAACTAAACAGATTCCCTGGTTTTGCCTGGGTTCTGTTACTATACAGGATTTCAGGATACATGTTTTCCAATCTAAAGCTTGTGTGCAACTGAATTCTCATTCTGATTAGAAATGCAACAATAATAATTTCAGAAGTTTGACACTAAAGCTACATATTTAAATCTTGCATTCAACCCAATCTAGAATCAAGGAGTATTATTATGGCTTTTCCACAGTTATACGATAAACCATGAATGACAGGATTTTGTAGTGTTTTGTCTTGTTTATAAGAGTCAACAAGGTTGAAATCTGTGCTGATAATTGCTAAAATAAATCCTTGGTCATTTAATTTCCAACAATATTTCCAATGAAGAAATAATGAGAAAAGAACAAAGGTACCTTTATTTTTGGTTTGTTTTTTTTTTTACAAAATTTGATCGGATATAAACAAACTAAATGAAAGGTTAAAACTCCAGGGGAATTGTAATAGAGAGTAATTTCTGATGTTAAATGAGTTACATCTAAATTTGTAGGAAAGCGAATCACTTGACTTAGCTTGTGTTGAATGTAAAATAAAAATGATAAAGCCTTACCATTCTTTCTCCATGAAGAGATTAGCTCACTTGTTCATTCCTGAAATAAACTGTAGTTCAAAGATGGAAAATCCAGAGAGGGAGGTTTTAAGCTGAAACCCCCAGTTTCTCTGAAATGAAATTTTCTCTGGTTGTTTTTTTTGGATGTTTCTTTGTTTGGTTGGTTTTCTTTGTTTTTGTTTGTTTGGTTATGTGTGTGTTTTGGTTTGGTTTTGTCTTACAAAATGTGTCCTTTCTTGCAGTAATCCTTTTTTTTTTTTTTCCCAGGGATGGTAAGATATTGTTTGTATTTTCTTGTCATCTCACGCTGTACTAGACTGTATATGCATGCTGAATTGTTGAGCATTGTAGCTATGAGATCTCATAATTTCTGTGGCATACCCTCAACCTGGAGACTCATACATGTTTTCTGCATATTAGCTCATAAAAAATAAACCTCACAGACCTTTACTGAGAACAATAAGCAAAAAAAGCAGCATTTGTTAAGTCAGTCCCTAGAGGCAGAGATTTAATGGTAAGAGAGCTGGGGTATGCTTCCCCTGCACAGTCCTGCTGCCAACACATCTGGCAGCACTGTCAGCCTTCCTGTCTGGACAGCCTACCACTCTCCCGGGCATCCTGCAGCCTGTGTTATGACTCTATCTCAGCTGCTTCACCAAGGGAAGTTCTTGACCCTTTTTTATTTGTAATGCCTCTCGGCCCTTTTGGTGGCCACAAATTTCTGTTAAATTTGTTTTCAAGTCTTCTGTTCTCTCTTGAAAAATAAACATGGAATAAATGAAGACCTGCCATTTTGAGTAAGCTATTTTTCAGTAAGACTGAGCGTTATAGTCCAAGCATTAAAACAAAAAGAGAGATGAGATAGGCTCTGAGATTATGTTTGTTCAGATGGCAAAAGAAAACATGCTCTTGCTTGGGTTGTTTTGTATGTAAACAACTTGTTAGTTTCCTGATGTCATAGTAAAGTATAAAAACAGTGCAATCAACTGAATAATTTTCATACAGTTTTAATTCATTTCAGTTCTTAATTAACTTTATAGTCACACAACTTCTACATAAGCTTTAAGAGTGCAGTTGTGCCTGTCAAATCATATTAGTTATGCAACAGATACTACCTTCAGGGCTCCCAAAGTATGACTGACCATGCAAGATTTCTGTTGCAAACAGTAATGCCAGGTGACAGTATTCCCTTGATCCCTGTGTATATAGGAGGGAATTGCACAAGCAGAGGTCATTATCATTATGTTACTTATTACATAACTGGGTAAAACAAAAATATGTTTTGCTTTGCTTCTAACCTGTGGGAGAAACACATTCCCTGGAGCATTACATTGTCATATCTCAGGGATATCTTAGATGAAAAGGATTTGTTTAAAATGAGTTTTACTTATAGTTTTGGAAGCATGAGTTGAAATACAAGTTGTTGTGAGGTTTTATCCTAGTTATTAATTCATCAAAGCAAATGTGACAGAAAGAATAATTTGTAAAGCCCTAGGGAAAACTCAGTTTTACTTTGAGACTTTCCCTGTAAAAAGCTTGTGATACAAACACCAAGAAAAGAACCTCCTCTTTCTGTCATCATTTGATTCAGAGAAGTCAAAGCTCTTGACAACTGAGCAGTTTCTAGTATTTCAGATAAAGAGGGTAAATTGGTCACTTCAGCTCCAGTGTTACGAAGAGGTGACTGCTTGTGGTAAATGCTAGTACTGCAGACACGTCAAGAGCATGCAGCAGTATCTGAGAGCAACAGTAACTGGCTAATTACAAGGCTTCAAAGGGCTGTGTCAGTTACTTAAGTAAAAGAAGTCTAAAATACTGAACCTAAGTAGCCAAACTAAATAGGACATGAATAGTTATTATGAACATAAACTGAAGATATTTTTGAGGCTGAGGAGGGTTGGATTGATGGGTTTGGACTAGATGATCTTTTGAGGTCCCATCCAACCCCTAACAATCTGTGATTTTGTGACACTGTATTAGGTATGGGACTCTCTGGGAGCAGAATTTTGAATAATGATCTGCTTTTAAGAAAGGGAAAACAAGCTGATGACCAAACAAAATTTTCCTAAGAAAAATCTCCATGCTGCTCAGCAGACTGGTAGGAACTCCATTCCTTAATCATTTGAGATTATATTGACCAAAGAATTAGGCACTGTACTGCTGGTTGTGGGCTTGCCTTGGCATAACAAAGAATATAAAATTTGATAAACTCCTATCTTTTTCTGTTTCCAAGGAAAGTAACAGAAAAATGTTATCAGACTGCTTTGCCTTACTGTATTTAAGAACTGGAACTGTAGGTCACCAGATGATACTTGTTATCCTTTTCGCCACCTGTCACCCATCCGGATACCCAAGCATACGCTAAAATGTCTATTTTTTTTCCAGCTGAAACAATACAAAGAAATGAGAAAACATAAATAACAATGACATGTTACAGAGATTGTACAGAAAGTTTCTTCTGTGAGATCCTGAAAGTATGATAGACATTTATCCATGTGTATTAACTGTAAATTAGTTCTGTAGCTCTTAGAGGAATATGAAGAAAAATATATGTTTGTATGTGTGATTTTGTGCTTCACAATTCTGATTCAGTCTGACTTGAGATTTGCTTTCTATTAAATATGGTATTTTCTATTGGAGTGGAACATTAGTTCTAGCCTTAAGGACAGGAGATTTTTAAACAAAATTCTGGACAGAATAGCGGTGAAATCTGGACAGAATAGGCAGATTCTTAATCCTAGAATAAGACCTAGTAAGGCAGAAGTTTTAATGATACTTTTGAAAAGTGAGAGAACAGTTTTAAATCTCATTTCCAAAGCTAAGTTAAGGGCTTTGACATCTAAGTACACTGTGTAGCCTTACATAGATTCATAGATTGTTAGGGGTTGGAAGGGACCAAGAAAGATCATCTAGTCTAACCCCGCTGCCAGAGCAGGATCACTTATAATAAGTCACACAGGAACGTGTCCAGGCAGGTTTTGAACGCCTCCAGAGAAGGAGACTTCATAACCCCCCTGGTCAACCTGTTCCAGTGCTCTGTCACCCTTACCATTACAGAGTTTTTTCTTATGTTTATCCTAAACCTCTTATTTTCCAACTTGCTCCCATTGCCCCTTGTTCTAACATTGCATGACACTGAGAAGAGTCTGGCTCCATCCTCCCTACACTCGCCCTTTATATATTTATAGACATTAATGAGATCCCCCCTCAGCCTCCTCTTCTCCAGGCTAAAGAGACCCAGCTCTCTCAGCCTCTCCTCATAAGGGAAATGCTTCACTCCTTTAATAATCTTGGTGGCCCTACGGTTGACTCTCTCCAGTAGCTCAATGTCTTTCCTGAACTGGGGTGCCCATAACTGGACACAGTATTCCAGGTGAGGCCTCACCAGCGCAGAGTAGAGGGGGAGCAGAACGTCCCTCGACCTGCTGGTCACACTCTTCTTAATGCACCCCAGGATGCCATTGGCCTTCTTGGCCACGAGGGCGCATTGTTGGCTCATGGTCATCCTCTTGTCCACCAGGACCCCTACGTCTTATTCCCCAGAGCTGCTTTCCAACATATCAGCCCCCAGCCTATACTGATACATGGGGTTGTTCTTCCCCAGATGCAGCACTTTACACTTGCTTTTATTAAATTGAATTAAATTTCTCCCTGCCCAGCTCTCCAGCCTGTCCAGGTCACACTGGATGGCAGCACAGCCTTCTGGAGTGTCAGCCACTCCTGCCAGTTTTGTATCATCAGCAAACTTGCTGAGGGTACACTCTATCCCTTCATCCAGATCATTGATGAATATATTGAACAGTATTGGACCCAGCACTGATCCTTGGGGTCACCACTACATGGTTCATGTGATCATTATTAGATCTCTAAAACAAAATCCACTGAGGATATCAGAACAACACTTTCCTTAAAACCATAAAATTTGCATGAAGTATTCCTGTGAGTCCAGTTCCAGCTGCTGAAAACTTAAAAAGACCCATTAGTTACACATTGTTAGAATATCACTTGAAATCTACCTGAATACTTTTTAATATTATTAATAATACCATATAGCATTAAGTATTTAGAAAAGTGATTAAAACAGAATGAACCTCAGAACACCTGCCAAACTTCTGTTAAACAGCACTCTAATTCAGATAAAAGCTTTGTTATTACTAGGTATATTATTAGGTTCAGCAACTCCAGGGGAAGCAGCAAATCAAGGCCTTTTGAAATCATAGATAACTTTTGTCTTAAATAAGTAGATTTAGTCTCAGATTCACCCTACTGGCTGATAAGATAAATCACCTGGACATGTTTTTAATCTTAATTTACTTTTGTTTTATGGGGGGGGGAGGGAGTGGCTTCAGTTTAATTCCAGTTCCTTGTGGGTGCTCTTAAGCACTTACTATTTTGGTCAAACTAAAATTAGTGTAATATTTTAAAATATCTATATAGGTTTTCTAAGCAGCAATGATGTTCATCAAGATGTTTTTTCCTGACACATGGTCACAAATTTTAAAGGCTTTTCATCCTGTTTTCTTCACTGTTTTCATGAGATCATACAGCGCTGTAAAGGATAAAACTTAACCACTACAGTTTAGTGTATGTTGTGCCTGCCAAAAATAAACACATACAGAGTGAAACCTTTTCATTATTGAAATGAATGATGAAACTGTGACTGCCCTTTGAATAGACAAAAATATATGTATATTGTTGAGGAGTAACTGCAATGGTAAAATCAAGGCATTTTAATAGGAATTTTGACAACTGAAAAATGTGGTTTTCAGAAAACCTATTAGTTACGTGTATAAAACATAACACTGGGAGAAATTTAAAATCCAGTTTCATTTTGTGTTCTCATAGGAAGCTCACTCCAAACTAAAAACACAAATACTGTTCTGACTCAATACAGCCTTTCACTATAATACCCAAATATATTTTAATAGTTAAATTTAGCTATCAAGTAAAAATAATGAGTAATTTTTTTCACAACACATATTGCTTATGTTAATCTGATATTAGATTTTGATCAGTGAATACCTTAACGTTTTTTCTCCCATGCCATATTGCAACAGCTGCCTTAGAGAGAGGCAAGAACACTCACTAAGGGGATACATTGAGTTGAACCTCATTACGTGTGAAATGTGGTGTCTCTGTTGCTATGAAATAGGCCAGTTCTGGTATGGTTCTGGTAGCTTATGTATGGAGGATGCTGCCATCATTTTGAACTTTCTTTAGTTTCTGAAGTTAAATCAGTGTTTTTTATAGGTGCTTTTTATTATATATGCCTAGAATTTAAATGTTTTTTGGTAAATGCTGATGCTTACATGTGCAATTTTAGTTTGTGTTGATGATTTCTAAATATTATTTAAATCCTCAAATTCTAGAATGCATATGGTTTTGATTATTCAAGTGCTTACATCTTGAGTAACTTCATATATTATTTTATTCCACAGGAATTTGCTGCACTGACAAAAGAATTAAATGCATGCAGGGAACAGCTGCTTGAAAAAGAGGAAGAGATTTCAGAACTGAAAGCTGAAAGAAACAACACAAGAGTAAGTATACAGCAGACTTTTTCTGGATAGCATGTATGTGCAGAGCAGGAGGAATATACTTACATATATATGTAGATCTTCATTTGTACAAATAAGAAGACAATATCCCAGCCTTTTAATGAGTACAGGAGACTTGCAAGGTTCTAAATCACAGGTTATATCGACAATGCTACATTCCTGGAGGAAATTAGTGTATGTTTTAGCAAGATATACTAGAAAAATAGCAGATTCTGTATATAACCTGGCAAGTACATTCAGTTTAGATGGCTTTGAAAGCAAGGGACTCATGCAGCATCCTGGGCCCCAAGGTATGCCTAAATAGCATTGCACATATCATCTGTTATCAAGGCAAAAGAAAGGTTACAAAAGACCCAGCTTTCCATTGTGCCTTGGATTTGGTCTGAATAAGGAAGAGATGAAGGCTGCCACACGTATCATGGTCAGTCTGTTGTTTAGTCTAGATGCAGCCAGGTGCCCCTTGGTAAATGTCATTTGACATACAGACATACATATATACATTTAAATTTGCTATGTTCTACTTCATTCAGAAGATGTTATTCTGTCTGCAAACAAGAGTATGTGGACAAGAGTATGTATGAAGGACAGATTGTACAGATGCCTGCAAAGACGCAAAGCCACCCTTCCTACCTCCATGGAGGCACAGGAGATCACATTTAGCACAAAAGTCTTAGGGGTGATGGGTTTGGGAAATGTGATAGGAGACATAGGTGAGACATGCTTTATCTCCCACAACTCTTATACATTCTAAAATGACTCACACAGAAGTAGAATTACTTAGTGGAGAAGCATGTAGGAATTGCACTGCATTCTTCAATTTTAGCAAACCATCTCAACTACAAATACAAAAACTTTCTAAAGCTGCTTAAATTATCAGTAACTGCTACATGTATCAGTTATTTTAGTATTTAAGGTAAAAAATAGGGAAGTCAGTTTAGTAAATAATTTACATACAATAAAGAATACTTTGTTAATTTCCAGCACAAAATTTTGAATACAGAACTGTAATAAAATATACACTCAATGTACCTATTCAGTAATCTACATATGCCCGTTCCTGCACAGCCCATATATCTATTTGCCTCCTTAACAGAAAAAGTACCATATAAACTAAATTTGTAACATCATCTTCTCAGTTGTCTGAAGTTCTTCCTGAGTATGGGCACAAAACTGCCTAGTACAATACTTCATCCATTTCACTACAAAGCCCATTGAACACCAGCTTTGGCGTATGAAAACTGAAGCATACCAGGAGTTATTGTGGGTCTGATACAAGCAGCGCAGTCTAGCAAAAATCCTAAGACAATCTAGTAGCCGGAAGTAATTGCTTGCCAAACAGCTGTGAGAGAAAAGGAGAATGAGTCAGCTGCAAGTCTTCACCTAAGTCAGACTGAGCTCTGTCATTGGCACTTACTTTGCAAATCAAGAAAGTTAAAGATCATGCATTTCTTGTGTTATGTAAACCAAAAATTGGTAAGAGATTTTCCAGGTGAAAATACCAACAAGAGTTACAGTGTGATAAACCTTTCAAGAAGTCCTTGCAGTTAAAATTAGTAACCTCTACCAGTGTGCTTTCAGAATGAGGATGAAGCCAGGTATTGGGAAATTAAAAGATTTAGGCTATGAAAAAGTATAGGAAATGCAGGAGATGTTACAGCAGGCAAGAGGGGAAGACACGGTCTGAGTATTAATGGCTCAGGGGAGAGAAAAAATTTCAGAGACGTAACTTTCCCTGACCTCTAGCATTTTCATTAATAAGTTATCACCACATCATGTCATATATGTGTTCTTGCCAGGATCTAAGCTGCCACAGACTGTATTTGTTGCCAGAGTTTGCTGTAATAGTCATGCTGTCTTCTGTAGGCTCCTCCTGTACACTTGTTTTATAGGGAAAGACCAGCAAATTTAGATACAAAGGTGTTGGCTTCAGACATGCCAGTGATGCGATTTCTAGCAACATTCATTGAGAAGGCATCTCCTATAAAGAGGCTCTTTTGCATACTGAGATGTATGCAAAACAGCATTAATATTTTGTAAGAAAGAGTTGCTTCAAAATATTTCTGTTAATTAAGCAAAAATTCTAATAAAGTAATAAATTTTGGAGCACCACTGAAACACTTTTGCAATGAGGAAATTAAATGTCTTTTATAATACATAAAGTTAGTCTAACTAATGCTTCTTTCTTCCATCCCACTAGTGTCCACACTTAACCTAGCTCTAGCTTGGCTATGCTCAGCAAGGCTTACCTGCCCTCCCAGGACACACTCGTGCATTACCACACGTAGTGGAACTACTCACTACAACCACTTTTGTCCCAAGTAGTACTTCATACTGTTTTTAAGTAAAGAGGGTCAGTTCCAAATTCTCAGATTGCTGTTTCTGAAATTTTCATTTCAACCTTTTATCTCATTGGGGTAACTGCATATCTTGTTTGAAGTACCTACTGCTTCAAACTGTAAATCAGCAAGAAGAAATAAAAGTGGCAACTCTGTCAGGTGCTGAGTACCCACTGGCCTTCCAGATCCCTTTTACATTTTCAGTTATGCCTAACTGGAAGATGATCTTTATTCTCAACCCATACCTATGTGTTTCTTTCTTTCTTGGCAAAAGCCTCATACAATTTTTTCCAATCTCCACAAAAACAAACAAAGAAAAAACCCCAAAACAACACACATCCTCATTTGCCTCTCTATGCCAAGCTGAAGTGGCAGACTGTTATGGGAAGCCTCAGCTTGTCCGAGGGATTAGAATGTCTGTTAGATAAATAACCTTGAGTAAACATCTGTGTACCCTTGAGGAGGCCAGAAAGTTCACAAACAGAGAAAGCTTATCAAAGTTAATTGTGGACAGGTAATTTGGGCCAATCAGGTGTGGGCACTTATTATTAGAAGAATTATAAAAGGGCTTGCAGACACAATAATTGGGAGCATTTGCAGCATGAGCATTTGAGCCTTTGGAGAAATAGTGTGTGTAAGTGAGTATGTTGAGCCCATCTCAACAATGACGTGTTGAGCCATGTGATGACAGCAGACTCTGACAGTAATGTTGCCCCTGTTTGAGTGAGAACAGAATTAATTCTGTTCAATGATTTTACTTTTCAGCTCGGTCTCTTCCAACTAACTGAACATTCTGAAGTTAGCAGCCTGTTTTCACAGGCAGTGTCTGCTTCTAGCAGTGATAACACCCTGTGTTTAGAGTTACTGCCAAGGATTGGTGTGCAGACCAAGGCCACTGCTGGATCTTGTGTACCACATTGGGGGGTGCAGAAAGTTAAAGTCTGGACCTGCAGGGAGGAGCAGACAGGACAGGTGACCCCAAACTGACCAATGAGGTATTCCAGCCCATATATCTCATATTTGCTATAAAACTGATATATAAACCATATTTTAAACTTAACCTGTATTTATCAAGTTTCTACTTCTACATTCTTAAGAAAAGCTTCCTACTGACCTTTTGCTTTTGAATATGTACTTTTACTGCTTATGACAATTAACTTTTTCTGACATATTACAGTAGAAATATTTTCCTGTCAGGAACTTAGCTGGCAACTTAATCTGTCAGTACATGAGGCAAAATCGAGGATGCAGAAGCATATGGATATGTATTGATTGGTGTGACGTAGTTGACAGAAAGACAAACAGGTTCTTTGTGGAAAATCATTGCATGGGATTTTGAAAACATACAAAAATATTTTAATAGAAATTGTTACAGTTATTTCTCTGGATATTCGCTAGCTAGTATGATCACCTATCGCGTGTGGAAAGATAGCATCTTTTCTGAAGCTGAAACACAGATTAGTGTAATCCAGCATATTATTTAATGCAAATTATAACAGTAATTTGATTGTGCTGAATTTAAGTTAAAATTGAAAGTTACATTTGTCTTAGTCTGTATTCTTTACAAGTAGAAAAATTTTGTAGTATTAATTTAGTAATCAGAATATGATTATGAGGAAATTTGGGGGTGGGTTTGGCAGTTGAAACAAACTATTACAATACTGATATGGATTGATATGATTGTGTTTTTTCCACTACAAAAAAAAAAAAAAAAAAAAGTCTTAGATGTACTTTTTGTATTTATCATAAAATGTTACTTAAATTGGTCAGAAATATTTTATTTCAAGAAGTTTTGGAAACAAGAAAAATTAAACTTACGTTCAAGAATGACACGGAATTAACAAAGACTGTGTAGTTCTCTTTCCTCTAGTTAATACCTCAGGAAATTAAGCATTTATTAGTGAGCAAGGCTGACTTAGGTTTAATTTTATTCATACTTTATTGTCTCTATTCCTTAGTGAATTGTTTATGAAGCATCTTCAGTTTGGCATTGCAATCTCTTAATACCCATAGATCAGAAATTAACCCTGTATTTTATGATTAATTTTTTCTTTTATTGTATCGGAAAGCTCTTAAGACTATATTTTAAAGCATGGTTTTAACCCCTTTGTTTAGCTTATTTTCTTAATGGTCCTTATATCAGTTTGATAGATGCTGAAAGTAAATTGGGCACCTCATTTTCTTTTTTAAACATAATGAGTTCTTACCGTCCAGAAGCACTGTACTTATCAAAATAACTGTTTCCTAAAGTTCTGTAAAGGAAAAAAGCATTATTCCACTAATGTAAATGACAGTAATTTTCACTATTTTTGTCTCAACATTATCTCTTGTCTTCTAGACTCATGTGTTTCTTCTTTCTAAATATGAAATTCTGTCACAGAAAACAGAGTGACAATAGACAGTAAATGTAACAGATAGTGATTTGATACCTTATTTGCAGGCAATGTATAATCTAATAGCTATCAAATTTGTATTCCTTATTCTCATAAAAAACATTTTCTTCATTTCTATTACTTTGTATCATTATCTTGGTTATTACATTTTTTATTCATACTTTTGCTTCACACATGTGTGTTTCAATTAAGGTTTTAGGTTGCCAGTATTTTCTTTTCTGTCTTGGATGTACAGAAGCACAGACATGGGACGTATGTTGTAGTCAGGCTGTAACTTTGTTTTTTCAAACAAAGATTTTCGCCAGTATTTTACCAGTTTAGGTATTTGAGGTCACCCCAGCTGACCATGGGTGCAAATTGATTTTCACTGTGGTGGAACGATGATGCAGAAAATTACTGACTTTATGACTGGTTCTGGAGATATCTTCAACCCAATGTCTGCTTAATTTACTTGTCTTTTTTGATTGTACCAGAGATGGAGATTCACTGAACAATGTGCATACAAAGTATAGACAAAAAAAAAAATCAGTGTTACATGTGCTATTGAGAAATTTTAAGCTGGACCTTAAAAGTGGTAGTCTTCACAGCGGGTTGCCCCATTCCACTAAGGAATCCCTTGAACTAAATCTGTCTCATTTTAGTAAACCCCTTGTCATTTATATTTTTTCCCTGTATTTCATTATTTATTCCTCTTATTTTCTCTGCATTACCCACTCCTGATTCTTTCATTTCTCCATGTATTATCCTCCTGTGAACTTTTTTCTTTTAACAAGCAGATTTGTTGAAAATAAAGCTTAAATATTTTATATTGATAAAAATCCAGATCCTGTAGTAATGTAACCTCAGTTGAGTCACAGTAATTTCAATTTACTGAGTCATCATCATTCCTAAAAAAGAATGTTTTCACTTTTTTTCATATGTAAATCAGTCTCCATGTAGTAATGATGGTATAATATAATATAGATAGGGGATAATCTGCATCGATGTAGTTTATATCATTAATTTAACCATGCATTTCCATTTCACAGAAATGAATCACTTCCGTGTTTTGGAAGTAATATGAGAAATACAGGAAACTGGGTATATTCTGACAATTTTCTCTATTTTTCTTGATTTAGTTCAAATAGACATTTTAAGAAAAATTCATTTACTCACAAAATAGGTGTTAGAGCATTTTTAGTCTTTAAATTATTATTTTTGAACATTCTTTATGCTCATGAAAAGTCCAGAGCTGCAGAAAACTTCCCCCCTTTTAACTAAGATAAAATTATCAGCACAGCATCTTAAGCGTCCTAAAATTTGCTTAGCATAACAGTAAAATTGTCATTTCAGATTATTTCATAATCTTTTGTCAAGTTTATGCTTTCCAGTAGGAAAAGCTTAGTAATATGTGGGGGTGATTCTGTCCCACCTGCTGCTGTTGATACTTCATGTTCTTTTCCTCTGCAAGTTGCCTGTCCCAATACATGCTCGATAACTGTATCAGCTCGACACAGTGTGAGGGAGCAGAAAATGCTCAGCAGCCCATGAACTTTATTAATGCCAGAGTTTAATTGTAACATACTAAAATACCTAAAGCTATTTCTAACAATTCCTTTTGTAGTTTTAATGAACTATCAATTTTGTTATAGTATTATTTCAACATGAAAACTTGCAGTGTTATCACAAATATTTGGAATCACAATTCTTGAGTAATATAAGGGGGAAAGTCTTCAACATGCCCTATGTTCCTTCAATATTTAAAAATTGCTTAAACCCACCATTATCTTCAATGTCAGGTTTATATGTCCCTTCCCCCACCATTGTGGCAAAGAGACACTTCATAGTTCTGTCAGTGTAGCTATTTTCCAGGGAAGCAGGGAAAGATCTATTACTCTTTTTTAAAATATGATTCTAGATGGGGAAAAGATGGATAAAATAGCAGTATAATTTCAGCAGAGCAGTGAGCAAGGATCAGCCATCAGGTGCTCAGTCATAATCAGGTGTTCCAACTGTTAGATTATTCTTCCCTTTCAGCATGGCTGTGAGTAATGTGACACTGGGAGAACTAGTTAATAATCACAGAATCATTTAGGTTGGAAAAGACCCTTGGGATCATTGTGTTGAACCATTAATGCTCCCATTAATACTCAATAATACTCCCTGCTCAGCTGGATTTTCTGTAAGCAGTGCTCACAGAAATTGTGGAGAAATTTTACAATCCAGAAATGTATGTCAGCATGCCTTCTTCAGCATTCTTAGGGCTGACAGTAAGGAAAATTTGAGTATCCAGAAGTACTTTCCAGAAAAATGAACCACTACAAACTGAGTAGCTTGAATGAATAAGAACAGAAAGAAAAAGCATTAAATGTTCACAGTATGTTCAAATGTAGTGCAGTAATTCTCCATGTTTATTTTGATACTTCGCTACGATGTCAGCTCATCTGTTTTTGTACAGTAAAACAGGCAATGCAATATTTTGCGCTTGATTTATTTACCGAATGTGCAATATATGCAGACATTGAAATATGGTTTTGTTACGTCTAAAATGGTAATTCTAAGCTAAAGGCAAAATTAGCTTTTTTTTTGTATATTAAATGGATAACTTTCATTGGTTTAGCATTACATATTATGCATATTTCTAATATGGCAGTTAACCTAAAGTTACATGTGTAATCTGCTGCTCTACAAAGGGCTAGAGTTCTGCACTGTTCATTCCACGTAGTAAACTCCTCCAAGATCATCCCTTTAGAAAATCTGAGTTACCACCATTCTGCACTCTTCTTATACTTGGAAGCCTTGTTTAACTTTTTTTTTCCTCTCTTCATCACTCTTTCCTATCTCCATCCTTCTTTCTCTTAGGAACCATCTTGTCTTTATTCTGTCCATGCTGTCTTCAGAATTCCCTGTTAAGATTGTCTATGCTAGTTCAAAATGAGGTTCTGGATGTCTATTAGTTTTTTACTGTGTTCTTTATCTCTGCGATATATGTTGTGTGTGATTCCTTCTGTCATGCAAGATTTTCTGTGTCGAGAATTCTGTGTCACCATCATTTTTATTCTCTCGTAAACCAGATTTTCTCATTTTCCATTACAACTAAGACTTGCATACAGCCTCTCAGAACTATTTGACCATCACAGCATTTGTATGGGAGATCAGTTGTTTAGAGCAGCAGGCCATCCAATAGAATACATTTGCTCAGCATTAGGCCAGAAAATTGTTACCAAGGTAGTATTATTATGGATTGTTTTAGTGGTGTCAGTGTGAGCTTTAGATGACTACAGAGTTATGGAAGGAATGACCAGGATAAAAGCTCAACTGTGGTTTGAGATTTTCCTCCTTTTCCCCAATTTGTCCAGATATTCATAGCATTTTGATAGGATTTAAACTGTTCCAGAGTTAGTTATGCATTGAAGACTTTCTGCATAAAGAAAGGCAGACAAGACAGACAACAGAGCAGGATGAACCAAGCTGTAACGTAATCAGCAGATGGGAATGACTGGAGAAATATAGTCCACAGCACAGATCAGAGTCAGAGTCTGGCTACTCCAGGGCTACAGAATGGGGCAGAGGACAGCTACAGACAGAAGGAAATGTAGCAGCTACACTCTTTGGAGAGATGGAGAAGAGGGTAGATTGTAGCATTAGAAATCAACTATTGACTGACTTTCCTTCTGCTATCTCCTGGATAAACTAGGTCACCTGGAAAAATCACAAAGATATATGAATTTAGACCAAAATTCAGATATTAAGCTTTATTCATTATAGCAATTACCTGTGTATTTAAGTGCTACTATGAACTTCCAAGTATTTGGAAGCTATTCTGATCTAATTTGAGTTACGACCATACTACAGTCCCTCAACGAGTTCCTGCTGTCTCTAAGATAAAGAGGTCTCTTCAGATTTGACTGTTTCTTTGGACTGCCTCAAATAATTAAAAATCCACCTATATCCATTGTTCAGCCCTACAGGGACTGGATGTTAAAGTTTGTCAATTTCTTACTCATTTGCTTTTGATAAATATGGGCCATCAGTTGAATTCAGAAATGGTAGAAATAGCATCCTTTCTTGAACTGCATGGAGTCATTACATTTATTAATGTATTAACTTGTTTGCATAGATGTTCATTATTTTTTGTGAATAATAGTTATTTATAGCATAATAACCAGACGAAAATCAAGAAACAAGAACCATATTTGAAGCAAAAATAACATCAAACCTTAATAATTCGTGGCTTAATAACAATATATTACAACCATAATGTGATTACAGTCTGGTTTTGCTCTTCTATGTCTATTAATTCATGTAACAATAAAGGTCTTTATGTGACTGAGAATAACTATGGATTACAGATAAATATATATCTTTACTAATCATAGTTATATTAAGAACCACATCGAAGGGGAAATAATAAACAATTATCCATGTAAATTTCAAATTCACAGTTCAATGACTTAGATATAATTGTATGTTGTAATTACAATACATTTAACATGCACTATGATTCATGAATTTAGCTACCCTGCTTTAATCTTACAGCTAACCAATTCTCTTTTATGGTCAGACATTACGAACAGCGATGGTAGCCCTACAAAAGTATAGACAAATGGGGAATTTTCTATACAACAGCAACATATTTTAATCTGAGAGTGATAATGGAAAACAATAATCAAATGTTTTACTATAGATTTTTTACAGATTATTTTACAGATGTTTACAATAACCTGAAATATCTCTATATGGGCCTTTTTGATTTCTGTGATCTTTGTAGTTGAACTGAGACAATGAGCATTTTAGAGCACATGCTAGTGAGAAATGTCACTAGCTATGACATTAGAATGAGCAGTCTTAGAAATGTAATAAAAGACACCGTTTACTTTTGCATATTTAGTTAAGTAACTTCCAGTATAAATTGAAAATATATTACAGTTAGTGTGAATTAATAATAAACTTCTTCAGTTTTTTTGCATGATTCTTTAGACTGGCTTTGGTTGTAAATGATCACCAATTACTGCCACAAATAATTTTATAAGTATGTACTGAATGTAGTTAAATACTGACCCTATGCCAAGTGATTTGTGGTTCTCCCTTTACATAGTAGAGTTTTAAGTGAAATCATGAGTAGATTTCCTATTTTTCTGTTTATTCCATGTGATTTAGAATCATGAAATGTTGTCAGTAATTCCCACAGTCTCTCCTAAAATGAGGTTGACAAGAAAATTGCCATTTGGTACCAAACACCTTGTAGTTAGAATTACCATGACATTTAGATGCACAAAAATTAATAACTTTTTATATCAAATCCAATAGCTGTTACTGGAGCATTTGGAGTGCCTTGTCTCAAGACACGAAAGGTCACTGAGGATGACAGTGGTGAAGCGGCAAGCACAGTCTCCCTCAGGAGTTTCCAGTGAAGTTGAGGTCCTCAAAGCTCTGAAATCTCTGTTTGAGCACCACAAGGCTTTGGATGAAAAGGTACAGTATGGATGAAAAGCTTACTAAATTCACTCTTTAACTTACTTAACTGTGCCTTATCATGCAGCAGAGCAACAGTATTGTTTATTCACTTCTTCAAATATGTTCTGTACTTGTATATACTTACACATGTCCAGAGAAATCTCTTAAGGATATGTATTTGACCAATAGCTGTAATGCACTTCAGGTCACTTAAGCTGTCTTTTGCAGACAATAGTACTGACTTTTCAAAATAATAAATGCCACCCCTACCAGACATGCTTCTCCTGTTTAGCACTAAATAAAGATAACACCATGGAATTGATTGTACAATATTCTTTTATGGTATTGCTGAGAAAATGTAGGTATCTCAAATTTTAAAAACACACAGAGTGAAAAGGCAGAAATAGATGTTTTTAACTACATAAAGAAGTTTGCCTTTTAAAAAGTTTTAAGAGGAAACCCTCCTAAATTTCAGAGATGTTTCTAGCATTTCCTCCATAAATACAGTGTTCCCTTTACAATAGGGTAGCCTAAAATAAGTAGTAGATCCTTCATTGTCCTTGGTAGTGAAGGGCTTGCAGAATTAAGATAAAAACCACTGATGATAACTACATCTATTCATGGTAATTAAGAGGGTCTTTCCACTGGATTCTTCACATGTCTTGTGAAGACTCTTGTATGTGAAAGAAACTTTATACAAGTATGAGGTATTCCCTTAAGCATTGCTTACATGAACTCAGAAATCTAGATGTCTAGAAACAATATGCTCAGAAGATCATGTATCTGAATACCCCAAACCTACACATGCAGAGAACACGTGAGAACCCTTGTTCATGGTCAGAGAACCTAGTTGTGGGGTCTGTCTTGGCTGATTTGCTTGGGATCGTCTCTGCAGCTGAGTTTCTTCTCTCTTTGAGAAGGATGGGTATGCAGGGGAAACATTGTGCAGCACAGCATCTGAAACCATTGACTGCACAATTGTGTTGTGTAGAACCAGTTCAATGGTCTCACATTAATAAATTTAACTTTCAAAAATTCAGAAATACACTCAAAGTTGAGGAAGTTAAGGAACTATTATTAAAAGAAACAGCCTAATGAAAATTGTAGCTGTAGTTATCTAGTAGTATTTATTTTTCATTGGTAATAAAGGTGTGAAACACTGAGTTATGAGGCATACTGGGTTAACCAGCTGGTTCAAAGTTAAATGATTTTAAGGAACTTCTGTCAAATCAAAACTTAGTTTGTGTTTAGGTATATCCCTTTTGTTATATGTTCTATTCAGTTACATATCATTAAAGCACATGTAAGGAAAATCTAGAAAAAGGAATATAATGGCTTCTAGCTACTGCAAGCAATTAATTGTAGTGAGCTTTTAGATGCCATTAGGACTTACAAAGTCTTGTATTATTAAAAATTTCCTTTGGGGATTAATAGGGTTTATGGTCTGAGCTTTGATCTTTTATCCAATACTTTAAACATTGCTAAAACTTTAGAGTAGGGAGCTTTCCTACTTTTATAATTTTTATCTCTGTGATGGATAAATATGAGAAATAAGAACTAAAATTTAAATAGATTCTGATTTTTCAGTAGTTACTTCTTACACATTTTGTGAATGCTTTAGTGTTTAGGTACTATACAGTTTATTTTACATCTCATTTTGAAAATTATTGTACAGAATTAGATTGAAGATAAATATAATATTTTGACATGTTCTTGAAAGTTCTGGTTTGTTTGGTTTTTTTAATGTAATAGGTTAAAATCAGTGTTCATTTACAAATTTTGGAGTGACACAGGTACATATCCTATGTGTTTAATGTGTCTGTCCCAGTGGTAATGATAATTATCAGTGTAGAAAAATCAGCCATCTGCAATCATTTTGACAGGAGGTTTGTTACATTATAAAACAAGTTTTAAAATTGGTTGGCCAAAGTTACTTTTTCCTATGTGCTGTTCATCTGTGTGTTGAACCTTTTTATTTTCATATAAGTAATATTCTTATTCCAAAACATTCTTTGACAGAAGAACATTAGATTTGTTTCACACCCTTCAGAAAAAAAAATATTGATCCACCTATGAAAATTTGTTGAATTTATTTGTTGAAGTTATTCAGAGACTAGTGGAATAACATAGGTTGGGCCTCCTAGAGGATACGTGGCCCACTCTTCTGCTCACAGCAGGGCCAACTCTTGCAAGTTGCTTAGGATTCTGTCTAATCAAGTTGTGAATATCACCAGAGAGAAATCCTATTGTGATGTTTCTACCCTCATTGTAAATTACTTTTTCCATAATACCTATCTAGAGTTTCCATTGTTGATGCTAGCACATATTCCCTCTTGTCTTGTCACAATGCATCTCCAAGAAGCTGGTTTTGTTTTCTACACATCTTCTGATTAGCTATTTGTAGACAGCAACAAGTTCTTCCATGAACCTTTATTTCTTAAGTTTGACCAGACCCAGCTCTCTCAGCCTCTTTTCATATGATGTGCTCCAGTCCATGACCATCTTGGTGGGCCTTCACAGAAGTCTGTCAGTATCTTTCTTGTACCAAGGAGCCAAAATCAGATGCAGTTTCAAAAGCCCAACGGGGAATAATAATCTCCTTCAACCTGCTGACTGAGCTGTGTGTTTGGCCTTATCCATCCCTAGGCATTTGCTGCAAAACTGCTTTCTCTTCCCCATGCCTGGGTTTATTCAATTCATAGTAAGAGGATGCCAAGGACTTTACAAATCTCTGACCCTTGCAGTCCAACCAATTTTCTATGCACTGTGTAATCCACTTACCCAATTCATATTTCACCCTTTTCTCTAGGGGTAAATGGGAGATCTTGCAGAGAGCCTTCGTAAAGACATTCACTGTTCTCCCCTCATCCATGGAGCCAGTCATCTCATCACACAAGGCAATAAGGTTGGCCAGATGTCATTTGCCTTTGACAAAGTCGTACTGGCTCTTCCCAATCAACATCTTGTCCTTTGAGTGCCTACAAATGGCTTCCAGGAAGAACTGCTCTATAACCTTCCCAACACCAGCCAGCTTGTGCTTCTCTGGATCTTCCCTGGATAATTCCTGCCTTTTATGATGTTGGACACAACATTTGTGGGTTTTCCACTCATCAGGAAAGTCACTCATCCTGTGACTACCATTTCCTTTCAAAGATGAAAATGACCTCACTATGATATGTTATTCAAGTCTCTCAGCACCCTTGGATGAACCTAAGCTAGTCCCTTTGACTTACGGATGTCTTGTCCTCCTGTACTGTGGGGTATGCTTCCCTGCCACAAACTCTGCCGCTGTACTCAGGGTGGCCTGAGGGCAGAACTCTGAAGTAACTACTAATGCAAATAAACATGATACATGATATTCTGATGTCACAGGAAATACACACTGCCCCATCAGAATATGTGACCAGAAATGAAGTAGGTTAATGGATGAAGAGGAATGAAAACTGTCAAAAGTGCATTGAAAATATATCATGGCCCTTTCCAAATGAGTATATTCCTTAATGTTTTTCTTCACAAAAGATGTTGACATTGAAACCAATAATTTAGCCATTACACCCTTGAAAAACCATGCAAAGATATTTTCATTAAAATGTTTGGCTATTAAATTTACAAAAAAAAAATCCCTAGAAAGTCTTTACATTCTTCCTAAATGCAAATTTTTCATTCATGTTTTCAATTCCTACACTAAAATATCTCAAGGTGTTGTAACAAGCTCTGACACAAAACTTGACTGGTAATGCAAGGATTGTTACATACACAGTACCAGAACTACAAAAACGTCCTCATTACTATAACAAAATACAATGAAAAATACAAAACAGACTGGAAAATAGAAAATAAAGCATGTCCATTCAGGACTCATATTTCCAGGGAGGCCTGCTTAAGGATAAGGAGAACTAGGTAGAATTTCTTAACTTACTTCCAAAAGCCTACTGTCTCTCTGTGTTTTACATGAAGCCTGGGCTTTGCCTTTACCTGTTGTTCAAAATAGAGACTGCCATAAGGAGATCACAGCCATGGCTGCATTATCCATGCAAAGTATGACTGTCATTGACAAGTATTTCAGTGTCTGACAGGTCCTTCAGCATCCCTTCACCGCCTGTAGCATCAAAACTGGTCATGAGCTTCCCACACTAGAGAGCCGGTCCTATTTGGCTGAACCCAATAGGTACATCCCAGTGAGTAGAAAGTAGTAAGTGTATGCTGTTATTCTTACCCCATTATCCATAAAATGTCTCAGAAGTGCAAAAAAAAATCTTCATAGTCTGTTCTTGCCTAGTTGTAGTGTATTTTGTGAGAATTTTCTCTTTAGGGCATGGGGATAATGAAAGAGTTAATTTAGTTTATAAATATTTACTATATTATGTGAATGAATGAAGTTGATACTGCACTGGCTGCATTATTATTATTTAGAAATTTAATTTGACAGAATCTATACATATTTTCAAACATTTTTATATAGATAATTCTGGTCAACTTTTCAGAAATCTGAAAACACAGGACATGGGCAGTTCTGCTCCCACTTCTAGTTTTTCTTCATGTTCAAAGTTAAATTCAATGGGTTTTTTCCTAAGTGTAAGATTATGTCCCTCAAACAATAAGCATTGTTTAAAAAATTGGAAGTTCTAAACACTATTGATTAGGATTCATTACATCTGGGACCAGTGTGAAATTCTGACTTAATATTTCTAATAGCCTTCACTATTGCCCCAGTCACTTGAGATTTTGCAGCTGTATTCATAGGGAATGTAGTCTGTGTGGAAACTTCTCTTCCGTTAATCACCTTTTACCTTAATGTTTCGGATCTCAAAGACTTACTGCTGACATCTGTCTTTATTTCATGCAATGAAAAGTTGTAGAAATAATGTGAGACAGCACTATGATGTATATTGGGATATTATATATGAATATACATGGAATAGTTTATAATACAGATAATGAAAATAAGATTTATGTGATATCATTAGAGTTGAACAGAAAATAGAAGGTCAGATTAACTTCATGGTTAGAACAGAAATTGAGTATAGAGTAGGTCAGAAAGTGCACATTCCTTATATGCAATTCAGGAAGAAGCAAACCTAGAAAGATGGTTATTTTATTTATACCATTCTATAGCTATAATTAACTTATAATATCTGTCTGAACACATATAGTTTCCTGCAGATGTTTTTCCTATTTTGCTTTAAAGTTTTAGTTCAGCATTTAAAAACAGCATTTGGTAAAAAGAAACTGCTTGAAGCAACTTCTTCTCCAAAACCAATTTTTTGTCATTTTTTTAAGAAAAGTGTCCAGCCAATCTTCATAGACAAAAGCAACTACCAGGTGTTATTTTCCTAGCTAAGATTCAAAAAACTCTGGTTCTTTTAAGACTAATTCACAGCAGAAAAGTATACCTAATATTCTCGCAAATAAACCCCACATATTCATATCAACATTATCACTGTCTTTTTATTTATTAGAAGGTAGCTATGAGAGCTTTTATTTAATAAACTTCATAAAAAAAAAAGTGATTCAGTTCTAGCGTGTGCAAGTGCTTTTTAAAAGCTCTTTGTGGGCTGCAGATCTGGAGAGAATGAAGAAAGAATTTGACAGCAAGGAAAAAGTGGGAAGCAGTTGCTAGGAGACAGAGAAAGATGGGTGATATTTTGCACTGACAGCAGTGCTAACGTGACATAGACTATGTTACATTTCAACATAATGCGGTTGCGTTTAAAAGCCAGAAGGATACCCAGTCATCTGGGCACGTGTTGCAAACACCCGCTACCACGGAGAGGGCAACCCTTTTCTGCTGTGTCTATGGCACCGTAATCCGAATCTGTCCTTTAGAAATGTGTATTGTAGCATGTTCTGATAGACCAGGTGACATCTGATTAGTCTTACATTATGAAACCTTATCAAGTAAAGCTTTATCTAGTGCCCAGAAAAATAGAAATACACTGAAGGACTATATGAAATTTAAGTAGTATGTTATTTTTGAAGTGATATAATCTAACCAAGATAATGCTTACTTCTATGGACTATAGTTACTCACTTACTGTCTTTGACTTCCAGAAAAGAGAAAGCAATGTAATATTCTAATCATTAATTTGCATTCATCATATGAAAAAAAAAAAAAAACCAACAAATTATCAGGTAAAAATAGTTTGATTTCGTTTCAGCTCCTTTTTCTCTAACAAGATATTGACCAGGAACAAAACACCTTTCCTACACCTCTCAGACATAAGGATGATTCTGTTTGTTTTGTTTGTTGTAGCATATATTTGAAGATGGAATCCAATGCAAAATTCTTTGCAATACATTTGTATGTGGCTTTTCAGAGGCTTTGGCTGTTGCCCTGCATTTAAGTTCAAAGGTCATTCAATATGAACTTACAAAGTTCAAGAAAACATTAATTACTAAATGGCAAGTTCTGCGTGGAGTAAAATCTTTTTCAAAATACATGTATAACACATCCATTAAAATGGCATTTGTAGCCTACATTCTTTCCTGGAATGTGAATGATCAAACCTGAAATTTTCATTCAGCTTTTGTGGTTTACCTCAATTTTAATTTGAAATCAGTTGAAGATTGAGAAAGAAATTTAAAGGGAGAAATAAAATTACAATTTCTGGGCTGTAAAACAGAGCAGATTTCTCCTTCAGAGCAGAGCGCTGATGTACCACTTTCCCTCCTTTTTCCTGATAGAAGAAGCGAAGGTTTCAGTCAGCTTTAGCAGCTGCTATGTATGCATTTGAATATGAAGGATTAGTTGCAATATTTCCAATGTCATCATGGAAAATGTGAATCTGAATTAGTTGTTCACTGGTCAGATGAAAGGAAAAAAGTAATCTGTGCCAAGGCAGAGCTGCTTTCAGTTCCTGTAGCAACTCTTACATTCAGAGAACATATAAGGGCCAACGGTCTGCAATTTTTGATAAGTCATTATGAAAAAGGCAGTGCATTAACTGTGTACGTAGCAGGAAGGCAAGGCAAGGCAAAGAAAACAACTTCCAACTGGTCTGGTGCTCTATGTCACACTATTCCTTGTTGTTACTAATAATAGGCTAAGAATTTTAAAAAAATAATTATTTTAATATAATAGCTTGGTATTCAAAATGAAGACATTAATCCTCTACCTGGTTTTTTTTCTGAAATGCCATGCTAAAATGTCCACATAAAACCTACTAAGATTCAGTTCTACAGTGTGTAATGATTAAGGATAATTTTTTGAATTCCAGCTCCTTGTGGAGTTGTCACATCCTCAGTAATGTGGCTGGCTGGTTTGCAAAGTGTAACACTATTCAAAGTGAATGCCAGTGTTAGACACCTTATAACATATTTTTAAACATGCATTCTCATTTATAAAACACTTAGACTTAGGTTTCAGGAAATTTAGGAAAAATAAGTTACCAACTCACTGCATTTCATTTCAGGTATTAAGAACTGCCGTCTTGTGAATTTTTTGTTATTCATCTTGTCCCTCAGCAGCACTTACAGCCAAGAGGACTGAAGCCAGAGGATGACTGACATTTTTCCGTTATTTTTTTACTTCTAAGCTGAAATTTCTGTTACGAAATTGTTGTCTGACAGCTGTTACTGTGGTTAGAGAGATTGAAATCAGGGCTCTTGAAGACAGGACTACGTGTCTCACTGTCAAGACATGGACTTTAATAGTGGAGAGACAATGAAAGAAATGGTGGAAAGAGAAGCAGGATGATACATAAAGAGAGATTTGGGATCCACAGAGGAACTGAGGAACCTGTGGGAGGAGGTAGGAGTAGAGACAGAGAGAAAAGATGTGAGTACCTGGTAGTGGACTTACACTGTCCTGGAATTTTGTCCATCTGGATAGTGAAACGGGTCATTGAGTACCCCTTGGATGTTGTTAGAAGAACTGGAGAAATAATACTGGTTTTCAAGCAGAATATGATTTAAAAAATATGAAAAAGGAAGGTCAAATGAATTAAGAAACACTTTTTCACCTATTTAAACAATGAAAATTTTTCAATTACAGTCAGAATAATTGATGCATTATACATTTAGTGTGAAGCATTTTTATGAAAAATACAATCAGGTGGAAATTATGAATAAATTAGAAATTGTAAATATAGTGTTTCAAATTAATTTTAAATATCCCAGGTGTGTTAGAACTGAATACTAAAAATAAATCATTTAAAATGACTGCAGTGATGTCATATGTACTACTATAAATCTGAAGCTTTATGAGGATATTTTCCAGAAATTATGTAGCTCATTTTGGAAAGCAAGCTTTATTAATAAATATATTTACATACATATTTGCTGAAAAAAAGAAAACCAAACCACCAAAACTATTTTGGGTTCCCTTGCATATTTTCACTGCATTCTGTTGTTCTGGTGTATGGAAAGAGTTGAAACAGTCATGAATATTTGTAGTAATTTCCACTGTTATCACCGCCACTCAGAGATGGCTCAGCCACTGCTACTTCAAGATGGCTTAAACTTCATTTGCATCAGGAGAGGAACAGGCACAGTCAGTTACCGCATCTCAGCTATTGATTACAGTCACACCCTGTAGGAAATGTCCATTTAAGCTAAAATGTTCATCTTTAGGAACACTAACAGTTAACTTTTTTTGGTCTTATAGTGCTGAAGGAATAGAGAGAAATTAATAAATTAGAAACTGGAGTAAAAAACTGAAGATTCTTCCTGATCTTAACATTTCTTACACCTTAACCCTCTTCAATTTCAGTTTTCATTTGTTCCTTTGAACAAATCATTTGTGGTTTCTGTCCTGTTATGGCTAGCAATATTGTTCAGTATATAGTAAAACTACAGTTACATGAGAGCATTCAAATAATTCATGTAAATACGTAAAACACATTTTCAATTTTTATTTCTTTTAATAAAGCTGAAGTATATGTAAAGATGACAAAAAAAATCAAGCATTGCATAAGCAACTATTTTTGTATTTCTTAGAAAGACTGAATTGTTTTCATAGTGTTCATTTCCTGACTATGTATTTGATCTTTAGATGTAGTTAGATTTAAA
Source organism: Todiramphus chloris collaris (assembly GCA_025345505.1). Taxonomy (NCBI): domain Eukaryota; kingdom Metazoa; phylum Chordata; class Aves; order Coraciiformes; family Alcedinidae; genus Todiramphus; species Todiramphus chloris. The sequence goes on along the minus strand of JANVCC010000010.1, from coordinate 42,532,970 downwards.
GTTTAGTGAACATGCTATGTTAAAGTTTCAATTTTAGTGAACATGCTATGTTACAGTTTTGCTAAGTAATTTTTATCTATTAAAGTGTAAGCCATTCCTGGGATGCAGTGAATCTATTTGCGAAGTTTCACTTCTGTCAGTAGTAATGGTAAACAAAGTATGTAAGGAAAGGTGATACTTATTAGTCTAAAGTTTCACTGGAAAAAAGTATGAAAACATTAGGACATACACAAACTTTTCAGGGATTTGTCACGAGTGTGAAAACAATTGTGCATACATGAAAATGTACACTGCTATATTGCACATGGAAGATTGATTTTTGTTTTGCTTTATTTTTCAGCTACATGTCATTGTCTAATACAATATGCTAACTTTCTCTACAAACTTTGCTGATAGCCTTAAACATCTGTGCATCATCAGCTGGAACAGCATTGCCACAGAGTAGCTGGAACACGTATAGATATATATCCTGAGTATTGACTGATTAACCAGGTTGTAAAGTGATTTAATGTGAGGTGCCTAATGAAGGTCTGTGTACTAGGAAGGGAATTGCCATACGTTTCCTTCATAGTCAGGAGAGTCACCTACACACAGCACTGAAGATCACTTTAGATCTGATTTGCCTTTGATCATATTGGAAGCCTGGTGACTACATTGCCAGCTTAGGTTGTTTGTTGCTGCATGAGCTGAAGCCGAGTCAGAATACTCAAACAACAGTAAATACATCCTCAGAGGTATTATGTTATTATTTAATAATAATTAATATTTACTAATAATAATAATAATGAGTAAATCATTGACATCCTTAAAACAACAGGTCATTTATGAAGCTGGTACAAACACAGCAGACTTTTCTGCTTATGAGATTATATCTTGTGACTTTTTGCAAAATCCAAACAAACTGCATGATGATATAAGAAAACTTTCATATGTGCGCCTGAAGGCAATGCTGCAAGTTATTTTTTCAATTGTTGCATTCAATTAATATGAACAGATTATTCATCTTCCATGGAGTAGACTTAAAATGTTTTTTTCCTTATCCTTTGTAAAAGATGCTTGTGAACGTTTTACTTTTATGCCTAATGTGGTCTTAGAATATTTTCATTTGCTGTGTATTCCATAAAATTACAGGCAAACTGTGGAACGGCAATATGGCATTTAAAGTTTGACACCTATTTTCATGCGTTAAGTCTTCCTATAGTTAGGTTTAAATGTTTACTACACAGTATGTCTCATGAAAGTATGCCACACACATGCCTGCAAATGGACTGTCAGGGCATACAGTGGTGCATATGGCAGGTTATATAATCTTTAAAGATTGATAGAAGTTACGTTACTGCACATATTTTGATTTTTCTTCTAGGTGAGGGAACGACTGAGGGTTTCTTTAGAAAGAGTCTCTGCACTGGAAGAAGAACTAGCTGCTGCTAACCAGGAGGTAACATAAAACACTTTCTCCCCCTTTGAGGTTCAATTTCTCTAATACTCTGTCCCATATGTTCCCTGTCACTTTTCTTAAAACTGTCAGAAAAAAAAAAAAACCAAACAAACAACTACATTCTGAGTAAGATGCTTAGTAAGGCTTGTATAAGGTGGTTGTAAGATGAATACAGACTTCTGTTTACTGATTTATTCACCTCTACTATTCCCTTGTGAGGAAAGACAAATCCGAGAGCTAGGGACAGATACCCAAATTTCTTATTGGACATGAAAAAGGAATAAAGCAATGAATGTGTCAGATACTATAAACAATTTAATACCCTGAATTTCCATTTTACTATAAAATGAAGTATAACACACCCATATATATATATACATGTTATAAAAATGTTAATATTGGCAAAGGAAGGATTATAGATGACCTTGAAATTTAGGTTTGTGTCTTCACTTTTAATTGCAGTGTATCATAATGAACTGTGGTATCATATAGATATTGTGAACTTGGACAAGATATTTTTTTACTGTATGGTAGTTTGCAGACCATCCTCTTTTGTCTGGAAGAGTGAACAACACACGATAGCATTGCACACATAGCTATACACATATATGGAATGGAATTTTGCACCCCAGAGGAACATTTCAGAGGTTAGAAAATATAAATAATGGAGTCTGATGGTCACTAATTGCCAATCATTTACCATGACCATCATGTTCTGAATCTCCACATGACGTGCTTCTCACACTGTTAAAAATAAGTCAGACAAGCAATAGAGCTGGATTAAAGTTGTTTTGAATTATGTCCATTTACTCGTGTCATTTTACTCAGGCTTAAGAAACTGAAAACAGACACAGACAATCTTAAAGTACTACCAAATAATTCTGGAAAAAAGGAATACGTGTAATTTAGAATAATGCATAATAATGCAAAATAGAGAATCCTAAAGTAATTTTTTCCAATATTAAGCTAGAAAACTTACATCCTTAAAGTGACTTCTTAAAAATAGGTTCTGCAATTAAGATATTAGTGCTTCCTTTTTATAAACTATGAACTAGATATTTTGAATCATCCCTTTCTTCTCTGAAGTGCACTTCATCTGTGCAAAAATAAATTCTCTTTTTTATTCTTCCATTTAATAATATCCAGAATAATTGGATTCAAATGATTTAGTCACGCTATGTTGTGTAATCTGTTATTTGAACTAGTTTTCATTAAATAGAAAGCAGTCCTTTTGGTCAGTCAAGCCAAATGAGATCACATTCCTGACGATTCATGATCCAATTAAATCCAAGTTTGCTTCACTGGGCATGGGACCAGGTCTTTAGAGCATTGCCTTGTTATTTAGTTTTAAAATAATTAGTGAAACTTTTATTAACAGTAATGAGTAAAAACATACACAAGTAAATTCAACTGAAGTAGGACTTTTATATCCTTGCTTGCCCTAAATGTGTAGAAAATGTTGAACAAACTTTGTGTCTATATAATACTAAAAACATTTATTCAACCATGACCATTAACATAATTTGAATACAGTTTCCTGTGAGGAACTATTAAAGCTGAAAAATGGAAATTCAATTAAATAATAACGAAAAAAGAGATAGATGGGAAGAGACATGGAAGAGAATGAGTGGGTTATTTTCAAACAGTTAATGCATTTGAACAAAAGTTTAGATAATGTTCACACAATTAGTTATTTAAATGAGACAAAATTAATTAGAGAACTTCAGTATATAAGCCTGGTTTTATACCAGTTTCCACAGTGAATACACAGGCAATAAAGGGCTTTAAAAATTTATTGTACTATATATCAAAAAGAATCAAGTTTCCAAGGGAATTGAATATATGTTTTTCAGTAATTTTTTTATTCCTGTCACTTAGTATTTGTTCTCCCAAGAGAATTAATATTTTCTTTCATATCTGTTTTCTCATACTGATTCTAAGAGTGTTCTACATATTCAGGACTATATCTAAATATAAAATGATAACAGTAATTTGGTCCTCTGTTTAAAATACTATGTGATTAGATATATAGGAAGTATCTGATTGAGGGATAAAAAGTAGTAGAAATGTGTATCTTAAGATAACACCTTTCTCTGAAAGCTTGTGTCTGTGGCTCTGGCACAGAGGAGCAAGCAACTGCAGACACTCATGAGTACTTATTGGAAATATCCTTATATAAACAAGAGAAAATGAGAGAGAGTTTATAGCTTTCCATTATTAGATGGTAAATAAGCTCTCATTCAACAGTCTTTGTAGCATATTACAGGCATACCAAAGGGAGTGAAAACATCTGTAGCTGCGGCAAAGCCGATTTCAGATCAAGTTGCCAACACCATCTTCCAAAGCACTTCATATTTGATAGGGAATAGTAACACACATTGACATTGAACTGCAGGCGCAATTGAGATGGACAGTTGGACCCATTGGGGGATCTTAGATTGTGTAGCTAATATTGGTATGTAATAACACTATGGTAATACGAAGGGCTTTGGTCTGCAGTTCCAACAGTGACTCTTGACACAGTGTAAGTCACTGTCAGTCATTCAGTTGAACTTTTCAGAAACAAGAATGTCCCCCAAATGGTTCACTGCTGTTTTGATTCTGTGAAGGCAGTTTCTGTAAAGAAGTGAATAAGTAGATCATCTCCTTTTCACATAAACACTACACAAAAATTATTTTGATTCTGTGTAATATTTTTAATATGCTAGCTACTTGTAATATTTACACAAAGTCAATTCTTTTTATAAATTTGCTGAATTTTGCTGAAGCTGATTAGTGTCAATGGAAGGGACCTTTAAACACAGCAGCAATCTGAATTGCTGTTAGCAAATTTTCATGCAGACTGGGGCAAGATAACTGTCCATGGTAATTAAATTCCATAGTAATCCCTATATTTGCTTTTTATTATCAGTTATCATATATGTACCCAAAATTATCACTTTTTTTTTTTTTCTTTTATGCTTACACTGGAAGACATTAGTTGTTCACAAATAGTAGATGGCCTATTCAATGTGTCTATTGTAGTTAGGGTGAAGAGGAGATATTGTTAACAATATTCTGAAAAATTTACCTCCTGTTTTTAGATAAAATTACAGTAGAACATAGCTACATTTGCTTACCCCTCAGGTACTTTAAAAAATTATGCAGGTTTACATCTGTTTCCACATAAATCATGGTCTAATCAAATAGTTTTGTTTCTGAAGGTTATAATTTGCAGTTAGCAAGTGATACATCCAGTAGCAAAGCTCAGTGATAAAATAATGTCTGTGAGCATTTTGAAGGCAAATGTGATGTTTTTCACTGAATATGTGAACATTTTCAAATTCCAACAAGGTTCTGCTAACCAACTTCCCCTTGCACACTAATATGGGAAGAATGCATTTCATTTGCAAGGGACTGGGATGCAAATGTTCCTTCCCAGGTTTGTAATTTATGATCTTCATGGAAAATAACTTTAATATTGGAATTACTGACAAGATAACCAATTTTGTTCCACAGCTTTTGAGGTCCTCTTATTAGCATTAAAAGTGTGACTCTTTGTTATAAGTATGCTAAACTAAAGCATGTGCAAACAACACACCATGATATTTCATTAGTGACATATATCACCAGGAACTCAAGACCTAGTGGCTTCCATTGGGCAAGGATGCACAGATTATACACCATGGCCCACATCTATGCTTTTAAGTTCATTTCTGTTGCAGTGTGCAGTGTTAAATGACAGGTGTTGTAATTTCACAGTTTCCCAGAACTCTCAATAAATATTTTCAAATAAAAAATTACCTTTACAGCTTTTTCCTAAGGCTTGTATGTAAAATTAGGCTTTATAAATAGTTAAGTTTATAGTGGAAAAAAGAAGGTTTTTTTAATGGCTGCACTTACTTTGCATATTAATTTTCTCCTGCCCAACTTAAACATTTATCCAGTTGTTGTAAAATCTTCCTGTGTTAATAACAATTGTGTGATAAGTGATATTCCATATCCTGTTTTGGGGGTTTTTTTTCCTATCTGGTTAATATGCTGGCTTTTCCATATTTCCTCATTGATAGAAAATGTGATATGGAAAAATACAGATTTAATTTAATTTATTATCTCAAAGATATATTTTAGGAACCCAGAAAACACTGCAACTGTGTAGAATATGAAATTAAAGAAACTACTGGTTCTATCACTGTGCTACCCTATGTTTTTCTTCAGCATTTGTCAAAAATATGACTTCTGTTTGCAAATGGCAAACAACATTATATTGCTTCTGTCAATTGACACATAGATTATATTTAATACACACAGGCTTCCTTGTAAAACCTCATTATTGCAATTTCCACTTGTTTCTACAGAATTTTACTCAACTTTGAGGCTAAATTTAACTCCTGGAGCTATCAGAAAACTTGCAGGAGGTTTGGACCACAGATCTTTACCTCATGTAACTTCATGCATCCTGCTATTTGGGCAGTGGTTATTTTTCCTGACAGTGAGTTATTTTATTCACTAGGGTGCCTTAATTCTATTTTTTTATAGCAACCATGGAAGCATTAATAAATTATTTACATCACTGAAGTGAAAGGAGGATTTGCAACTTATGTTTATTTATATCCTACACCAGAAATACCAGAAAATATAGCCAGTTATTCACCAAAGAACTTTCAAGTACCATGATATTTGCCTAGCTTTTGCTATATTGGGCAAGTCAGGAAACCAGTAAAAAATGCAGACGTTTTTAACAGTTGAGGACAGTTTTGACTCTGACCATGAGGGATGCCACAGACATGACTGTAGTATCATTCCTGATAATGAAATATTTTATAATATTTAATATATACATATTTTAAAGTAAAACCTCAGTTAACTATGGTGTATTATTTTTGTCCATGTTTGCCTGTGAAAATGTATTTTTATCCCCAGCTGTTTCAGGTTGTATTAGCTTAAGGCACTTTGTTATAGGAGTTTCCTGGTTGCCTTAGCCTTTCTATGTAAATACCATGAAAAGTGACAGAGTGAAACAGAAATAGGGTGGAATAGAATCTCCCCAAAATTAACATCTTTATCAAAATTATCATAAACCTAACCTAGTATATTGTTTTGTGTGTGTGTCTTTTATAAAATGTTTCTAGGATGCTCATTCTGAAAACGACTGCTTTGATCTAAAATTGTAATCTTCCCTTGGTGCACTTTCTGGCAAACATAGGCATGTACTGAATTCATTACTGTATAACAATTTAATGTGAACATTTTCTGCAAGAATTTGCGGAGATCCTTTTCCTACCTTGTTGCTCTGACTGCATCTTACATCTGCTAGATTTGCTGAGATTCTCCTTACTCACTTTCTTGAAAACAGAGAGAGGTTTAGCTTTGCTCTGACCTAAAACTTTTCAGTGATATCACTCATTTCAGTCCTTAGCACATAAGTTCTCTTATCATTCTAGTTTCCCCTCAGCTTTGCAATGTTTTCTTACCTGTTGCTTCAAATTAGAGAAGTGTTAGAACAGTTTTGAATATCACTTCTTTCCATCACTCCTTACACATTATTCCTCTTACCATCTCTACTGATTATTGTTAAGCCAGTGATGACAGAGTTTTAGTCTTTCATGTCTTTTCTTTTTTTCCAGCTCTTTAGTCCACATAACTAAAGAAAAGTAACTAGGAAATCTATGAAAAATATTCATATTATTCTTTTTTTTTTTATTATGTACTCTTATTTCCATAATACCTGTGGCCTAAGTCTTCAGACTTTTGCCTTTGGGGTGAAAACTGTATTTCTATTTGCATTAAAAAATGTGGACTGCACCATCTGCCACACAGTTGTCCTGGTACACAGCCTAAATCCTGGTACGCTGTATGAATACTAGTGTGATCACCATGTCATAATTCCATGCTTGGGAGTTAAATACTGAGTACATGTTCTGACCCCAGCTCTGTGCCTGTTTTTCCAATGGAATAGAGGCTGAGGCTGCAGGCAGGGAGGGAACAACAGTGCTTTCCATGAGATCCTGAGCCTAAGTAACTGCAGACATAATGTTCAGGGATCACTACATAACACAACTGCTGTGCAATTAATTAGCCTGTATGGAAAGTTTCAGTTTGCTGGACCTCATGAGGTTGAGTTATTGGAATTATTTTGGGGGCCTAGATGATGTTTTATATTCATCAGTAAACAGGGATCATGGAGCATGCTTGACATTTCTTCAAAACAGCAAACAAATATATCAATATATGACACAGAGCCATGAACCAGAAGAACTGTCCCAGAGAGTGATAAATGGATCTTCTCTACTTTATTCCAGAGAATTACAGAATATGAAAGCTCTGTGTTTCTAGCACAGTTTTAATGGATTTCATGTTTACCACATATTCCTTACCCAAAGCTGAAAAAAGGGAGGATGAGGAGATGGGATGACAGCCAAGGAAGTACAAGCTGAGAGAACACAGGGGTGACAGGAGCCAGATGTGTGGCTGAGCATATCTCATAATCGTTTGCCTACACACCTGAAAACTCCAGGAGACTGGTGAAACTAGAAGGTTATTTGTGTATGGTTATTTTAGGTCTTGTTCATAATCAGCATGAGATTAGACACTGGGATAATTTCAGATTGGATTTAACGTTATATATTTGGCAGCCTATTTAGGGAGTTTAACAAATCAGTGGAATACAACTCTCACTGTCTCTGGTTTCATAAGGTTATGTTATCAAATGCTTTACTTGAAACACACCAACTTGCTGAAGAACTTTACATTGTAGAGCTCACAATTACTTGTACAAAGGATATCACTGAAAACTTTAATGTCTAATATTTAATTTGCTCATAAGAGTGCCTTTCATGAGACATCAGAAAGAATACATCACTTCTCTTTGATCTGTTATTTTGGGATTCATAAACTTTGAAATGTATGCCTTTTTATCCTGGTATAAATTCAGATTTAAGAAGGTAGTTGATTTATCTTTCTGTCTGTATCAGCTTCAGGTCATTTGACATTTGTCAGATGAGATATTCATGTGGATTAAGATAGATTCTTTATCATTAACAATCTTCTTGTGCATTGGTCTTGATGAAAATGAAAAACACATACTCATTATCCATTTTTTTTTAATCTACTGGAACAGTAGATTGTTTTAACATTTGTTTAATGTGCTTAATTGGAATGATTATGCAACTTTGTGTTTATTTGTTAAATATTACATGATTTGTTAAGAACGTTTACATGCACTAACTCTCAAAGCAGATTTTAAATATTATAACAAGATCACAGTTTTACATTTTATGCCTCTTACACTCCATAATCAGTTTTTTAATATGTGAGTAAGCTTTACAAAGCTGCATTTGAATGAAAGATTTAAATTAATGACATGTCAATAAATAAAATCAACTTTAAGCTTCAACAGATTCATATTTATTAATCAATATTCCCATTAACATATAAACCAGAAAATGTATCATTTGTCTTATTGTATTATATCATATCACCTCAACCCAAGAGTGCACATTTAATCCTAAGAGTATTCTGCAGATTCATAATGTAGTTAACTAATAAGACAGTAAAAAAACTAATGTCTGTGAGTAGTGTCAGCAATAATGTGAATCGAGAGTAAGCTTCCACTCAGAGGCCTGTATTGGCCCTTCCTTTTCAATAGGCCACAAGGTCCACAAGCATGACAAATCAATTCCACATTTGTATACTGATTAGCTATGAAGAAAATTATTGCCATTTTTCTAGAGGTCTGCTAGTGCTGATAAAACTAAAATATTTGTAAGAAAAATAGGAACAGAGACTGTGCTAGGGATATACAAAATACAGATGCATCTTGGTAAATGCTTATTTAAGTAATCATATCAGGAGGCTTTTAAAACAATTTTTTTTTTTTGTAATTTAGTGTAAAAAAGTTCCCATCATATATATTTAATAGAAATAAATGTAGAAATAATTGTACTTGAGATCCAAAAATGTAAAATATATTTGTGGTTTGATAGGGCAAAATTAAATACTCATACTTTTTTGGGTTCTTGATTGGAAAATGTCAGTATTATGACATATTAAATAATCTTCATTAATATTAATAGGGACTATCAATGTATAGGTGGAATCACTCCAAGGGGAGCTGTAGAGAGCTTGTTTTACTTGGTTTGGTCCGTAGGAAATGATCCAGCTTTGCTTGACTTTGCAGCTGGAGAGTGTAGTTTGGACACGTTGAATTGTACAGAATCCACGGTTATAAAAAAAAAAAAAAAGCAGCAAAAAAAAGCAGCTATATGTATAATACCTTTGCATTAGAAAATAGCTATCATGTTAGATTCTTTTCTATAGTAATCCTAAAATTAAAAAAAAATCCACCACCTTATTTTAGAAGTTACACTTATGAAGAATGTTCTTTATCATTAAAAATATATATAAAAATAGTATCAGTGAAGACCTTATCTTTGATTTTCTCTGGAGAAATCTGTGGAAAAAATTACTCCCAGTAAGAATGTCATTGAAAAGTATTAAGATCTTGATTAAAATTAAATGGCTACAGTTGGTTTAATATTTGAAATATAGACTTCAATTCATTCTACTGTACTTTGATCTCAACAGACTGGGAGTCAGATTTAAGCTTGGATATCATCAGGTTGTGCATGTAGAACAGAGCTTTGATATTCTTTAATTGTAGTTCTGGTCTAAGATTCATTTCCTTTCTGGATTTTTACTCATATCCTATCTATCTGTTTGTATTTTCATATTTTTGTGCAATGAGTAACACAGATCATGATTTTAATACAGATACACTGTATATGAAAATCTAATAAAACTGACAACACATGCAGAATAGCGGTGTTTTCATAACAGATGTGTCTAGTCAAAAGAAATTTAAACAATCTCAAAGTCTCTAGGTGATGATATGCAGACAAAGAATACAACATTTAATTTGGGGAACCAAATTATATACCTTAAGCATGGATAGTTTTCAGTTAAATTCTTATGTACTAAAAGCAGCTACATAAAGCCCTAGAGTCACATTATTTTATTTATACTCAATGTCCCGGGTACTAAAAATATGTTTGTATGTATAAACACACATATTCATGTGTAAATAAACTGTGTATATATAATCATATATGTCATATATATACACACACAATGTATACATATTTCAATAACTCATATTGTTGAAAACAAAGAAGGTCATGATGTTTCTGCCAAATCTGTCCTCAGATCAGACCAGTTGGAAGTCAGAGCCTGTACTACCAATGAGTTCTAGAAATTTTGTATCCCAGTATCCTGGTTTGGGTACGTTACTGGTGTCTTTGTGAGAATAATAATGAAAGAATAATAATTGTGCTACTGTTTTGTTGAACTTGGTTAGAAAAGAAAAAAAAGCAAGAGAAATTAGTCATCAGGTGTCAAATACACACTATAATGCACCCATATAATTGCTCTTTGTTATTATTTTTCCATTGTGCTAGTCTCTGTATTAGACAGTTCTTAGTTCTTTCACTCTATCATATTTCATGCAATTTTTGTGACAAATTAGATTTTTGTTTACTTAGATAAGGGTTTCTGAAGGAAATGTACTGAAATCAGTGATCCCTTGATGCAGCCAGCTGAGTGCCACAGCTGTAGGCTAACCTTGGACCACAGTACCCTTGTCATGAACAGAAATGACCTTTGTAGGAATGTCAGTAAAGTACTGATAGCCAGGACCTGTCAATAGTTATGACAACAAACCACCAACAGTGGTTAGTTTTTTCATGTTTTCCAGTTAAAATTATGAATCTGCCACAGATTCAGAGCATCTCCAGTCATCTTTGCATGTTGTCATTCATTGACATGAAAGTAGAATCTGAAAGTGCCTACGTCAAGATTATAAGAATAAAATAATCAAGACATACCAGAAGCTGCAAAAGCAGCTTTTGTCTTTCTTTGACAGAACTCGAAGCATAGAAGGTAAAGACTTACTTAAGCCATAAAAGCACTGTAACTGAGGGCTAGAGCTACCTCCCCCTTTTGCCACAAGGTAAAGACCCTCTGACTTTTTAAGTCAACTGTCTTTTACAACTCTCTGCTCAGATTAAGAAGTGTTGCTGTAAATCTGAATGTATATTCTCTTGCAGAACACTTTGTCAAATGCTGGATTTCTAGTAATGATAAGGCAACTTTTCTTGGCCATTGAGGAGTAAGAGGGTAGAGATTATATTTCAATTTCCACTTACTTACAATCTATATAGCACAAACGTGTAAGATTTTTTTTTTCCATTGGGCCTACTGCTCTCTAATCTCTGAGGGTTGTAAAGACACCCTCACAAGGGTGTTTTCACCTTAGTGAGTTTTTCTTCATAGCAATGAAAGTTAAGCAGCAATATTAATAAAAGGTCAACAATCTCAAAGAGGAAGGAAGAATTTATTACATAAAAGCATTGAAAATGCATATTACTTAGAACTACACCTTTTTTTTTTTCTTTTAATAAAGTAGTATTTTTCTTGGCATGTCAGGACATATTTTAAAGGGCTCAATTGCAGAAAGTTTCTGGAAAGCTCACCACTTAAATAGCAATAAAATACACTGGAATCCAGGCAAATATAAAATAAACCAAACTGAGGTTGTCAGTCAGACATGAACACTTTGTTTACAAGTGAATTTTCAGAGTGCTACTAAAGCTATACCTGCAAATTGGTCTGGTTCTTTTTGGTTTAAGTAAATTGAATGGGAGAGAAGACAAAGTCTAAGTAAAAAAAAAAAAAACTCTTATGTTTTTTTTTCCTCCAAAGTGAGCCCAAAATGTATTGTTAGTGCTGAAGGTTTCATCCCACACCTTCCAAAGTATTTTTTGCAATCTGAAAAGGGTTTTTTTTCTTTTCTTTTGTTCTCTCAAAGTGTAGCTAATGTTGATTACAATCTGTACAGTCCATAGTTATTTTAACTCCTACCTGTTGTGAAAATAAAGCTCTAACTCCATATTTCTGAATTGCTGAATGAATAAACTAAAGCATTTCAGCACTAAAGCCTTCTTCAGGGAGATTCATTTTTATCTGTTATTTTAAAAGAGTATGTATGGTTTTATGAGTTTGATTTATGAAGTCACAGTGTGCATTTATGATAGCATTCCCCCTCTCAAGTGGTGTGTATATAGCCAGTCATCAAACATACTGAGGTTTTATAGCTACCACTCTGGGAAGAAAGATCCCCCCCCCCAACCACAAGCCAACACCTCATTTGTCCCTGTGTATTTATTAACTTCATTTTATACACGGATAGCTCCAAAATTCTGTGTTAGCTTCTCTGGTGAAAAATTATAAAAAAATAAAAGTCAGGTACTTTGGTAGATGAGGAGGAATTTACATTATTAGATAAGTTTGTGAATCTTTGATCTGCTGTTTAGTGAAGAATGTTGAGAAGGTAGTTGAACCATACACACCACCTCTCCCACTAGGTTTTCAGGAAGACTTTGGTGATCTTATTACTGGACCATCTCAGTGCTATGAGTTTTATCATTGTTATTCAAAGATGATGCAAGATCACTACTTGGGCTCTTCCTTTGATCAGTGTAGAAAATGAAACCAATCAGAATTTTGAATCAATCCCATTGACTGTTGAAAATAACTAAAGCACTATTGATCTTTATGACAGACTAAGAAAGTTGTTATTAATGGGTGACAAAATGAGTTGTTTCTGTCATGTTGATTAGTATGTAAGTTTTTATTGGGAAAAGGAAATCTTGTGAGAGTTTAAATGGAAGTGTCAGGATGGTGTCTGCCAAAACCATCTAAGCCAGTGCACTGCTTTATGTTTTGAAATTCAAATAGGTCCCGTTGCAGTGCAATCAAGCTGCTAATCCTGAAATCCTTTGTGTTGCTCCACATGTGCCTTTTCAGGGCAGCTAGCACTCTGTTGGTACTCTGCTTCTCACCATGAAAGCTTGTGATCCAACCACTGCCTTGTGGGGCCTGTGGTTGCATCCACTTCTGTGCACTACTGTAAGACCTTGTAGCTTGGCACATGCAAAGCATCCCCCAGGATCCTGCAAACAGTCACAGTGTGATGTAATTCAGAAGTGGTTTCTTTCTTTCAAAATATAATTTATTGTGCGAAAAGGTGCTGTGTCATGGTTTTGCCTTTCCTTCCTGTTTTCTTATTTCAGAGTATGTAATACCATGTAAACAAATACACAGGGACACATGCAATGCACACATGTATTAATGTTGGGGTTTCCCCCTGTTCTTCAGGAGGTATATTTTATGTTGGAAAATAGAACTGTTACATTGGAATATGTTTAACACCTATAAATGTCTAATCTTCTTGCTCAAACAAAATAAAAATATTAATCCTGTACATGTTTTCAGGCAAAATTTAATTGCTCTTTCAAAAAACTTGACACTGTACTGTAAAAACAGATTTCCATTCAAATCTTTTCATGCTAGTTTGACTGCTTCTCAACCATCATATTGTAATGTCTATACAGAGTTCTTGTTCATGATTTCCTCAGTGGTCTGTCATGCAAAATTATCAGTGATTTCCTCAGCAGTGTGAATATGTATGTAAACATACGCAGGTAAGTATATAATGGACTATACTGTAATTGCTATAATTTGGCAATCATGAGGCTGCAAGTGATTACAAAGCAGTGGGACAAGAATGAGTATAAGCTGGAAAGTGGGGGACGGAAAGACTTTCAGACACCACTGTGACAATTTGTTTTGCCTTTGTTTTGTAAATCGCATTAACTTCGTAGACTGGACGAATCTGCTATGAAATTTCAAATCCCCAGTATATTTTACTCTATACTTGTATAACTTTCCCTGCCTCTACAACAGAGAATGCATACCTGTGCTTTGGGTACCACATTTTCTAGTTTTCCATCCTATTTGAAACTGTTACAACTCCTGGGCAGTTACTCACACTGCTTCTGATATTTTGCTGATAAACTCAGACCGAGAGGATGGAAGCACAAATGTCCTGAAGAACTGCAGCTAAATCTGTCACACCTCAACCTACAGACTCATTAGAATTGCAGTAAAAGCTGAAACCATCCAGTGGGATTCTAATTAAATATTGAAAGTATCTTTTGAGTAGTGTTATTAAAAGATTCCATTTTACTCATGGAGAAATACAATTACAATTAATATTTTGACAAATCTAAGCTTTTTATCTAAGTCCAGTTTTTAAACTTTACAGTAGTCCTGTTACAGTCCTAAAATGACCCCAACTGAATGAGATGCAACCTTCCTAAATCTACCCTCAGAAGCACATAAAATCTCTTATAATTTTCTTAATTAACTTAAAATACCTTTCCCCTCATGAAAAGAAAAAATTCTTTGAAATACTTTTTTTTAAAATTCAGATTCAATAAAAAGGACTGATTTGTTTTTCATGAAAATGTTTTGCAAGTGTATATTCCATGCAGTGTTTTTCCTCCACCAAAGAGTGAAATACAGTGTATTGTTTATACAAGATTCTGATAATACAAAATGCTGAATATGATTGTAATTCCATTCAGAGTTTACAAATAAAATATCAGAAAAATGTGTGTGCATTTCTAGATCTATAGCTAAAATAAAACATTAATAATGACAAGTATATTATACAATTGAAACTCATTCAATCACCCTATATAAATATCTCTAAGCTTTCTAACCAGTGGTTTCTGAAAGGCTGTGATGAGATTAACACAAATTAGAAATTTAACTGGAAAAAGCTATATTTAAAGTTTTGAATCAGGATTTAAATTTTCATTGAAGCAGAGGAAATCACCTCCATCTCTAAGCTTCCTTTATTCATCATGTTACAGTTAATTTTTACCATATAAAATGATAGATAATAATTAAATCTTAACACAAACTACCCTTGACAAAACTAAAGCAAAGTCAGAAGGTGCATCTGGAGTCTGAATTATGTTCTCAGTGGATGGAAATATGATATTTAACACTGTTTAAATATAGACCGTTATAATGTTAAAATAATGTAGGAGGACATCCAAGTAGGCAATTTCAGTGTTCTCTGAAAGACTTACATAAATAAGAGCTGAATGGAAAACTAATACAATATAGCCACAAAAGCTTTGGTTTAGAATACTACTTATATAGAAAGAAACATCTTCTGGATAAGAAGAGATTGAAGAAAAAGCCTTCTAAATCTCTTAGATGTAGCAAAGTAAAACATGGTTATTGACTTTTATTGTCTAGGACAGATTTGCTTCAGTGTTGGAAGACCAAAGAAAAATACGTTCAGTGGTTTAAGGTAGCGCAAGTTTATACAAAACCACTTTTCAAAAGCTTAAAATAATTGTCTTCCTTTAATGCCTTACATTTTTTAAGTGATCCAGGTTCCTACTGGTTTCAGGAGACTGTCTAGCATTATATATATATATGTGTGTGTGTGTGTGTGTGTGTTTAGAGCCTCTATTAACAACAAAACTGTATATTTAACTTATCCTTGAAATAATTGGGAAAAAAAAAATCCTAATGTTTTAAATATTGGAAATAATTCTACAAAAAGAAAGCTCTGTAAACATTTGGCCTTAGATGTTTACTATTTAAATTAAATGTCTCTACATACTATAATCATTTATTCAATGGAAAACAAAATTAAATCAGGATGATTACAGTAAGTACATTTAAATCCTTTACTGGTGGATTGTTTTAAATAAAATTTAAATAACAAAAACAGTAAAGGAAAACTCAGTAGAGGAATTGATTATGCAAATATTTTAAAAATTAGAATAGGATTTTATTTAGTCTACACAGAGGCCATATACTTATATAAAAAAGCTAGGGTTTTTTTTTTTCTCCATACTGTACTGTGTGCAGTATTCTGCACTGCATGCACACTGTCAGAAGGGAAGCATGCCTCCATAAGGTAACTGGAACAGTTTTCCCCATTGTGTCTGAGAAGTGGGCAGGACCAGGTTAGTGTATAATACCATATTATAGGCATGCTTTTTACTTGAGTTATTTCTGGAATTTCTTCAGTCCTTTGTTGGCACTTATTTTGCTTAAATTTAGCCATTATAATGGGATCCTCTAGATTAAGATAACTGTCTGTTTTCCCTTCAGTCAGGAGAAACTATATGCATGTCGTTCATCCCACCTGTTTCAGACATAGAAGACCCACTGGCGATGTTTCTCTCTCCAACGTTTATAGAAAGAATCAGATAACCACTTTAATCTAAGCATTCAATGTCTTGCCTTTTCAGTTATGCTGCTCTCTGCCAGACAGATAAGTTCAAGTTTTTTTGCTTCAAGTCACTGGGTGATACAGGATGCCGAAGGCTGAAAATTAGCATTTTTGCTTTAAGTAGACCATGGTCTGTGCTGGGGTCAGATATGGAGTGCTCACTTTTGCAGAACAGCAGCTCTGTGAACAAGGCCTCAGGGGTCAAGATTTCAAGTCAAAGGAAATTGTAATGGGTAGGAAAAGTACCCAGAATACCATCCTTGCAATTTACAGTGTAGGATATACATTGATAATAACAACAACTTCTCCCTGAGGAGGTCAGAACACTTACAGGGAAAGCCTCGTGGCAAGAGTGGTATTTTGTCTGATCCCTAACTGGCATATATTTTCTGATTCACCTCAAATTTTATCAGGTAACACCACCAGCGATGATCTCAGACTTGCAAATCCTGACCCTCTCTGAGCTTTCAGCTACAAAATCATTGTTCCTGTCTAAATTTATCATTCTACCTTCCTGGAGTTGTCAATGCTACTTATGGACCAAATACCACCATAATACCTAGCAGAAGCAGTAATGCATTTAGTTCCTTTCCACCACCTGGAGGGATTTCAAATTAATGTTTGAAGAGGGTAATATTTTCTTATGTATTTATACCGTCTAATTTCTTGGTGTTTTGGAGGTTATGTGCTGCTTTCTTATTGGATTTGAAGTAATTTGATCAAGAAAATCATACATTAATTCAGGTTTATTTTTACAAATCTGGTTGCAAAGTAGAAGTCATCTTTCCCTTAGCACATGTTTGCAAAAAAGCCCAGAACACCAAAACTCAGGGCAAAAAGCAGCCAAAACATCATGTATCTCTGAACAAAACTGTAAGAGGTTGAAGATTGCTGGTGCTTTGAGAGAAAGTCTGACAGAGAGACAATTACTGCTCCTGGGAAATATAATAAAAGCTTTTTCATTGATGCTCGAGATATTTGTACAGTAGTAAAGAGAAAAGACACAAGTTCTGTTAATGTAAGATGTTTCTGAATGACATCGGACTGCAGAGACCAAGTGTGTAATCAAAAAAATGGATTTATAGTAGGCAACTGTTGTTTAAAAATATGTAATAAGTTGGTAGTTCCTTTTCATTGCTGTTAAAGGTACATATATTAAGTATGCATACTACATTACCTGAAGCCTGAAACTATAATGAGGTAACGAGTGCCCACTCGAACAATTAGAACTAGAGAACTGAATATGTTTCAGTAAGCAGAGGTACCCAGACATTTAGAATTTTATATGTTTAGAAGTAGACTCTAATCTCACGCCTCTAAAATAATTTTAAATTAACTGTTTTGTAAAATACTTGCAGTAAACATGTAGAGGGAATGCTTTTCCTGTTTCATTCTGTGTCTTGTGAGAGACTTTGCACCATGACTAAATCCATTACATGTATAGTTTGTGTGTTCCAGTTTATTTTTCTTTTGTCAAATGAGCCTAGTTCAAATGTTACCATTTTTTGTGTGCTGATTTTTGTTTCCTTTCTGGTTATCTTTCACAGTTTGGTAGATTTTGCATCTACAATGTGAATCTTTTATTTCTTTAATTTGTATGTCTTAGTGTCCTACTACAGATAGTAATGAGTCAGACTTCCCATGCTATATAGGTGGAAATTATGCTATTGCTTACTGATTTATAGTCGTGTAATCTTTATTCATTATTAAATTATTGTCTTACTGCACTGTTTCACCAGCATATCTTATGTGTATGGTTCTGTAATATCAGGTACTTCTTCAGATCAGTTCTGACTTATGTATTGATATACTGTTCTATGATGTATTTTAATATTTGAAATTAATATTGCCTTAACATTTGAATTCAGACTATTTTTTCAAGTGTAGAGGCATGAGATGTAGATTTGGTCATTTAGAGAAATTAAGACCAGTTGTAATTTTTCATCTGAATTGTTGAATCCTAACTTTATAAAAAACGTGATTCAGTGATATCTATAGATAATGGACACAAATTCTGCTGAGATTTCGGAGGGAATTGATATGGTTAATGTAGTAGAGATGTTTACCAAATTGTAATTCAAAGAGCTGGGATTTAGGAAAATTGAAAATATTTTGGAGTTGAGACAAAAAGGTAAAAGTTCTGTAAGGATATGTTCAGAATTATTATGACATAGTGCAGCTTCAGAAATTATGCCATATGTTTCTATGTATATTTGAAATCCATAAGACAGACTCTAAATCAATGGAAGTTCTTTAAGTTTCAACATTATAAAATTGTCAGTCATAAAAACTCATTAGAAAATTGAGAATAATATTGAAGATCAACATGCTTGTGAGAAGAGAATAAGCTAAAGGAATGTTTCTTTAGGTTATAGGATATTTTCATGGGCTTAAGCCACAGAGGTTAGAAAGGTCCAACTGGGAAAGTAATACTCTACATTTTAATCTTCTTAAATTCACAATGAATATTTCATTTTTCTCAATCAAGAGAAAACTTTTCAGTTCAGCTGACTGTATTTGTCAAAGTTAGCAGGGAGCGTAATTTAGATTTGTGAGAGGAAACTATCTTTAGACAACTGTGGAGGGCTTAGCATCTCTGCAATTTTATACTCACTTTAGGTGAGAGTCATGTTAAAATGTGTTGCTGTGGCCCAGGTCAAATCTTGACAAGCGTGTTAAATAGGAAAATAATGTCTGTAATAGTAATTTAGAAAACAAATTAATAATTTGAAGTCTACAGTCAGAAGTTGATAAGGAAAAAATATGTGATACGTGTGATCATATTTTATCAGGTATTATTTTTACTTCAATGTTTAGACTGATTATGTGGTTTTATGTACAACAATGATATTCATCCACAGTTATTTTCTATTAATGTCTTTTCTTTTTTTTTTTTTTTTTAATTTTGATTTAGTTTGGTTTAGGATATATGACTCCATCTTCATGAATATTACCTTTACTTTTTCAAAAGAGAATTTAGCATGAAAGGTATTGAGAATTTAACCTTAGAGGGTTAATTAGTATGTAGTTACTTGGAAAGCTGTCTGTAGAAATGTTTTGTATTACATATGTTAATCAGGATATCATAAACATAAAAGCACCAATTTAAAAAATAGGCATTTCTGTCTGCTGTTGTAGTGATCATTAGAACTTAGGATGACTCAGGGACTACCTAGAAAAAAGCTAGAGTTGTCTTTGTCTTCACCTATTTCATCATCATCATCATCATCATAGTCATCCATTAAGCCATGTTTCAGCTACCTGCATAGAAAGTAATACAAATTGTTATGTGGTTAAATTAGCATATTTCCAAATAATTTGCACATTAAGAAATAAGTAAGAAACAAGGATATGATAGCAATTAAAAACTTTATGCTTCAACAAACCGAAAGGTAAAAACTCGTATTTATTGGTAAGACATGAGAGAGTTTCCATGCTTCCTCGGGACCATTAATTCTGCCTTAATTTGCTCTTTAAAACAGCAAGACAGAACAAGTATGAAAGCAAGTTAGCTGTGTGGCTCTTCACAACTTAGATCTGTTATCTGATGACTACCGTAGAGCTGAAACTTTTAAGACGTACCAGACTTCAAAATCCATGTTGTTCCTGTATATAGTTACTCAGCATTCATTACATTAATGAAACCATTGAAGCAATCAGGTTTAATAATGATGAATTTTGGGCAAATAAATTGTTCCCAAACATTGAAAAATAAAGTGAATACTTCAAAATAATGATACATGATATCATATTATTTGCCTTTCACATTGAAGGGAAAATTTATATGTCTTTATTTACCTAGAAAGTGGTGACCCTAGGGTATATAAAGACCAGCAGAAGCTAAGAAAAACTCTTGTGGATTATGTGATGAAATGACAAAATTTTGCAATAGTGTTTATACAATATTCTTATTGAGCTAAAGAGCGATTAAGGATTTGTATTAGACACAGACGATAATTGAAAAATGAAGGCATAGTGAAGTCTGCATTTTAATGGATCAATGAAAGATTACTGTATGAAAATCCAGTTCTGTTGTTGGCTGCCATTTAACATATCCTGTGATTTTATGTTTGTTTCACATGATGTATAATTGCTCTCCATAAATCAGAATTTTATCATGTATACATTGAAATATCTCCCTTAACCTACTTGGAAGTCACTTTTTTGCACTGATGGCTAATTTTGTTTAGTGGGACCCATCATTTCTGTAGTTTAGATCTGAGAAGCATTTGAACCATAAAGAAAAATAAATCAGTGAATCTACTCAGAAAAAAATATTAAATTACTGATTAACTGTGTGCAAATGTGTATGCTAATGAGATTGTAAAGACCTTTTTCTGTTATTTAAGATAGATTAATTCTCTTACTTAAGCAAAACATTTTAAAGCTCAGTGTATTTGTATAACCACAAAAGACACAAATTTTATCAGTTTTAATTCTCACTCTTTTATATTTTTTCTATAACTGCTTTGGGTGATATGTTGCCCACAAGTCTCGGTCTTGGAAGTGAAATAAGTGGGAGTCACACAAATTCTACAAGGGCTGTATTGGAATTCAGTGAGCTGTGAATCAGCCTGAATCATATCATCAGAGTTTTCAACATTTACATTAAGGATGAGTTGTTTGAAGCACTGAGTTCCTAAGATCTCAGATGCTGTTTAGAGATGATTCAAATGGTTTTACAATCTTAAGAAAACACATTTGAAAAAAAAAATAAAAATCTTTTTTTTCCCCAAACTAAATTATTCAAATAAAAGTAAATATTTTTAATGGAAATAAAAAATAAATTAAATAATTAAATTAAATTAAACGTACCACAAAATCTTCTCTGCTGTACATGCTTACCAGATAGTACTGCCTTAAATCTTCCCTCCTACACCGTGTTTTTGTTTTCTTAGACAGGACAGTGTTTTAAGGTGTTTCTGACTCAGGACTTATGCAGACATAAGGCAGTGACAGAAACCTTTAAATTTACACCAGCTTTCCTAAACCAGCATCTATACATATTACTAGTGTTCTACTGTGTTTAATATATAATATTATTGTTATCCATTCAGTAAATCATCTCTTACATGTGGTCATGAAAGAAGAACAGTACAGAGAGATATAACTGTGCAATTTCTCAAAATAAGTAAGTTTTATATTAGCCAGATCTTCCAATTTATCATAGTATACCATGCAAAAAAAAAAATTTTAGGACCTGAATCTTCCCATCCTGTGTATTGTCTGAGAGTAAGCTACAAAGTCAAAGCAAGCAGCTTATTTTTCAGCATGTGATTTTTAATAGTGTACCAATAAATGAAACAATATTTTACATACAATAAATCCTACCCTTATATGAACTAAAATAGTCAATGAGTAACATAGTAGAATACCATATGTACCATACTATACTTACCACTTGTGCTTTTATGTACAAATTCTTCTTAACAAAAACCACTTAAAAGCTATGTTGCAGTTACCAACAGGTGGAAAGTTGTCAGAAAGCTTGCACTTTGGTTTACATCACTTGGTTTTGATTCATGTGTCTGTTTTCCTGTGATTCCAGTTTGGCATCCATAGTGCTCTATATGAAATAATGAATCTTGCTCTTGCAGTGTTACAAAAACAATCACTAGAGGCTTTTTCAACTTTCAGGCTAAAAAAACAAGAGTACCCTAGCCCAAAGTAAGGATAGAAGATAAAACAGGACAATGTTGACTATCCTGTAATTTATTGATTCCTTTGTATCCTTAATGGCCTTTAGTCATTATTATGTTTCTTTTTTAAACCTCTCTGCATGTACAGACATAATTTTGCAAATGCTACAAATGGCCAGTATAGGATCAAAATCTTAATAGATTTAACAAATTGCTCAGTAGCTTTTTTTAGTTTCTTATGTATATTGACCACTTATTTTCTATCTTTTGCAGATTGTAGCTTTGCGTGAACAAAATGCACATATTCAAAGGAAAATGGCAGCTGGTGAAGGGCCTGCTGAATCAGAGCATATTGAAGGAATGGAGCCAGGGCAAAAGGTTCATGAAAAGGTATAAAATGTTAGTTTTCATTGGATCACACAATCAGTGTGATAAATAATCAGGTGTTAGATTTTTGTAATGTGAGTATTTCATGGGACGTGAATATAGAATATTGTCTGCTTACAGAAACTAGTACTAAAAAATTAGCTTGTTTATATGCAAAGGAAATGCAAATGGGCAGGTCCAAATTCTTTGATAGGTTATTGAGTTTGAGAAACTTATAACTTTTCTTGGATTTTTTTGTGTAATGCTAATTAGGATACTCAATCCTAATTAAGCATACTATAGCCTGCTGAGTGATCCTCTGTACATCACATACAGAAGAGCGAGGTGTAGTGGCACGTACATGTGAAAGCGTATATATGCAAAAACTGCTGCCAGAATAAAGGCATGACAGAGACCTAAAAACTGGAAGTCATTTTCCTCTGTGCTACCTATAGATGCTCTTCAAGTTCATGTCCAGGTTCATACAGAGAGAAATGAAGAGCGTTTTACTTAGCATGCTTTCAGTAAGAGTGAGGTGTATAGAATTTAGGCTAAGTATTTGCTGCTTAAGGCTGAAAGAGAAAAAAAGGTAGAGAAGATGTGATAGAAACAAGTTTTCTCCTAAGCCTTAGTTTTCCAGATTGATAAAAAACAAGTTGCCTGTCTTCCTCGCTTGCTTCCCTGTCATTAAATTAGAATGCAAGCATAGATAACACTTGGCAGAGAGCTAAAATGAGTAGAGCTGCTGCTTGGATCTCTAATTGTGCGTTTTTGTCTAATGGCATGTGATGAACAGTGGCATAAATCATACTTGAAAAAAAAAGCCACTCATCATTACTTATTTTATAGTCAATTCCATTTACAAGGTGCACTTGCACTGCAAGCATTAATTTTACATATTTTGTTGTTTATTTTATGTATGTATTTTTTTTGAGTAATCTATGTGGTTGAGAAACATACAGAAAAAAAATACTGTTCAGCTCCTTTCCTGTTCCTTGCAAAATCTTACTCTTTGACACATCTGTGAAATTTGTTAAAACAGTGAATATCCCACTCACTTGGGCTTTTAAACACAACCACACTGCTTATCTGAAAAACTCTAATTTTCTACTTTCTTTGCAAGCTGTGTCTTCTGATTTGAGCCATTGGGCTCATTACTTATAAGCAGAACTATGCTGAAATAAGAGTATCTGTTCTTTATGAAATCTGTGTATTTAAACATCAATGAAAGAGGAATGAAAGCCAAAGTAACACATTATTATCATTTTATATAAAATGTTTCTAAAATATTGTGTCCAGAAAACTTCAATGCTTCCTAATGAAAACAATTTAAGCTGGTCTTATTGAGCCGAGTTAAAAGCTTGAGAAAAAAATTGATTCAAAAGGAAATTGTTCTACTATACTGCAGATTGATTTCTATAAAGCAGTGGGTCAGTACTATTTTTGTTTTGTTTGGGGTTTTTTTGGGGTTTTTTTTTTTTTTTTTTTTTTGTTTGTTTTTAAATGAGCAGTAAGGGAAACCAAGATAGTTAATCTTTAAAAGCTAGAAATCTTATTAATGGTGACAGGGTATAATCATAAATGGAGACTCATTATCAGGTATAAATGAAACATCTCAAAAGAAAATAACGATAAACAAGAAGTAATGAGAAGAATTAACTATGAATATTTATTACTTCACAAAAAAAACAAAGAGGACAAATTCTAAGGAGAGAAAGAGTGAATGGCTTTTAATTATGATTTCACAGAATTCCAAACTTTATAAGACATCTGCTCTAGGAAAGTATTAGGGCTTTCAATGTGGAATTATTCTGATTTAAAACAAAGCAATAACACCAAAAAAAACACATCAGGGAGCTTCTTTGGTCTAGCTTTTTGTGCCTGGAACAGACAGCAGATTGCACTGTGAGTTGCTTTCATTGGAAGGTGCACACCAGTTCATTAAACAGGTATGGTCATACATGTTCTCTAAGGGGGTCTTCAACCAGTTATGTTAAAATTTCTGCTTGATGAAAATAAAGATTCTAAGCTATATCCTTTAGGCAAGAGTGATTTAAAATCTAGCAAATACAGAAACTTGCAAGCAGATAACATACAGAAGAGCTTTAAAGGAATGTGAAAAATTGTTTTAAAAAGCCTGACAAAGCTCAATTGCTTTGGGATTTTAGAGGCAATCATTTCTGTTACCAGATATTGTCCTACTTAGATCTATGACCACTGAACACTGCTGCCACCCAGATCCTTCACTTGATCTGAAGGATGATAGTCTGATTTCCCCACAAGCAACAGCCAGGAAAGACAGAACTCCCAGTGACTAAACTTCCATTGACAAATCTATAGCAGGTCGGGAAGCTGCAAAGGTGGGACTAATCAGCATTAGAGGTTAAGATGGTACCAATGGAGGATGGGTGCAGGAATGTTAATGGAAAGAAGCTGGGCAGGTGTAAAGGTCTGCAGTGGCATAGAGAAGAAGGAGCTTGCCATTCTGTAAGGGGGGTAGTTTATGTGCACCTCTTCTCAGTATTTATGGTTTCCCATCTGAAACAGACAGCAGTGAATGGAAAGAGATGACCCCCTCCTGATGGTACAAGCAGGTTCTATTGACTACACCTGATGTACTTCTGGGGACACTTGAGTGCAGTATGTAAAGCATTACCAAAGTTGATCTGCTGCTTCAAATTATTTCACGAGTACTACTCCAGGAGGCTATTTACCGTAAGCAAACACAAAATAACAATGAAGCTTCAGGACAAGATGGGTTGGTGTTCTCATCATTCCTTGATGAGCTTCATAGCTCAGAAAGATAAATCCTGGAGATGAAAGTGTGGCTGTGCATGTGGTGGTGCCAAGTGACTTTGGTTCTTCACGTCTCTGGAATAATGTTTCAGGATCTGATGGGCAAAACCATTCTATATCTCATATAAAAGCAGGAATGTCTTTGACAAGTGTATTTCTACTTTGGTGAGAAAGAACAACGAAAAAAAAGGAAGCCCATAGATGCATTTTACCACACCCTTAGATTGGAAGTATATGAATTTTCATAAAATTTCATAAATTTATGTGGTTAGTGGGGAAATGTAGAAAAAAGCATCTGGTAGAAGGCTTAAGTAAGAAAAAACTTGTTATCCATTCAGATAACACAAAGTGGTGAGATGAAATGGATTAAGTGTTTATTATGATCAATAATCAGAATTATTCAGAAGGTAGGACCTACAATGAACATAACTTAGGGGATGGGATCGCCAGTGACAGTGGTAGGATCTCGACCCCAGGTAGGGAATAAGCTTCATTCCTTGGTATGGAAAAAGGTCTTTGCTGCAACTTCATATATTTTAAGAATTGATATAAAGTATGGGAAGGCCAAAATAAGGAAACATAGCACCTACATAATATAGGAAACAGGCTTGTAATAATTCTACAGAAATGTTTCAGGGAATTAATGTTGATAATAAAAATATAATGGATCAATGGTATAAAGACAAATGCGATTATGGGATAGCTAAACAGAACTAGAACCTGCAGAATGTGAAATACTCGTGGACCTTCCTTGGCACTGACATAGCTTCAGATGAAGTCTTGTATCCAGCTTTGGGTCCCACTTTTCAAGAGAGGTAGGGACTGTGTTGAGATTTCAGAAGACAGCAGTAAAACCAATCAGAAATCTTTAGAACATAAGCTGTGAGAAGAATTTTCAAAATGTAGGCTGAAAGCCTAGAGAAGAGACTAATGGACACAGAATTATTGTCTTCAAATATGTAAAATATTCTTTCAGATATAAAAAGAATCAGTCAATCAATCTAGTCAAAACAGTGAAATACTAGAATGGACTGCTAAGAGAAAGAGGAGTCTTCAGAGCTGGGAACTTTTAAGGATTTTTTGAGAGAAATAACCTACATTTAAGACAGGGTACAGTGCCAAGAAGGTAGGCAGTGGGCTAGGTGGTCAGTTCAGTGATTCTGTCACAGAGCAGCTGGAGTATCCATTTAATTCTATAATCACAAGCACTGTCCTCTGACTGAAGTACCAAGTCTTTCAATATTATATTAATTTCCAATAAAAGTGATAATATATTCAGTAATTGCTATGGAACTCTGAGTGAATACAAAAGCAGTTTTATGAGATGATAAAGCAACACCTATGTCCTTCCCATTAAAAACTGCATGGCCAATTCTCATGTATGAAGGCTAAAGGGAGCTTTCAAATAGAGGAAACAGACAAAAAATATTCCAGTGATAAAAGTAATGAAACAAAGACAAGTGCTAAATATGAGAAACAGTAAGTATGTAGGGTGTTCCAAGAATATGCAAAACTCCAGAAGTGGAGTTTATTGACATGTATCAATGTAATTGGTATAATTTATTTTTTTTAATGTGAAATAATGAAATCATATTAATTGTTTAAATCTGTAAGAAGACTTTCAAAGGGAAAAGAAAACAATTAAATTATGGCATACCAGTGATCCAGGACTTTTTATTCTTAGTTCCAATCTATGACATCTTTTAGAGAAAATCCATCAAAACCAATACTTGAGATTATTCCTAGCAATCATTTTCATCTATGTCCAATCAATGACCATGGTCTGGATGGAGGAAGGAAATATTTTTCCAAAATGTTTGATGAATAATCTGTCAAGATATGATACATGTAAGATTTTCCTTACTAAAATAGTAACTAGTATATTTTAAAGACATATTGAGATGTCTCAACCTGTCATTGCATCTCATGTACTATCTACCAAATATAACTGGATCAGGAAATAGAATGAGCCTCAGATGCTGATATGAGCACAGGGTGCTCATTTCTTGCTATAAACTGAGTCTCTTTAAAGTGGTGCTTGCTGGAGCCCCAAAAAATAAGAAGCTGTGAATAAGCAGTTTGTTTTCAAATGGAGTCATTATTTTATACTGGTATTTATTTCAGCTTCCATAAGAGCCATAAAAATTTAAGTATTCTGTAAAATGTAATGTTTTCAGAAATTCTCATAGGCAAATTGGGAGGAATCGAAGTTGCTTTGGAAAACATTGCATCTTCTGATGTTTGTATACCTTAAATATCCACTATTAAAGTATCCTCTCCACTTATAATGACCTCTTTCCTTAATAGTTCAAAATTCATCGCGTATTTCTGGCTTGTATTGGAGAATATTTCTCAGTAAGATCCATGACACATCTGTTAATGCAAACTTATAACAAATCATTGCTGTAATTCTTCTGAAATTAACAGAGTTTTTTCAGGGATTAATTGTCACAAGGAATGACTATTTTTATCCTTAAAGATGCCTTATATGTATAGGAGAATTCCTGCTTGACAAATCCACTTCCACATGGATTTCTGTTACACTGATGACAGGAATGTTAAGCATTTACGTGAAGTTTAAATTGGGGTGTTTCTCCTTAGAGGCACCCTGTTTCTATTTCTAAACTTTATTGCTGACATTTGTAACTGCAGCTTGTAAACACAAGTAAATACAAAGCCATTTGTCCATATTTGGTGGTTTTATTTCTTTATTTTTAATATTTCATATGTCACTGTGATACCAATAACCTGCTAATAAGGGAACTCTTCCTTATTCCAGGATCCATAACTGTACTATTAAAACTCAATAACTGGTTTTGTGGTTCTACCTCCTTTTTCCGACAAGTACACCACACTGTTCCTACCCATAGTAAGGGCAGCTTTCCCAGACTGGTTGTTCCCTCCCTTCAGAATAATAAACCAGAATATATTAGGCACATGGAAACAGATACATATATCAGGATAGGTAAAATAATCCAGCAGTTCTGGTGCAGCAAAGACCTTTGTCTCCTAAATAAATAATGATACATTTTATGAGGAACTCAGAGCTGTATATACTTTCTACATATATATTAAACAGTTGGAGGTGTTTTGCTTTGTATTATAGCTCAGGCAGTCACATTCATCTTATTTACGAATCACATTTTTCCTTCTTATTTGTAACACTAACATATTCCAATAATTAAATCAAATGCCAGTAGTTTATAAATACTAAAATCTGTTAAAACATTGATAAACATTATAGACCTTATATCCTATATGAGTAAAAGCTGTTTCACCAAAGCAAACATAGTGGGCTAAATTGTTCAGCTTGCAGATTAAATACAATTAAAGCAAAATGATAACAATAAAAGTAACAATCATCTTTCAGAGCAGCCATCAGAATCTGTTCTATTTTTGGCCTTGATTATTTCTGTATGGCTAGTAGAACACTGCAGAAAGAAAACTTCGTTTCAGTTTTTATTCATTAATTTATATCACATGTGCTTTTTTGTTTTGAATTAATACCTGAAAAATCTTTCCTTTTAACTGGTTGCACAGTGGAATGGCAGAGAAAAGACTGAAGACAGCACACAGGGAGCCCTCATTAGAAGCATCAGTTTAAAAAAGGTCTTAGTAAGGATTGAACACCAACCATCAAAGGGGTGTTTGTAAATTAGAGAACATTTGCTCTAAGGGCTTTATTTTGTTGCTGTTTACTGAGTGCAGTCAGAATGCATGATGTATAAAAAATAGTGGGAGACATGATCCTTGCCCCAAAGCATCCACATTCTGAATTAGACAAAGAATACAGTTCAGACACAAAGCATGTTTGATAACCAGATGATGGGTTTGTTTCCAAGTAGTGAATATATCTTTTTTAGCTTTCAAATCCTCTCTTTCTGGATTAATATTGATAAAGCTAATTAAAGAAGCATGGGCTGAGGGGTGACAATGAAGATTGCTGGTTTGACACACATGGGAAGGTGAGGAGTTTTTAGAGTGAAAGGAAATATGAATTAAAGCTGTAGCTGGGACTAGTAGTTTTCATTAATCTAAGGAATAGGTAAATATTTTGTAAGTACTGTTCTGCTTGTTTAGTATGTCTGCATGACTGTGAATACTTAGTGCTCAACACTATAACACAGGATTTTATTATACTGAAAAGCTGTGTTATTTGTGTATAATTTACATGATAAATCAATAGACTTCTCAGATCTTTAATTTTTTCAATAAGTCAGCTCATTTCCTATAAATTAGTTTGTCTTTCAGTCATACAAACTTCTTTTCCTTTTTACCTAATAGAAGCCCTTATGTAGCTCTATCTATCAAGCCTATTAAAACACTGCTTTAAAAGTCTCATTACCTTTCAAGGGAAATGTTACACACCAAGCACTGTGCCAGCTGGTAGCATTGGCTGACTAACCTTTGCTGGATGATTTAGTTCAAGGAGTCACCAGGCCAGTCATTTCTAATGGCAAGCTGGTGAGACTGCTGAGAAAAAGGAGTTAGTCAAGGCAAATTGGGGTGGGGTTTGTATACATCA
The DNA here is from genome assembly GCA_025345505.1 of Todiramphus chloris collaris. Taxonomy (NCBI): domain Eukaryota; kingdom Metazoa; phylum Chordata; class Aves; order Coraciiformes; family Alcedinidae; genus Todiramphus; species Todiramphus chloris. The sequence continues at coordinate 42,503,067 of JANVCC010000010.1, read as the reverse complement.
TTTGGTTTAGGCAGATAACTAGCCCTTATAATAAGCCCTTATAATAAGGAAGCAGGAATTGATTTTGCTTTCCTGTATCTCAGAAACTGTTCTAACGGTATAAAAGACAAATAGGCAGGCATTCTGGAAGACACCAGCAACAAGAGGAAAAAATGCTCACCCAGCAAGTAAACCTTTTCTTTTTTTCCCTTACCCAATTTTGCAAAATGAGTAAAGTGTGACACCTTATTAGAAGTATCAGAAAGAAGAGTAAGAGCTGAAAGCTGATGAAGCAGAGTTATTCTAGGTATTTAGAGCAGTAACAAAAGCTGGATTGTTTTTCTGGCTTGATAGAAAGAGTAAAAAACTAAAGATGTTTGGAGAGAAAAATGCTGGAGAGATTTTTACATTAGTATTGGGGTGCGGAAGAAGTATTTCAGTCGAGAGACCATTGGCTTTGATACTTGATTAAAGGTTGGAGAAAATTCAGAGTAACTGAAGAGGAGACTGAATGATTATGAGATTACTGCATGACACAGATCAAAAGATTTGAAACAATGTAGAGAAGAAGCATACCTTCAAACAGAAAGTCAATGAAGTGCTTAGAAATTAGTGTTAGATCTTACATGTAATGCTGTTATTTTTGGCGTAGCTTTTCATATTCTGTTTTGTGTGCTGATTGTATGAATCATGATCCTGTTGCTTTTGCTTGTTTAGCTGTCACTTGTGATTGGGCTATCGAATAGCTATGTATCTGTGTTAATACCATTTACTTGTAAACATTTTGCATGAGGTATTTGAACTGAATAGGGGTACAAGAACTCTACGCTATAGTAAAAAGCATCTTTTGGTAACCTGTTATTTATTCTTGCATCTAAACCAGCATCAGCAAACATTACTCTTTGCAGCATTAAATTGCACACTTTCTTTCATAAAGTCAAGGGACATGTATAGTTTAGCTTCCTTTGGTGATTGTTTTACTTTTTTAGTATTTCTACATTACAGTATTCAGACAAGATTATTAGACCTGAGATATATACAGTATTTCTCTCTCTCCCATGAATATCTGTCCATCATGGTTAGCTTTTCTAAGTGGAAGAAACATCTCCACTACTGCACAGCTAGAAATAATCTTTTTTTCCCTGGAATTTAGGACAAAATTTTCCAATTTGCCTATATAACAGTTTTTAAAGCTTGAAAAAAACCAAACAAACAAACTAACAAAAAAAAAAAAAAAAAACAAACCAAAAACCTGGTTTTAAAGCTTTTAAACTTCATATGGCATTTCGTTCTGACTCTTGCCCATGTTGCATTTTCTATATATGTATTATTCATGGGAATCATCTCTGCTCAAAGAGAGTCTAAAGATAACCTACGTTTTAACATTGGTACTATGACTGATGTTGTATTTCCAAAGTATTTCTAAAGTGATTTATTGAAATTCTGTATATTGCATATGTACAGAAAACCTTTCCTATCTCAGCTGCCATATCAGCAGTTTACTGACCAAAAGTCACAGCAACTGACAAAATACTTCCAAATTTTATAGAGCAACAGTTGACACCTGCCTTAGTAGAAGATGAAGGAAGAAGTCTCATAAAATGAAGTGAGTCAGTGATGGTTTTATCAGTTGAGATGCCCTTGAATAATGGTGAGAAAGAGGGATGTCTTGAAGTCCAGTCACCATGAGTGTTAGGGTCATGGCTTTATGGCAGATATGTCCTATCTGGAGGCAGGTAACAGTATATTCCAGTCTCCAAGAGCTTCTGCAGCAATGACATTCTGTTATTTTTATAGCCTTTTTAAAATATTGTGGGTTTTCTGAAAACAATTCCTTAACTTGTATTGAGTGCTTTATTTTTTTGCATGCTTTAGGTCATTTCTTTCCTGTCCAACTTCATACTGGCAAAAAAAAAAAGAAACAAAACACAAAAAAGTGCCCTGATTTAGCATGTTATAAGGTTCAGAGAGCTCACATAAACTTGTGTTGTTTGCATATATTTACAATATTATATGGGCAAGTGAGCATTCATATAGTCAGAAAATAGAACTTACTATATGCAGACCCTTGAAAAACCATTTTAAAGTCAGATTTTATGTTGCATGTCAAGAAAAATATGTGTAATTAAAAGGATGTTTTTAACAAAAGTTTTAATGTTTGTAAAGATAGCTCGATTCTGACCTAATGCTAGTGTTACATAATTTCGAAGTCTCCTGTGTTATGCAGTTTGCCTAAGGTAGGCAGCCTGACTAACTTGGATAGTTGCTTTGAACATTAGGAGGTGAGCCTGAGAGAAATTTATTCAACATGAACTCCCAAAAACCACAATGACATTATACTGACTTAAGAACATGGTAAGGGCCTCAGCTTTGACACTAAGGATTTATAGTGCAATGAACTTGTCAATATTACTTTAAAAATAATTTAGAGAGTGTCTTAGTAAAGAGTAGACACGAGGCACACATTTTTATGGTTTAAAAAACATCATAAAAACAAACCAAAAAAGACAGAAAAACAAAACAAACCCCAAATCCAAAAACACACACACATCTTGCAAAAGCAAAAACGCACCACCAAAAAAATCTACTAGTTTGTTCTAGGAATTCTAAAAGACCAAACTTGTGAATTTAAGATTATTTTCCATTATTCAAAAGTATCTTGTGGTCAGACAGGTCTTAATGTAGTTCTCAGGTATGGAAATGCACATGGGCATCATGTGAATGACCTGCAGTCATACTGACACAAACTGAGAGGCACTGATGAGGAGTTCTATCAAGTAAATAAATCCTCTCTCTATTGTTGATTGTCCAGAGGTAACCCTGCGAGATACTCTTTTTTTCTGTCTCATCACTCTGAGGTTGAATTCTAGCACAAAATACATAACTAAAAGTTATTGATTGGTAGGATTTAGACCTAGTATACCTGTGTCAGATGTTTTACAGCTGGAGAAAAAATATCACTTGGAGGCGCTATTTACTGTTCATGGCTTTGCCTTTATAAAATTAGGTTCCTGTGTGTGTTTTGCCACATATGTAGTTGACTGTGACGGTGTTTCTATGAAATACAATGGAAAAGAACTTTGCAATCAATACCCTGGGACAATTTTACAATTTGTTTGCTAACTGCTATACTCTGGTGTCCTTACAATTTTGTTTTGGTTTTTTTTTTTTTTTTTAACTTAAGTGTGTCTTCTCTCTCTGAAGTTTGCCTTCAGTATTATTTCTAAGGCTTAATTGAAAGGGCAATATGACATGAATTATCAGAGTCTACAATATTCTGGGTTAGTCTTCTTTTACACTTTCTCTTGGTGTTCCTTTTACCATTATTCTTCGTTTTTTACTAGAAAACCAGTCTACAGATGATTTTTTTTTTTTTTTCATGGCAGAGAGAATAGGAGAGAGCAACAATCTAGAGGGGGATTTATTGTTATGTGTAATTCACCAATTTTCTGTCCTTCTCCCCGCTGACACTCCTTACAAGCAGCAAATTGCCTTACTGCTGAGCTTTTTAGATCTTGAAAGAAAGAAAATCTGATACCAGGGAAGTTGATTTCCTTTTCATCTTGTTCAAGCAGTAGGGAACATACACATTTATTTCCCTTCTCCGTTTTCACAAACCAGAAGCAAATAAAATTTTTCTTTTGCCTTTTCTTACACACACACCCCCTCCCCACC
>JANVCC010000010.1:42353080-42499313 GCA_025345505.1 Todiramphus chloris collaris | reverse complement strand
CCCCCAAACTTTTCTTGTTTAATTCCTATTAGGTATAGTATTACTCTTTATGGCACTCAGTGCTACGTGATATTTATTTGAACTTTGATTTTCTCTGTGGTACACCACCTCTATTGTAGTTAATAGCATCACTGTCCTCAGATTATTTGACAATTATTTAATCTCCTTTCTGTTTCTCCTCTTAGTTTTCTTTATGAAGTAAGACTATCTCTGAAACCCTTACTAAGGACTGTGATTTCTCTGTTATTTATCTCGTATGTTGTGACATACCACAAAAAAAAAATATATCTCTGCTAGAATATTGCAACTGGTTAGAAAGTTTTCTTTAATGTTCCTGCTCTCTCTTCCCATTGTTTCAGGTTACTTTCAGTACTTTGTTTCCACACCTCTGTACTAATTTGACACAATTTCTTACATATATTAGGGATCTTGGGTAGTGTAGGGATGTAACAGTTAGGATTGGCTGCTCTGAACCTTTTTTTGTGCATGCTTTTTTTGAGATTTCCCTTAGTTCTTCATGTAATAATGAACAGATATCTACTGAAATTTTAGATTTCATTATTATACACATTTAATTGTTTATTTACAAATGGATTGCAATTAATATATAGCATCATGAACAGGAAACTCTTTGAGTACCAGGAAGTATTTCAGCATGAAGAATTCCACCAGATTAAAAAAAGCCTAACATTAAAATAAAAGGGAAAAAATAAAAAAAAATATATAAAATAAAAAATAAACCATGAGAGACAATTTAAAAAAATAATAATAGAAAAGAAGCTGCAGTTCAGATTCCTAGTTTATTCCATAGGGAATTCCTCTGGAGCCTAGGAGGTCCCTCTCTTTTCAGTAAGTCAGCAAATGCATTTGAATCAATGTCATCTACAAGATGTCTTTTGTTTCTACCAGCATAATATATTTTCACATTCTTCTTAAAGTCGGGGGTTTTTTTTTTGTTTGTTTGGGAGAGAGGCAAAAATTTGACTATAGAGCTGTTGGTAAAAGTCCTTCTGAGAACCTAAGTAACATTATGTCAATTACTCGTTGAATTGGTGCTTAATAGCTTTCTATCTGTGGTCTTTTGGAGTGATTACTCCATGGGATGTACCCATATAATGAATATATTATAAAAGAATAGTATGGTATAGAAGTCACAAAATGTCAATTAAAATCCCTTGGTAAACTTCAAAATATAAAGTATCCTTCCAAATCCTAAAAATACCATATTTTAATCTAAGAATATTTTATTTTTAGTTGTACTTTTAAAGAAAACTTTGTTTATTCCAATAATTCTAAAAAAAAAAAAAAAAAATTCTGACATTTTAGGTAAGTTGGAAATTTAAAATACCAACCAGCTCTGTATATGAATACAGAAATAATATAAAGCAAAAGTGAAAAATCAGTAGAATTAAAGCAGCTTGTATAAAGAATTAAAGAATTATGAGGGAAATTTATGTGTATAAATTAAAATACACACATGCATAATTGGCAATCGCTGCATTTGTATAGTGGTGAGATATTACTTCCAAATACATTTATATTTGTCTTCCCAGAAATCACAGATATTAAGTAAATTAGCCAACCACATCTTTCACATTTAACTTATATGTGTTTTGGTTATCAATATCTTAAGCAAAAAAGTTTTATTAATGAAAACAAAATATTTATCTGTCAGTGAGCATATACCTGGATATGGCAGCTTGCTATTTCAAAATGACCATGCTTTGTATCACGTAAAGTACTCGACCACATGCCATTTATTGCTTTTCAAATTTGGTATTTGTCATCTTATAACCTTGCAGCAATTCCTGGACCACTATTTAGAGAGTTGCAGGGCACATTCAATACAAGTTAGAATTTGTTCATCTGTGACAACTGCTAGAATTGCTGCATGAGATTAAAAGTATAAAACAGTTTATAATTATAATAGATAAAAAAGTTACCTCAAATTTATACAATAAAGGATGATGGTTAGAATTATTTATCCTGTTTGAGTAATAATTTGTTTACATATGTGATTGCTGCATATTAATGGGATTTTGATTCAAGTAGACTATCTGAACAATTTTCAAACAACCAAGTGTAAATAAGTTTTTTAATTGCTATTGTCATTTTACCATGGATGACTTGAAAGTAGATCAATGATGGTTCAGCAGCTAACATAAAATGTCAAGATAATATAATTAACTGGTATAAAGAAAGCAATTTTGGAACTGAGTTGTTTGATGTAATCAATTTTTAGATGGAAATAATTTATTCAATGAACAGCAAAGAGGCAGGTGGTCTTGATATGGGTTCATTTTATGGATGATTGGGAAAAGAATGTTGTTAAAGCTGTTAAGAAGAGTAATGTTCTTTGAATTTGCTAGATTTCTGTAAAGATACATTTTTACATTAATAACTCAGAAGTGCTAATGAAACCAAACTTGATTTTTCTCTCAGATCTTCCTAGGAATATTTCATATATACGTTTCTATACAACCTACCATCTGAAGGATGAGAAGTACCTTTTAGGACTGGTATTCCTGTATAATGCACATTGAGATCCATAATCTATTTAAAATGACAGTGAAATACTTTGTTCCCATACTCTGTAAGATAAATTTAACTGATAAAATTGCACTTAGTCAAGAAAGTTAATGACAGGTTGGACTACTTTGCTTTTATTTTTCCTGTTACAGGCCAAAATCAAATCATTTTGGTTTTGCTTGTTCTTTTTTGCCTATTTTTTTGACATGAAGTAATTAAATTTTTATGAAACCATGGCTTAGCCTATGCTGAAAAAGGTTGATGTGGCAATGACAGGCAAGTCCTGCTAGTGAACATACAATTTTTTTTTTTTTTTTTTTTCAGATATAAATCCTGATATCATATTCCAAATGCAATATGAGTTCTGGATTCTTGTTTGTTTTGTTTTTTTCTTTATCACTATATTCATGCCAGGGCTTTCAGCAGCACACAAATTACTTCAGCAGAACTTGTTTCTAATGTAGACCCACCTAGTGTATTGTCCAGACTCTAAGCACCTTCTGGTACAGTGACTTTGTGATATTAGTGTTGCTTTCTGTCTGCAGCATGGCCTATTTTGCAAATGAAATAAATTTTGATTAAGCTTAAATGCTGTGTAAGTTTAGCTGAGGCATATGCATCAATCTGGTGCTTTTTAGGAATAGTATTGCAATTTGTACTTAAAGTCATAGTGTCAAACTAAAGCTATTTTTGTATCGTATTCTGCTCTTAATGCAAACATTTACTTCTGTATGTGGTGTTAATTATGGAATCCCTTGATATAAGTGAACATTAATATTTTTCAATTTTTTCTTGACTACACCTGTTTTATCTACCATGAAAACCATGTTTTTCTCTTCCTAGCTGTTTTTGTAATTTTAAAAATAATCTTTGTTTTCAAAATTCTTAAGGTAGACTCCACATCAAAAGATAATTACAAAATAATGTCACTTCTTTGTTAACAGCGCCTGTCAAATGGTTCCATAGACTCAAATGATGAAACCAGTCAACTTGTTGAACTTCAGGAACTACTGGAAAAGCAAAACTATGAAATGGCTCAAATGAAGGAGCGTTTGGCTGCACTGTCTTCTCGGGTGGGAGAGGTAGAGCAGGAAGCAGAGACTGCCAGAAAGGAGCTCATTAAAACAGAGGAAATGAATAGTAAATATCAGAGAGACATTAGAGAGGTGAGTTCACCATAGACACCTGCTGTTTCTTGACTGTTCCTTTGATACTCGCTACAAACTGATAGAGGCCAATGAATATGGGCAGCAAAAGCTGAGCACTGGTAAAAGCTTTTCTACATAATAAATGCAAAGTTTACATTAAGAAATAGTAACAGAAATCTCTTTATAAAACCATATTCATAAAAGTGTTTGTGTGTATGTGCAATGCTAATAGGAGAAAGGTCAAATCCTTTGTGGTTTAGCCTTACTAGAGTGCATTCTGGCAAGTTTTCATCTCTTTCAAGTTTTTAAGATGAACTCTGTTAAATAGAAATGCTGGTCTTGTAGATAGTCTAAAGTATATTTTTAAAACTCTCAGGCTCTGTTATAAGATGGTGTTATTTTTATAATCAATTATACTTCACTCGTGTGATAACTTCATTATCCCCATTATAATACACTGTTCCCGTCTCTCAATAAATGGAAATATGATTAAATTTTCCTTTTCTCCTCTTAAATTTGTGATGCTTTTTAGTACTTTGAGTGTCTTCTCTTATGTGGATGCACTCAGTATGTAGACAGTTGACTTCTATAATTTATTTTAGTATTTTGAAATTAAAGTAGTTACCTTTCTGTTACACTGATTCCTACAATATCAATATTTAGTATGGATTTACGTGTGTGTGTGTGTATGCATTTCTATGTATATATTTAACCTATTTCTAGTATTCTGGAAGAAATTTTCCTTCAGAACTTCTGACGCCTGACCCAGCTTCAAAGTGTCTTCACATTTTTGTACTCTTCCTCTTTTAAGTATTGTATCACTTTTATATGGTTGCAAAGAATAGTTTGCACTATGTTTCTCCTTTTCCACCACTGCTACATTGTATCACTAGGGGTCTCTAATATCTCCACTCCCATTTACCTTTAGACAAATACTGCTGTCTTGGGCACACTTGCTGTTTCTCTTTTAAATTCCATGTTACACCAGCTACAGGCTTACTTGCTTTCAGCCTTTCACTTCCTAAGCAAAGTGGCCATTAATACTTTTGCATGGAATAATTACCAACTGTCAGTGCAAAATCTGCTGCAGAAGGTATGCCTAAAAGTGGAAGCTCCTGTCTTCCTTATTTCATACTGCCATGAGAGATAGTCTTCTCTATTCAGAAAATTAAATACCTGCAACAAGAGGGGTAGTTTAGTGTTGTGTAGCTTGGCTAAGCTATTGGTTTGGGGTTTTTTTTCAGTGTTTATAATGAATTACATACGTAATTACTAATTTTTATTTATTTATTTGTTTTCCCAGCAGTATGCAAAAGGATCACCTGGATATTGTTCTTTTTAGGACTAGCTATTTAGTTCCATTTATGTGTTTATTGTGTATTATTGAAAAATAATCTCACTTACTTCAACACTGCTTTCACAATGTAATATAACAAAATCAGCAGGACATGCTCATCAGTAAATATTTTTGTTCTGTGCATCAGTATATATTTTCATTGTGAAAGATTCTGTGGCATCATGTAAGTCTTCTCAACAACCTGATACAAGTTTAAAACCAATAAAATTTCCTGCTTTCACTAAAATGAATTGAAGAGAAAGAAAGAATATAAGAGTAATGAATAAGCTATCTAAGTTACTGCTATTGACTTCAGTGAGGCCATCTGAATAAAAAACAACTCAAAATTTTTAAAGACATAGCTATCCATAACCTGTATGAATAACATACCCATAGGTTATGGTTATGTTATGTACCCAAGATTGTGGTCACTTGTTTTCCTGAAGGTTCAGAACATGTGAGCTGTCTGCTACATGTACTTCAGCAGAAAATTTTAGCAGGACCCAGGAATAAGAGTAGAAATGCGCCTATATATTTTTGTGCCCACATCACTGCACTGTTTCTACTATTACATAACTTGGTCAGTTTCTGTTTTCTGATTAAGCCTGCTGTTGTTTGAGAAGCAAGCACGTAAATGTGAGCTGCATTTGCTGTGGTTTTTGCATTGAAAAATACAGACACTAGAAAAGTTTATAAAAGGTGAGGACTGTTTGCTCTACTCAAGAGCTACTGCTTTAAATACCATAGTTACAAGAAATATCAAAGAAAATACATTCTCTTTAAAATAGGTAGATTACTGCTGAGCATACCTTACATTCCTGTCTCCTGTTAGCATGAAAAATAAACTGGTATAAAATTCAACTGCATGGTTCTTGATGGTATTTTTGTCATGTTAGGCAATGGCACAAAAGGAAGATATGGAAGAAAGAATAACTACACTGGAGAAGCGCTACCTCAGTGCACAGAGAGAATCCACCTCCATACATGACATGAATGATAAGCTGGAAAATGAACTGGCAAACAAGGAAGCCATCCTACGTCAGGTGTAGTATCTGCATTCGTCAGTTGCTTTCTTCAAACACAATGAAAATTACTGACAAAAAGGAAGCAGATCTACAGCAGGAGGTTTCTATTAGATTAATATATTATTTTTTTATCAACAGATCAGTTAATTTAAAAAAAAAACCCCTGAGCTATTTACCATCTCTAAGCTTCATATAAGCTGCTATTAACCATGAATAACAAATCAATGTGTACATTCAACATTGGAAAATAACTTTTCTGTTAGTGTCTTGCACATAGTCATATCCCCTAGGCAAAGGATTAGTTTTGATTCTTATGATACAATTTTCTGAATTTTATTAAAAACACACACACACACACACACAAAAACCCACAAGAAAACCCAAACAAACCAAACAAAAAACCCAACAACTTTAAATTATAGTATAAGCAAAAGAAATTCCCTTCTGCAGGAAAAATAAAAATTTACATGCAATACATTCTAATGATTTGGGAATTGGTTGAAAGAAACAAGTTTTTGGGAATTGGTTGAAAGAAAGAAGCCAGAGAACTGTGGTCAATGGGATGGAGTCCAGCTGGAGGCCTGTAACCAGTGGGGTTCCACAGGGGTCGGTGCTGGGACCGGTTCTGTTTAACCTGTTCATCAGTGACCTGGATGAGGGCACAGAGAGCACTGTCAGCAAGTTTACTGATGATACCAAGCTGGGTGGAGTGTCCGACACCCCAGCAGGCTGTGCTGCCATACAGAGAGACCTGGACAGGCTGGAGGGTTGGGCAGGAAGAAATTTGATGAAATTCAATAAGGGCAAGTGCAGAGTCCTGCACCTGGGAAGCAACAACCCCAGGTATCAGTATAGGCTGGGGACTGAGCTGTTGGAAGTCAGTGAAGGGGAAGAGGATCTGGGGGTCCTGGTTGATGGGAGGCTGACCATGAGCCAGCAGTGTGCTCTTGTGGCCAAGAGGCCAATGCCATCCTGGGGTGTATTAGAAGGAGTGTAGCTAGTAGGTTGAGAGAGGTTCTCCTGCCCCTCTATTCTGCCCTAGTGAGGCCACATCTGGAATACTGTGTCCAGTTCTGGGCCCCCCAGTTTAAGAAGGACATGGAACTGCTGGAGAGGGTCCAGCGCAGGGCTACAAAGATGATTAAGGGAGTGGAACATCTCTCTTATGAGGATAGACTGAGGGAGCTGGGGCTTTTTAGATTAGAGAAAAGAAGACTAAGGGGTGATTTAATCAATGCTTATAAATATATGAAGGGTGAGTGCCGGGAAGATGGAGCCAGGCTCTTCTTGGTGATGCCCAATGATAGGACAAGGGGTAATGGGTTGAAGCTGAGGCACAGGAAGTTTCATGTAAACATAAGGAAAAATTTTTTCACAGTGAGGGTGATGGAACGATGGAACACTGGAACAGGCTGCCCGGGGGGGTTGTGGAGTCTCCCTCTCTGGAGATATTCAAGACCCGCCTGGAAGCATTCCTGTGTGACCTGGTCTAAGTGATCCTGCTCTGGCAGGGGGGTTGGACTAGATGATTTCTTGAGGTCCCTTACAGCCCTTGACATTCTATGATTTCACATATTAGTAGTGTGTAAATACAAGAAGTTAATGTGTTTTAAAAGTGAGTATAACATGATTCTGCAGCTTTCTTTCATGGTACTTTGTTTCCACAGTGATTCCAAAAGTTGAAGTGTAAAGTGAACAAAAAACTATGGTTCATAATTTGAAGAATACCATGTGGCCTGAAAGCTAACATGAAGTTAATATAATTCCAGCTGTAAAACATTAAATTGCTCCTCAGACTCTGTGTTAGAGTTTTTTTTGGTTTTTTTTCTTTTTAACCTCTCATATCTTTAAACATTATAAAATTATAGATGGGAAATAAAACTGTATAATCTGATAATCTCTGCTTCTGTGATTGCATTCAGATAGGTTTACACACACATACACACATCCCTCTGTATGTGTGTGTATATATATATATATGTACATGACTACCACTTCAGGAAGTTAAAGCATCAGAACTCAAACTGTCCAGCTTCTGCCAGCTTCCTTTGACTGTTTTAAGAGATATCTTCAATTGTTAGGAAAAAAATACCACCACCCAACAATGGAAAAGTAAGGTACCTGCATCTGAGTTTTTATGGCTGCAACGTAAGTCATGCTGTGCTACAGCGATCTACCTACCTAAAGAAACGATCAATAGAACTAGGCTTAGAATATACATGGGCAGACTTAAAAGTTGATTTATAGCATTGTGATGTGAAAAGCCTACCTTTTCATGCTTTTGAAATATTAAAAAAGAACCTAAAAGCATACTCCTTTTTCATTATGTCTTCTTTTATCTGGAATGAACAGGACAGCAGGAAACACTTACAAAGCCTTTAAAAAATTCTTAATCATGTGGTGCATCTCAGTAGGACAGAAAATATTGTAGTTATCAAAAGTCCTCCTCTTTCTCTTTAGTGGTTTTCATAGAGTAATCAATTTCACATCTGTAAAATTAGGCTTAATTGTAGGTTCACAATGAACAATATCATTCCAACCTTAAGCAAACAGTAACCAAGTTATGATCATGAATGAAATGTCAGTTTTAACATTTCCTAGTACATGACTGGCATTTGTTCAGAAAATTGTGTTTGGCAATTTGTACAGAACCTTTGCTGGGAATTCTGTCTTTTTGAAATTGTACTTGTTTCCCATTTTATATCATATAAAAACTTTTCTGTGAGATGGGCTCAGTATTTCCATTTAGAAAATTCTTATTTTACTTGCACCTATACTTTTCTTTTGCTTACATAAACTATACATTGTCAGAGGAGCTTGTTTTTCATCTTCGTTTGTGCTGTTGTACAACTCCTTTTCTTTGCCTCCTTATGATCCTTGACCCTCAAACCACTCATCATTATAAGGCTGGCAGCCTATATTTTTCCGTGCTTGAGTTAATACCTGTCCAACAAGCTCTCCAACACTGTGGAGTATCTATGCCTAAGTAATTAATTTTGATGACTTCCTCGATACCTAAGAAACTGAAGGAAAATCTGAATTCCAATTATATTTTTATACCTGTTTATTTATCTTTTGCCTTCAGTTGGAAGACAAAAACAGACAGCTGCAAGAGCGTCTAGAGCTGGCAGAGCAGAAGCTGCAGCAGACGATGAGGAAGGCTGAAACCTTGCCCGAAGTGGAGGCTGAACTAGCTCAGAGAATTGCAGCTCTGACTAAGGTACTGCCCTGAGAAATAGGTTCACTTCAGAAGCCCCTTTGTTTAACATTGATTTGCATCCTGATTCATCACTTCAAGGACAAAACAAAAGTCATATCAAGCTGCTTTGAAAGAAGAAAATGTTTTCTGATAAGTATGTGCCATAAGTTTAACCAGGAATTGTCTCAATGCCATGTTTGTAATTCTTAGCATTTCAGTAATAGGATAAGTAGAGATCTGTAAGTTAGCCTAGACTGTATTTGCAAAGGAGCCATACATTTCCAATACATGTGAGTATTACCCTCAGAGGATTAATTTACTGTGTCAGAGTTGCTAACTTAAGGGGATAGGGGTGGGGGTATCCCATTCCTACACTTACTTAATTGTTGTTTCATATATATAATATATGAAAACCTCCAGAAGAACTATTTTCATTCCAATAAGTGCTATAAAATCAAATCTTAGTGGCACATGGGATCACTTGTACAACACAAGTGAAGACAACTTGCAGTAGATACTTACAAGCATTGTTTTGACTTTCTTTGTCTCATATATCAGCATAGTCCTCCTGAGAGGACTTCAAACTGTTTTTTCTGATTAATTTCTCATATGGCAGCTTTCTTGAAGAAAAATAAGATGACAAAAAAGAAAATTCAGTAGTGTGGTTTTCATATTTGGCCTCTACTTTCAGGTGTACGTGTAGTTAATACTACAGCCTGGGTATTATCAGCTTCATATAATGACATATGTTTATTCTTAGTCTCTTAAAATGAGAAAGAAAAAATGCATTTAAGAGATTGTATTACATATCATTCTGATTTATCGAAGCTTTTCTTTCTCTATTGCCAAGGAATGTTTCTAGCTATTTATGTGCCTAGCTATTTTAAAATTTGATGGATTTTTTCTTTAATTCTCATGTTTTTCCAAGTGAAGCCTTAAGTGCTGAGCAGCTCATTAATAAACTGTGATTTTAAAATAATTTAGTTAAGTAGAAAGAAAGAGGTTTTGCAGGGATTTAGGTTGTTGGTTACAGTTTTTTTATTTTATTAAGGCAAGATCATTATTCAGTGATTAAGATTTTGTGCTGTCCATTTTAGGTTTGTATGAATGGGTGGGAATCTGAAAGAGAGAATGAAAATGGGGGGGAGAAGAATTAGCAAAATAAGAGCTACATTAAATACAAAACAAATACAATTTTGTTTAAATAAACCTCAGGTGCACATAAGAGCAATCCCTTGGCGTTTTAACATTGTTTTTCCAGTTGTTTCTGATTCAACAAATAATCACATATGCTAATGCCCTGAGTAGCTTTAAAATATTGTTTTCTATTTTAAGAGAATTTTTCCTGAATAATTTCTCCAGCAATTAGGCACCAGTAAGTATTTTGCAGTCTCAAGCATGTCTTTTCTTGCAACTGCATTTTTCCTTGAACATATATTAATGACAGTTATTGTAAGAAGAAATCCCATTTCAACCATGCAGAGCACTCAGGGACTTCCATGAGATATTGTTGTTATCGTGACCATAAAGCTACAGTATGCATCTCCGTTTGTCTTCTTACATTATTTCATGGGATGTGGTTAGAGAGCTGTGAAGAGAACTGACACTCCACCCCATTTCACTTTGATGTACTTTATCAAAGTTTTGGCCAGGTGGGAAACTAAAAACTATATTAGAAGGTAATGCCAGTTCTGTTCATTTCTCTGTGATTACATGAGAAGCTGAAGAAATTTATTTTATTAAAAACTGTGTCTTCTTCAAATACATGACATGAAAAAGAACATCAGAATTTGGCCAATAGGCCAAATAAGTCTGTGTTTTGTATATCTTGTATACAAGACCTTTGCAAACTATAGAGCTTATTAAAGTCCAGTATGTTTCATGGATCACATAAATATAACTTGGAAGCCAGGATGATGCTGTAGCCACTGCAGCTGACTTAAGTTGTTTTAAATTAGCTAACTGGTATACTGTTACCACACTAGCTATTCAATGAAATCTGCAAGACCTACCTAAGGGACTGAATAATGCTTAGTTAATTTTGACCTTGTTGAGCTTTCTGCCAGCATACACGTTGTCAGTAGGGCTCAAATTAGCTGGCTTCAGACTAACTTCAGTCTGCCTACCTAAGGTGTGGTCACTGCGTATCTTTGTACGCTAAATAAAAGAAGAGCCCCATGAATCAAGTAATCTTTCTGCACTGCAAAAAAGTCAAAACAGATTCTCCTTTCTTTTGTACTACCTCATTGAAAGTGGCTTCTCTGAGATTAATGGGGTTACTATCATGTGAACAAGGTGAGTTAAGCCTAATACGTTTTATGTGTTTTATAAACAAAAGTAGAATTAGGTAACTGAGAACCATGACTGCTGTGGGTAAAATATAAGATCAATTATTTACATGTGGAACTAAAACAGAACAAACATGCTCTGGATTTGTATGTGATTTCCACCACCACCACCCCCCCAAGTTTAAATTATGCATGTTACAATTCTGCATTCAATTTATTATACTCTTCCTCATAATAAAACTGGGTTGTGATTCTGCAAGAGGAGGATGTAGAATGAGATCCTTCTGTGGTGTCAGTCTTTAAAACAAGTTGTTTTTCTTTTTTATATATGGGCTAGTGAATGTCTTTTGCTACTTTTCCATGCCCAAACTAGTTCATAAGGAGTGAACTTCCAAAAGTTTGGACTATACAGTGAACTCAGATAAGTACCTCTAAATTTACCTGAATCATTTGAACTTTTCTTTGGCTTTGTTTTCACTGTGTTCTGCCCATTGGGTGAGCAACTGGAGGGTTAGCCAGCCTGTGGCAGACTAACCTGGAACAGCATGATCCCATGTACTGTGCCGTCCTGCCTGGCCGTCACACTGGTATCTGTCTGGTCATGACAAGTAGCACAGCTCCCAGCATGTATCCCAAGATTTAGATTGCTGTGACTCATTCAGCCACCTTGTACTCACTCAGCATTGGTCTCTTCATCTGCCCTGGAGAAGAGGCAGTTGGTAGTAGAAAGAGCCTCCCTCCAATATTAACTAAACCTTTCTTTATCCTGTTAAGATGTTTATTTTCCTCAAAAGGGACAGACATTTGAGCATCCAGAATCTTCAGATGGTTGGTCTGTAAAACACAGTTTCTTCTTCCATGTATTCAAGGTGGAGACAATCAGCATCCACCTACTTCCATTCACTCACTCCCACTAACAGTCACTCTCCCCCCTGGGTGCTTGTGCAGAAGAGGTGCCACGTCACTTCTCTTATCACAAGATAGTAGTCAGCATTTTATTCCATCATTCTTGTATGCAGGTCACCAGAAAAACCAATGGTGCTTTTTAGCTGCATTAAAGAAGCAACAAGATGGAGAATAGGAAACCATAATCATAATAAACCACATTCAGCATAGGATCACCTTCTGTTTATTTTAAAGATGATAAGAAATGACTTGAAAGTTGGAGGCAAGTAGGACATAATGCCTGTTTTGTGACAATGTGGGAATCTGGTTTGCATTAAGTAGGGAAGAAGTTCCAAGTAAGTGAAAGGAGGTGGTCAGCAGTGGACAAGATGCAAAGTTAGGAAAGAAGTTCTTTTGCAAGAAGTTGATGTATTTGAGACAGAAACCTCTCTGAGAGAAGGGCAATGAAAGAAGATGATTTGTTCTCTGGAGAAAAGTTGATAAAGCTTCTTCTGGGGGGAGGCAAAACAAAAAAAAAAAAAAAAACAAACCCTTAACATTTACAGTATGTACCTGTCTTCTCAAACCACCCCTCTTCTTCTACTTACCTTTACACAGAAGATTTTGTCCTGATAGGAGGAAGAGAGAAGTTTGACAGAACTAAATGGAAGGAGTTGCTACTAAACTAAAATGAAGGAGCAGCACGAATGTGTGGAAATCTAGTTACTGAAAGATTGGCTTAAAGTGTGACTTAAGGCAAGATATTTTGTCACATTTGTAACAGTTTAGAAGTGAGGATGTGAACACGTCGCTGATAACTTTGTGAGCTGTTGTTACTCAGTCACCATGATCACCTATTTTCACCTTCAGTTGCACAGCTCAGTGCAATAATGTATTATTTCTTCCTGAATAGCTCACTCATTCGAAGGACAGCCAAAGGAATGTGTGCCATGAGAAGCCAGTAGAAAATATGGAGACAGCAGGTGTTCAAAAGTCAAGGTCTCAAAAGTGTGGAAATTGGCTTGTGCATTAGGAAAGCTTAGATTTGTTCCTGCAGCTCAGCATGAGGAAAAAAAAACCCTTATATCACCTGTACTGTGCAGGTACTTTCCACTTCTGAAATTGGAATTTTTTTTTTTTCAACTAAGATGCAAAGACGTAGAAAATGTGCAGTGCCAACAGTAACAGATGATGTGAAAGCAACATTTTTTTTGTGGGCGCATCAGCATCAGGAGCAGCAGCAGAGTTTCAACAGGGTTAGAGAGCAATAATACAAGCTTCTTTCATATTCCCTAAAAGTAAAATTTCCATGTCTATTACTGGCTTATACTGGCTACTTCTTTGCTATTTCATAGCATATAGCATGCAAAGTGAGCATTAAGACTCATGCTTGGTATCTTGAAAGAGTCAGACATTGTTAGGTTTTGTCCATATATTTTTAATCCAGTCTAAGTTGCACAGTTTCACAGATCTATTTATAACTGAATGTGGTGACTAAGTGCTTTAAATGCTAGTTGCTGAATACCACACCATGTGTCTTAACTAATCCTCCTGTACAGAGTACTACTGAACAAGCATGCAAGTCATACACTAAAAACAAGAATGTAGGGTAAGGTCTGCCAAGCAGGTAGTCACTCAAGTTCCACTTCAGAAAGTTTTTAATTCACTTAACTCTTAGCAGAGTAAGTTGGAAGAAATCCAACTTATGTCTCGAGTGTTTCTAAAATTCTGCTATGGGAACGTGACTAACATTGGTTTCTCAGCCTCTACTTTGTGCCTCAAACCACAAGGCAGAGCTGGAGACATTCAATACTTTTATCGTAGACTACTGAGTCTCACAAAGAGCCTATCCCAGTGGGTATATCTGAGCCTGGCAAACATTCATGGACACTAAAAAAGTGTAGCTGCCACAGGTATGACAAACCTAACAGTATGGCCTGGGGTGGTCTGTGCAGGAGGCATTTGCAAACCCCTTAGGGAATAATGGAATTACTAGGTCATTTTTATCTGGAAGGGTCTCTTTGAGACCTAGGTTGGAGCATTCCTCAGTGTATAGGGCAATGAGAAGTGTTGAAGCCCTCATTCTGGGACTGTTTCAACTAGGCACACTAGGAGATGAAGGGGCTTCTCTTTCCTTCTGCACCTCTTTGTCTACATGTGGACTTCTGCAGATGTACATGTGTTTCTGCCTGTCTAGCCTTTATGGAGGACACCCTTTTGATTCATGTCCCTGCTGCAGAGGTTGCTCATGCATTTGTCATGTAACAACCAGTGGTTAAAATCCTGAAGTAGCATTGGAGTCCAGGGTGGTGACTAAGGGTGGTATGCCTGTGCTTGTGCTCTGCCAGACAAGCAGTCGAGCATAATTGTTTAATGTCTCAGTTATAATTTGTTTGATAATTTCAGTGATACAAAATAACACTTTAGGAACAAACAAATGAAATGCACATAGGTAAGGGAAACAGAAAATATTTTAATACATTTTCAGTGTTAGGAATAATGACATTTATTTTGATTCTAAGGTATATTGAATTTTACTTAATTTTAACGTCTCTTTGTTGTACCAAATTGATGTGAAGGGATAAGAATGTGGAGATCAACTCTTGTTTCTTTTATGCTGGAAAACAAAGTACAGGTTTTCTCAGCCACATTCAGGAGGGTTTTTTAACAAGGGTGTACCTATCAACATTTTAATATTCTTAATGAAATAACTGAAAACTATGCTACAAAAATATTTATGTGTATCTTAAACATACCTTACTGAGTTATTAAAGCAGTAGAAAGTTTTGAAATAACAGAATTAGATAGCTGTAAGGATCTTATTAGAACATTGTAGTCTTTCAAGAATGCTTTCTATATAAGAATTCAGATAACATACATGATTATGTCAATAATTGTATTCCTTCTTCTCTTCCAAATAATTGTTAGGCGTGATACCACAATTGTCTTACGCATTGAAAAGACTGTTTCCTGCTAAGGAATAAGACATGTTTTGGACTTTTTTTTTTTTTTTTTTTAAATAAATGTAAATGGTATAATTAGCTAGACTGGCTTCTCAAGGACAGGTCATGACAAACAACACCACATTTCAGAAGACTTAAATGAGATTCCCTTTGAACCTAGAAGTATTGGTTTGGTTATCTTCATAGTTTGCATTAAACTGCAATTAAGTGTGTAGAAGAAGTGAAGATTAAGTAACTTGCTTTTAAAGTTTGCAGTCAGCTAATTGAAGCTTCTAAGTAGTTTAATTTTGTAGGATAACCCCAGTGGGTTCTATGTATCCCTCAATGAAAATGGTTTGAAAAGAGGTAGAATTACTTCAGACTTCTACATCATCAGTTCAGGGCTTTGATGATTTCAAATCTTCTCTTGACCCTTGGAGACACATTAAGGGAAGGCTTTGAACCAGTAGTACAGCAAAGACTCAAAAAGGGGAAAAGTATATTTTCTACTGAGGAGGATAAAGCTTTGTTACTTTGTGGAAGGGACAGCATGATCTATTTTTCTGCAATCACAGGGACATAACATTTTCAACCCCATCTTTCTATTTATTCAACTGGGAGAGGAAATAGTGCATTAGCATTTGTGCTGGAACAAAGTAATATGTAAAACTAAAAAAGATAAAATCATAAAAGGATTGTCAGTGATCCAAGTAATAATAAATAGACAAAATAGTTTTAGATAATGAATAAGTTCAAATACATCACAATATGTTTGTTTCATGATCAGAAACAGTAACTGTACTTACTAAATGAGCTTAGTTACATGGTATACTGACTCCCTTAAATTTTACAAGAATCTGAGTTTTATGAATATACTTACTCTGAAAAGAATAGTCATGATCTCCAAAGTTAAGCATTATTCTTATATTTATACAAATCAGAACATTCTCATATGGATGTCTTATGAAAAGCTGTGGTTCATGTTTATAAATCACAGGCCTGTTTTCTGTCTGGTTGTTTGGTCCTGATAATACTACTGAGTTTAAGTTATGGGTAATTTTAAGGTATGATGTACATCTGGAATTAATTCAGTATCTATTCCTAATTATTCTGATAAATCATTAGCAGACAACAGTATGAAAAACAGTCTTGCTAAAAACATACAGTTGTACCTATTAAAGTTTGGTCATCTAAAGATGGAGTTCAGGATCTCTTTTTCAGAGGATAAGACTGACAGAGTGAAATAGCATTTGACAAGCATGAGCTCACAACTCAAATTCATCAGTAGCTGTGTCTATATGCCTTATGCAAATTCCTGTTTCCATAGCAACAGATCCAGTATAGCTTTTCCTTCTCTTTAAGGACTGCCATAGTCATAACATAGACTTGATAACATAGACTTGTTTGATATGACAATAACATGAATATTCATGTTTTGCAACAAATGACCTAATTAAGGTCAACTTTTGTCAGAAATAGTAATGAATCTTCAGATGGATTACCATTTATATACTCAGTAATGACTTTTCATTCCTATTAATGAATTTTTATTTATAGGTTCTTTTATCTGATGACCTTGATCTTCCAAAGAGATCCACCAGGGTGGATCCTTTCAAAGGGATGAAACTATATTGTTTATTTGGATGAAAGAGATTATGTAGTGTATTCTAAAATGGAATACTAAAGTTTGAGCCTTGTCTCTTTTGACGTTCTTTCTGTGTTCTAGAAATTAGGGAATGTACCATAACATTGCACAGTTCTGTAACTGACTGGTCCATTAATTTAGTCTTTATGCATTGTTTTCATTCCTAGAGAATTATAGAAGAATTATAAAGGACTTTCTGACATTGGCTTCACAGAGTCCTGTTCTGGTGTTTAGTTTGCCATAATTCAATATAAAACATTAGATTAGATGGTATTGCTTTGAACCCACTCTGTAGTAATATGTCATCAGCCAGCCATCACTAACCTTGAATCTTCATGTGTAGGTTGATAGCTTTTTTTAGCATTCCATCATTTTCAGTTTCTCCACATCAACTGCATCATATTCACCAAGTATCAGTGTAGTTTATTCCATGTAAAAATCTGTCAGTTAAAAATACTCAATTTTCAGTCACACTTTTCTTTTAAGCATTCTGTGCTGTGTTCTGTTCAGTGTCAGTGTCTTTAGTTCTGATTTTTCAATTTTGTCCCTCTCCTTTTCCTTGACTTGTTAGTCTGATCCAACCTCTTCTACCTCATCTGATGATTATCAATATGTTATGGAAGCTAAACTACAAGAAATGATCTCCATACGTAGGAAGGTAGTCCTACTGGACTTTACTTTCTATTGCTAAATAGAATCCATCCGATTTGTTTTTATTTTCTTTAACTTTTTTTTAATTTTTTATTGATAATCAACCATCGTGCAGTTCAGTGCTTCAGGAGCTTACAATTTTACGATGGCAGGTTTGTGTTCAAACCATGCACAGTCTGCATGTTACATTTGGCTGATTTCATTGCTCATAAATAAATCCAATGTTTTGCTGATGCTTGGATGTAACAGGCCTTTGTAGCTGACACATTTCAAGCAATGCTGTTCAGCTGCCTGTTTAAATAAAGTTTCTTTTTGGAAAACTAAGTTTGCAGTTAGTAGTAGCTTGCTTTATGTTTTGTTTAAACTTTACTGAGATAAAAACTTATGAAGCCTTGTAAATTACAGAAAAATTCCTTCTATTTTTTTACAGGCAGAAGAAAGACATGGAAACATTGAGGAGCGTATGAGGCACTTAGAAGCTCAACTCGAAGAGAAGAATCAGGAACTTCAAAGAGTATGTGTATTGCATATACCTTCTGTGCACTTTTCTTCTTTTAATTTGTCCACATAGCACTACATTATGCATTCCAGCACACAAATCTGTCTACTGGTAAATGTTTTATTTATAGCAGTGATGGCAGCATCTTCCCACTTTACTTAACCATCTTAATATGCTACTTTATATCTAGTTGCAGCATTCAAAGTCTTCTGCTGATAGAAAACTGATTGTGCATTAATCAGTAACTGTAATTACATGTCCTGTGGAATTCCTTTAAATGGCTACACTTACCATATTTTTTTAATGATGTAAGTCTGTAGTGGTAAATTTTGGACCCTACCAATCTCTCTCTTGTATTCTACATTAAAGGCAAGGCAAAGAGAAAAAATGAATGAGGAGCACAACAAAAGATTATCAGATACTGTAGACAGACTTTTGACAGAATCCAATGAGCGTCTGCAGCTACACTTAAAAGAGAGGATGGCAGCACTTGAAGAAAAGGTACAGTGCAAAAAGCAGTATAAAGTTCAGTTTAATAAAGATTCTGCTGTGTGAAACATGTTGTACTTTTATCATGGACAGCACTACATACACATTCAATTCTTAATTCAAGAGTGTGCTCAAGCATCTTTCCAGAACTGTGACCTGATATGCTGAATATTATGAGTCCATGTTTTACCTGTGGAATGTCTGATGAAAATCTTGTAAAGGACCCATGCACAATATGGTATGAGGCAGTGAAAGGGGACAAGAACTGAAGAACGGCCATGTTTCAGATGTGCTGTCATTCCTGCATTTTCACCTTCTAATTTTACCTCACTTCCTCTGGGAAGAGTAAAGTGATGTCACCACAGGAGAAGGAGCATATATACCTTTGGACAAGGAACATTATTTACAGGTTTTCCATGATGTGAGACACAGTGGACCTGCAAAATTCAAATCCCATGACCTTTATAATCACCCTTCTTAATCTTTTACTCTTCTACTTGTTCACCTTCTGTTTGTTCTGAGGGGAATCTTTCAGTGTCTTTCAGAATATCCTCTCAGAGGATATAATTCTGGTTTATATAATTGAAACAAAATGTTGTATGAAGCAAAAAATAGACCCACCAAAAGAAGAACCTGGGAGAAATAGTTGTGTAAGAGTGTGACAGTTGCTCAGCTCAAGAAAGATGCGAATTGTTTGCGGTCCCTGAAAAAAATATGGTCCTACATGTTTGGATTATTTCCAGTGTTTAAAATTTCCTACTCGGACTGAAGCACTAAAGGTTTTTAATTTTAAAGTCTAGTGACTCTCAACTTTACTGACTTGTACATGGAAGCTACATGTCTATGATAGTATTTAAATATTTAATCTAATTTCTTTCTCATTTCTAGAATGTTTTGATTCAAGAATCTGAAAGTTTCAGGAAAAATCTGGAAGAGTCTTTACATGACAAGGTACTATAAAATACTCTGATTTTTATCTGTTTTTATCATGTTATAGATTTATTATTTGGATGTATGTATATAGCATATTAATTATCCAACTAGCACGTAAAGTCTTCCTGGCATCCACGATAGTTCCTTTAATCAGCCACATGCCTTAACTAGCCTTTGAGGGTCTCTGTTGTTCTGAGCTAAGTTCATGGTTGAGAGCCTAGCCTCAGGAAGCCAATACTAAAATTCATATTGATTTCACTGGCTCTGCAATTTTTGTTCTATCAGTTTTAATTCTACAGAAGTCTTGTTTAATAGGGTATATGCATAACTGGTATAGTGACGAATGTAGTTTTCCTTTATGTGATGCAATGCTTCTTAGCAGGTGCACTGGCATCATGCTAAATATAGCTGAAAGTGGCCTTTCTTCGTTCATTGCAAATTAACCCCTAATACTGTCTAGTGAATCAGTCAAATTAATTATAAATATTTTTTCCAATCCCAAATGTTAGGATTTTCTTTTGAAATTGTGCTTGCCTTGAGCACAGTAGAATACACAAATGTATCTGCATTCCAATTCACAGTAGTGTTTTTGTAATGTATCAAATCCATTTAAAAGCAATTGTATGGAATTTAAAAAAACATAGCTCCATTTGATACTGATGTAACTATACCATAACACATTCAAAATCAATAACTTTGAGGAAAATAACAGAATAAGTATCTGTTCAAATAAATTGTTATTCTCATTATAATTAGATAACCTTGTAGAATAGCAGTGAGATTAAAGTTCCAAAAAGGAGCTTGTAGTGATTTAAATAAATAAAATTTCTGTGCTGTACTATCACAGTGAAGGTGATTCAACTGTTGCAAAATCAGGATCATACTTCACCATCAAGTTAGAAGCTGAAAAGGACATTTCTAAAGCTGTGGCAATTGAAACAGTTCCTATAATTTTGCAAACAGAGAATCTAAACCTGAATTATGGATATCAATTTTGTCTGTGTAAATAAGGTATTTTTCCAATGTTATCTCCAACGTAACTTTATTGTTTTAATAGTGTGGAAGTGAATAGAGTGGCTAATTCTTTTTCAGTCTGTTTTCTGCTTTGACTGTATGTATCAACTCTTGACAAAGATGAAAAACCTGACATAAAGATCTACATTTCTGTAAAAATACTTATTTCAAAGGTAGTTTTATTTATTATATTTATTAATTCTTGCTTAAGCGTGGGAAGTGAAATAAATAGAACACCTCCTCTACTGCTCTGTGCAATTGCAGATGAGTTCTCTTCACACACAACCACATACATCTGCCTGCAGTGCTTCTGAGTTCCCTCTTTGAAGGGTTTATTTGCTCCACTTTGAAGAAACTGTTGAAACAATTTCAGATAGGTGGATGTGACAGTAGATATTAATAATTTCTAAATGTTCATCCCATATTGTCTCTTAATTTCTTTTAAAATTCTTTCGTTTCATTTTATGTGTAGATGGAAATTATTTGTACAATCGGAACAACACCATTTTCCCTAGTGGTTATTGTCAATAATCCTTTTGTTAGTTGGTTCCAAAATTCCAGTATTTGTGTCATACTGTCATTTTATACCAGCAGCAGCTTATACTGGAGTGTAGCTTTACAAGAGCAATATATCATAAAGTATGAGTAAATGTATTTTGTATCACAAGTAAGTGTATCTTACTATTCTCATTTCCAGGAAAGACTTGCTGAAGAAATTGAGAAATTGAGATCTGAACTTGATCAAATGAAATTGCGGGCTGGTTCTTTAATTGAACCCACCTTGTCAAGGTAATATTTAGTAACAAAAGTTTCCACACTTTGAGTAGAAATAAAACACAAATTAGTGTTAAAACTTTATAACAAGGATGTGTTCAAACCACACATAAAAATAGTTATGTTTTTTTTTAAAAATGTGAAGTCTGTGTAATGATTATTAGTGTTGCTTTTCACTTTTTTCCCATAGGTAAATGGGCCCCTGTAACAGTGAGCACTGAAACTAAGGAAAGTCTTTTAAATTATGGAATGTTTTCAAAAGTATGTCCAAATACCCCTTTTTTTACACGAGATTTAAAAATAAAATTGAAGCCATCACTTTTAGTGCTGAAACTGTTCAGCGTATATATGACCATAATTATTTATTTTATCATCTATATATTATAATTATTTTCTTATTAGCAAGAAATAACACGGCTTTGCTTCAGCAAAAGATGAAGGCAGTATTCAGAGAGATTTGAAAACATCATAATAGGATGTTAAACTTTATGCCTCAGACTGGTGGAAAAGCAATATGTGAACAATAGTTGAGACAGATACCATAAAAATAGCTAATAACAGCTGAAATGAACTTACAATTCTAGAAAGTCCTTCTTGCCTAAAAGTATCCTTCAAACAAGTGTTACTTTATTGATAATGATGTGCTCTGTCCTGTTTTCACAACAAGCAACATGTTAACTTTTAAAACCTACCAGCTAAGGCTCATGGACCTAAATTCAGAGCATAGTAATCCCCTAAAGTTATTCTTGTTGGATAATTTTTTTGATTGTGTCAGGTATTGCAATTGCCCATTGTTTCCTCAGACATCCTATTCAGTACCTGGTTCAGGACATGGTTTCTTCCTCAACCTTTTCCTGTCCCTTTGAATAGTGTATTTCTCTACATGGTGGAGAAGTGTAAATCAATGAATTTCAGAATAAGATACTTGCAACTGTTCAAATTTTTGTTTCTTTGGCAATGTAAGTGGGACTACAGGTGCACACACAACAGTTTTTTGAGAGCACTTGCAAGGACACAGACTACTGAACTTCTGCAACAAACAGCAGAGATGCTTTTGGAGTAGCTGTGCTTGGTGAAGAACAGCCTTTCTTGCTAGGTAGATGAGTATCATCAGCTTGTGCTCTGTAAATGGGAGTTTGATTAGGCCTTGTCAAAGGGTTGTTTGAATTTGATAAGCTGTCTAAATGTCTTGGGAATTCCACAGGTTCCTGTAAAACAGTATACTTCCCCTTCCATGACCTGACCTTGTGAAGGTGCCAGACCTCTCAGGCATAGGGAGCTATCAGCATTGAATCCTTATTGTTCTTCAGCCCATATTAAGTTCTGTATTTGCAGGAGTTCCTTCTTTCAACAGAATACTGAAGCCAGTTCCAGACAGCGACTGGAACCTCTGCTGTTTCTTTTTTCCTGCCAGTTTAGTGCAGAAATCCCAAACATTATCAGTTCTTGGAGCAAAGTTCTGTTACAGAAAATACTATACAAAGAAAATTAAAAAGTCAGTACCCTAAAGGGTTTACTATATAGCAAACAAGAGACATACAGACAAATGAAACATCCAAAAATCCCAAAATATTATCATCTAGTGCTGTAGATGAAGGGCTCAGGACGTTTGTAGCCCAACTGTTGTCAAGTTTTCTTATTAGTATGACAAAAGTGAGGTTTAGAGAATTTTTTTTTAAAAGTAAAATCATACTTTTTTCTAATATTATAGAAGTTCCTACCAGGCATGACAGGAAGCATAAGAGAAGATAAACTGATGGTTCTTCAGAAAAGGACATTTATGACAACAGCATGAGCTCTGCTGTATGCTTTACCCAGAATCTATGCTCTAAAACATTTTTCTATATCTGTGACATTTTAATGTATCTGATTTGAATGCTGTGGCACATAATCAAATTTCAGGAAGTCCAGTACCTCTTCTTTTTAGTTTTTTTTTCTTATGGTACTTTTTTTTTTTTTTAAAGAAACTGTGTAAACACTTTAAATCCTTCCATTATTATTTTAGATATGTCACAGTACTTACAACATCAGACAGTAGTTACATTTCTTCATACCACTCTGTCAAAGTACCTTGTAGTAGAGGCTTTCATGTTTTTCTATGACTTTTTTGCATTTCCCATTTACCAATAAACAGGCACCACAGTCATAATATTTTCTTTCACTTTTGCTTTATTAAAGTGATGTTTGAAGTTTGAGACCAATGCTTCAAACTTCCAAGTACGTTTCAATTCAAACTAAGTTTTTCTCAAGGAAAATCAAGGAATCTGTATGTCTAGAAACAGAAACAGAACTAGAGCTCATTTATTCAGGAGAGTATTGGAAAGAATATATACAGCCTTCAGTAGTCAGTTCTGTTAATTATCCTGAAATTTGCTTGTTTATTCATGTTAAAGTTTTGGACAATAAGTTTTACTATGCAAGTCCTTCATTTTGAAAAATCAAGGGGTTTATTTGTCTGGTTTTCTTCTTTGTATTAGAATTCTATTTTGTGATGTGTCTTTGTTATTTATTATGTAGTACATAATAATTTGTTTAGAAAAAAAGAAATTTGTGTTCCTATACTGAAGGTCATTGGATTGTTGTTGCTACTGCTGTTACAGGCCTCACCTTGACACATCAGCAGAACTGAGGTACTCTGTGGGCTCTCTGGTTGACTCCCAGTCTGACTATCGGTCAACTAAAGTGATAAGGCGACCTAGAAGAGGACGAATGGGAGTACGCAGAGATGAACCAAAGGTTAATCACCAATTTCTTCTCATATATTCCCTGAGATGAGGATATATTTCAGACTGTTAAGCTTACATTCTGTGTTTTTCCTGGAAAAAAACAAATGTACAAACACCCCCCTGCAAAAAAAACAAACCCAAAACAAACAAAAAAAACAACCAACCAACCAAACAAACAAAAAAGAAAAGAAGACAAACCAAAACAACAAACAAACAAGCAAACAAAAAAAAAAAAACCCATAACAACAGCCCACCGAACATGAAAACCCAACTCAGATATCAGGGTTTTTTTCTATACATACTCAGACAAGAGCAATGTTGAAGCTCAGACATCAAAGTTCAGTTATACTTGACTAACTGTCATCTCTGATATCTTTTTTGTAAATTTTCCTGATATTATTTTATACATTGTTAGAAATTATGTGAAAATACTTTCCATCATCTGCAGTAGTATTACAAGTATCAATGGAGAATTCATCACTGAATTCTTAAATGCTAGTTGCTTTCCTTTCCCATTTTATAGAAGTTCAGCTTTGCAGTTGCTTTCTATGGAATAAGCCATATACATCCTAATTCCTGCTCAGGTAAAATCACTTGGAGATCATGAGTGGAATAGGACCCAGCAAATTGGTGTTTTGACCAGTCATCCATTTGAAAGCGACACTGAAATGTCTGACATTGATGATGATGATAGAGAAACACTTTTCAGCTCCATGGACCTCCTGTCACCAAGCGGCCATTCCGATGCTCAGACTCTGGCCATGATGCTTCAGGAGCAGCTAGATGCAATCAATAAAGAAATCAGGTATGTAGCCTGAACCAGCTGTGATGCACTTATGGTTACAGCTTCAAGCTTCCCTTACTGCATGAGTTAAGGGACAATTCATAACAATTAGGAAACCACTTGCACATTTAAAGGATTGATGATGTCTGCTTTTCATAGGAGAGTATGATTGTGTAAAGATAACAATGGCATCTTCATTTCTTAACCATAGAAATTTATTTTGAAAAACATTCCAAGTGAAGAATTGCTGGGCAGTTGAAGACGGATACATTAGAAAGGGCTAACTCATGGCAGATTTGATCACTGCTCACAGTCTTCCTTACAAGGTCTTTTTCACCATTCTCCATGAGTCCACTGTTATGGACTTCCTATCAGAAATATTTTATTTCAGTGCTCTTCATGCTTCCTTCTGGTCAATTATTCCTCTGTTACATCCAATATAACCCATGTTTTCTAAGACATGTTTTTGATTTTTTTTATGGAGGCATAGTGTTATTTTTCATGATCCAGGTTGGGTTGTAGTTCTTGGAAATAGATGGTGAATTGAATGTAACTTAATAATTTCTGTGTAAATTTAGTGGAATGGAACATTCAATAATGTATTTTCATTAAGTGAATTTTATAAATTAAACTATATTTTAGGCTTAAACCATTCCCACATGTTTTTAAGGAAGGGTAATTTTAACATCCTCTCTTTAGTGACTATTTCTCTGGAAGGAGATGTTACTAAGTGTATTAGTGACTTTCTGGTAATACCATAGGCAGAAAGACTGTGTTTGGAAATAGAATCAAAACCATATTACCTTTTGCTAGATCTCAGTGTTTCAGGTTACTTTAAAGGGAGAAGCATATACTGAATTTGAATAACTTCTCTATACAGATATATAATTTTTGTTATAGATCTACAGTTTTGCATTTTCATTATTCCCAGAATTTTTTTATTCAGATAGGATCTCACTGCTATTTTCTCAAACCTGTTATTTCACCTTCAAGATAGAGTCAATAAAAATTTTGGTGTCAGAAGTGTAAATCTCCTTAAAACAATGTATGTAAAGGAGACAACCTTATCTGCATTTTCTGTTATTATAAAGTCAGCACTGTGACCAAATCAGGAAGCTGTAGATGTTAAATATACTATAATTTTCATAATTTAAGAAGTAATTATGTAATATGGTATAAGATTTTTGCAAGAAATTGTACCTGCAGGTGACATAGTGGGATATCACTTGTGCCATTCTGAATCAGATCCCTGTTTTACTTAATACAGGATCTTAGATGTTAGGTACAGCTTTATGTTAAAAAGGAAGGGAGTATGCACATTTTATATAGCCATTTTTACTGGACATCCACTGAGAGTAGTTTATTTTCCCTATTGCTAAGCTTATACTGATGCCTTTCATTGCCATCACCACATCAACTACTTTTGTAATTTTGGCTTTTTTAGTATGTTTCAGGAAAAAATGGTTCTACAAGTATAGTCTTACAAGCTGTACTGCATTTCATATTTCATTGATTTGTTGGGGGTTTTTTTGTGACAAACACTATAAGGGTTTATCAAATGGTTGGAGATATCAAAGGACATTAAAAACATATTTTGCCCTAAATTTGTTATATTATACAAGATGTTTCAGTATTTAGATTATTAGAATAAAAAAGACTGTTATTATTTGTTTCCAAAATATTTTTTTTCTTTAAGTTCTGCCATGCCTCACTTAAGAAAGAACTGTAGATATTTTATAGAAATTTTGAAATGGCTGTTAAAGAAGATTTATCAGACCACAGGAATGTGTAGGTTTCTATTTTCAATGTAGTATGGTTTCATTTATTGTACTTGCTTCATTTCACCCAGAAGAGCCTGGTTCACAGTTTCAGCCTCCACAAACTTTGTATTCTCTCATTTAACCTTGATCCTTCATGCTTTTTCCTCCTTTTCTCACATAAAAAAAAAGACTCCTTTTCACACATATTTATGGGCAAAGGACTTCTAAACAAATGGTTTTTTTTAAACATATTTTACCATTTTAGGTGCAATCACAATTAAAACTAGAACTAAAGAACCCGGTGGGAGGATCCTACTGAGGCTATATAAGCTTAAAAAACATCTTTGTTGCCAACAAGAGAGCTATTTTAATGAAATTCACGTAGAAACGTAATGCTTTAGAAACAACTGTCATTTTTTCATCAATTTGGAGGGATGAAATGGGCAAATTGTTTTACATGTCCTCTTGTTTTATTAATATGGATTATCTTAGCAATTCCCTTCTTAAAGTCCCAGTTTCATTTGACTTTAAATTTGTGTTTGTGCTTCAGCAATAGAAAATCAGATGAAGCCAACTTAAGATTGGAATCAGTTTTCTATTGTAAATCGGATTGTTAACATCCCTCCTCTATGCCGTTTTCTTTGCAAAGGAACCAATCTTCCTGAAACGTCATAAATCCATCAAGTCTTGTTGTTGGGCAGATTCTTCAAACGGATTTTGAGGATGGAGGAATTAATAAAAATAAATTTATAATTCTGGTGATTAAAAAATACTCTTTTCAATGTTATTTTGGAGCTGATATATTATATTCATCTTTGTTTTGTTTTACTTTCAAGTCTCATTTGAAAAGAAACTTTTTAGTTTTGCTTTTGGGGTATGCAGAGACAAATACAATCATATTCTTCTTTTATTTAATAGATTAATCCAAGAAGAGAAAGAGTCGACAGAATTGCGTGCTGAAGAGATAGAGAACAGAGTGGCCAGCGTGAGTCTGGAAGGCTTAAATCTAGCCAGAGTCCACCAAGGTACATCTATTACTGGCTCAGTGACAGCGTCATCACTTGCAAGCTCATCTCCTCCCAGTGGACACTCAACTCCTAAACTTACCCCTCGCAGCCCAGCCAGGGAGATGGACAGAATGGGGGTTATGACGCTGGTAAGAAATTTTCTGATGCCGGTTTTAGGTGTGATATTTCTAGTATTAAATACTTAATCTTTTCACTGTTTGAATGGCTCATCTCTCTAAGACTTTATTCACCCTTCATAATACATACAAATACCAGATACCCGTAATTTGTGTGGGTTTGGGTTTTGTTATTGTGATTTTGAACATTGCACGATTCACCAGGGGCATAATGAGCTGAGGACCAAGGGCCTTCAGCACACAGACAGTGTGTGATCACTGATCTCTGGAATTACTATAATCAATTTATAGAAACATTTACTAAAGCTCTGAAGTGATACAGTTATTACACAGTAGTCTGTGGGACTATTGCTGAGCCTAACGCTCCAGGAAATGTCTAGAAGACATTAAAACCTTCTACTATTTCATATATATAATCATTTGGATATGCTTCTATATTTTAAAATATAGAGTATATACTCTATATAGAGTAGTTGCTATACTCTTTATACTTGCAGCATTTTGTACATGTTCTTCATGATGGTAGATCAAGCACTTGAAAGACATGCTTTGTTTTACAGTAATTAATTTAACTGATATATTTTGACACTACAAGCTGCACACAGATAGATACCAAGCCATCAAATTATCCTGCAAAGTATTTCTAACACTGTACCTTTGAGGACATAGTCTTAAATGTCTGGTTTCATTTGAAAAGGGATTTGCAAAAATCCAGTCCTAGGCAAAAAGAAACAGTGCAACAGTCAAGTAAGTGAGGGTAGTATGTTTCGTCATATTCAAGATGTACTACCCTGATATTGATAAGTGTGCAGATGGAGGGTTCTGTATTCAGCGTGGGCTACAAACCAGTTTGGAGCCTGGGTGATTTTGTCGTTTAAGTACTAGGAGAGAATCAAAGCAGCCCCAGTCTGCTGATCTCTTGCATACAGGGGGGAGAACAGAGTATGTGTAACCCCATTTTTTATTTGCTATTTCTCTGATAATCATAATGTCACCAATGTCCCATTGTGGTCCTTTCCTGGGAAGCAGCAGCACTGGCTCCCTGTGGTGCCTCTTAGCGAGATTGCTAAGAACAGCTGGGAGTGGAGTTCATTCTGCTCAGCTGGGAGTAGAGACTTTTGTCTAGCATCATCTATCTGAGTACTCCCTTTTCCTGGGAACTGACAACTACTTGTATCCACCTCTACCCCTCCCAGTATAGGATGATGTTTGCTGTCTTGGGAACTAAAGACAGCAGAGAGGACATCAGGGCTGGCAGTTGTGACAGACTGCAGTACTGATTCTTTGCTGCCCCCAGTTCCAACTGCTGAACGGCAGAAATGAAAAGGTTGGTGGCACAGGCTGCTGTGGAGGAGCTGGGTGTGCGGACTGCCATTGTGCTACCCACTTCAGCAAAGGAGCACCTTCCCAAATATACAGTTTGGCTCCATTTCACCAGCCATTTACACAAAGCAGTCTTGCTACAGATAAATGGCAATGATTAAACTGACCTTCCAGCAGACACATGCACTGCCTGGTTGCCTTGCTTTGGACACAGTAGCTTTGGGTCACTAGGTTCATCAGATTCAAACACAAAATGACAACGTGGCCTCTGCCTTCAGGTTTCCGTGGCCTCACTGGCCTTCAGGTTGCCATGGCCTCACTGGCATCCAGATTTAGCTGTGCTAAAGTTCAGATGGATATGTCTGTGTGTGTTGCAGCTAAAATCTTGGCATATCATAAGTTTTAGAAGTACCACCCCACTGTGTGTTTAGCAGTACAATCCATGACTTTGCTAACCTGCACTGTTTTGCCCTGCACTGTTTCTGCAGCAGTTCAGTGTTGAATATTTTGTTCTTACTGTCTGGGGACAGACACAGCAGGCAATCGGGCATCCTCTACATGGAAACTTTGAGTCAGGAAGAGTTCTGTAGAGGTCTATACTCTAGAGCCCAGACTACCAAATGATCCTGTAGGGACTGACTGGAGAAGCAGTAATGGATTGGTTTCCACAACCCAGGCCCATTCAGTAAATAAATTCTGTAGAGTATCTTCAGCTTTCCTTGATGAATGAGACATCTACCAAAAAAAAAAAAAAAAAAAAAAAAAAGGGTGGAAAAAAAAAAAATTTGGTGGCCTTCTACTGGCAAATAATGCTGCAGTACAGATGTATGAATTTGTATCCATTGACTGAAAATGCCAGTCACTTTGATATGGCATAACTGGAGAGAAAGACCCCTTTTTCAGACATGGTGTTTGTGATAGTGTTTATACTTGGTGAGGCACCAATACATTTGTAATATTAGATAAAACTTAAATCTGTATTGGGGGTAGTGTAATGTTTTATATGAAAACCAAAAAAAAAGAAGGGCTACTGTAAGATTACAATATCCTATTCTTTGCTAAGCTTATGAAAATAAAGGAGATTATAACTTAAAAAAAAAAAATAACTGCTTTACCAGAAGGCATATTTGTCAGGGTTTATCTTGTGTTGTGACACCAAGTGTATAATTAGTATATAATATGGATAGTATTAAATTAGTGAAATCTCTGTTTGCCACTTCTGAATGCGAAAAAAGTGTTGCATTTTGTTAGGCTCAAATAATTAATTATTCTTTTTTGTTGTTGTTGCTGCTTTTGTTACCAATCTAAGCCAAGTGACCTAAGGAAACATCGGAGAAAGGTACGATGCTGGGGATTTTTTTAAGTTTGGGAGAGCACATTTATCATATTCCTCTGCCATGAAGATAACTGGCTTCCTTGTCAGCCACTGCATGTCCTCCACTCTCTTTCATTTGGTTCCTGAACATAATTCTAATCCTAGCTGGAAATGCTTGCAGGGGTCACAGATAAGCCACAGAATCAAAGCCCGCAAGTGATACCTTGGAGTAGTAGCCTCTACAGCACAAATTTAAAGAAATACAGTTTAAAAAACCATGTGGATGCAAAAGAATTGCCTTCAAATGTATTTTGGCCACTCTTGCTGGAGGAACCAATCAGATTAATTTAAATCTTCTGGAGCAATATAAAATTGTGTACACAATTAGCACTGAATATGGGATTTACCCTTACCTGAAAGGAGACGGTATTTAGTATAAATCATTATATGCTGTGACAAAATTCCTTTGTGTTCATGCTTATTTTCAAGCATTCTGACCATCTGTTAACAAGCTATGTAGAGAGTGGTCCTGTTTTTGTCTATTCACCTTCTCCCTTACATCCTTGAGAAACTTTGTTTACTGTTTAATTCAAGACACTAGCTCTTGTCTAAGATTATTTCACATTTAGACCTTTACTGGATCGACTGTTTGGCATAAAGGAATTTCTTCTCCAAGTGTAATCTCTTTACTTTCAAATATGTTCTGCTGCCATATTTAGGCAATTGCTCTTTCCCAATAGCCTCTTTTAAAAATAGCAATCCTTACAATTTGCTCAAAACATTGCACTTGAAACCATATATGCTTCAGTTCATTTGAAAAATTTGTGCATTCTATGTTGAAATTTTCTTGAAAAGCTAATTTGCTCTCAATGGAGTCTCTTTCCCCCAGATTGCAGTAGTTGAAGAAGATGGGCGTGAAGATAAAGCCACAATCAAATGTGAAACTTCTCCTCCTCCAACACCTAGAGCTATCAGAATGACTCATACCCTTCCTTCTTCATACCACAATGATGCCAGAAGGTAAGCTGTTTGTAATATGAATTGGTACTTCACAGTTTTACCAGGTATTGTTATTTTCAAATCATGCAGTTTATTACAAAATTACCTTATTTGTTCCTTTTTTTTTCTTGGCAAGTTTCTTCTGCCTTGAGAGAGAAAGCCTTAACTTTTGTCTCTTGCATGACCCTGAAAGTTTTTGTCAGTGGTAAAATGCATGCTGGATATTTCTGTTTTGAGGACAGTTTTGACCACTACTAGAAATAGTGATACTGCAGATCCTAGAAAGACAGCAGGTTGATTCCTGTATTCTTCATCAATTCTTCTTATCAAATGAAAAATATTTATTTTCAGCTTCTATATTTTAATAAGATCCAGTCAGCCTGATGGAGAAAATGTGATCTTGTATGGCTCTACATGCTGCTAAACTGTTTAAAGAAGATTCACTTGTTTAAAAATTCGCAAGAAGATTCACAAGTTTCACTTGTTGAGAGATCGTTACTAAAGAATAACCAATTACTTTGTTTTCAGAGCTGCTCAGAAAAAAAAAAAAAAAAAAAACCTGCAAATATTGACATGTTATGTATTCCATTTCTTTATTATCATTTTGTAGTAGTTTGCCTGCTTCATTGGAGCCTGAAAGCATTGGTCTTGGCAGTGTCAATAGCAGCCAGGACTCCCTGCACAAAGCTCCCAAGAAGAAAGGAATCAAGTCTTCAATAGGACGTTTGTTCGGTAAAAAAGAGAAGGCTCGACTTGGACAGCTCAGTAAGGAATTAGTGGTAACCAGCCAAGGTCACCATTTCACAGTCATTTTTCCATTTTTAATTTTGATTCTTTTCAGTTTCCAATTTGCTTCTTTTTCTCTTTTGACTGGCAGAACTTTTCCATTAAACTTCACTGCTGTCAGCAATTATATTTGTCAGGAGTTTGCTATGACTAACGCAAATGAAAGGAGACTTCTGGCACAAATTACTAGAGTCATCCTCTTCACTGAACATGCTGCTTCAATAGTCTCTTGAACTAGGGTGAAAGTGCCAACAGTATATTCTCAAATAACCAAAATAAGAGGTGAGAATAGTAGTAAGTAATAAGGCACTGTAAGGGGCTCAACAATGTGATATGCAAGGTCCTTGCAAGTAAGTGTAGTTGCTTTTCAGATTTCATTGTGTCAGTAGATATATACTAGTACCTTTCACTGAAATGTCCTTGCCGTACTCATTCAATTAGTTATACTGCTCATGACAGTGCTTTGTTTTCTTCCTACTTTTTCTGCCCTTTTCCCTTGTCAAGACTTTAGTCTAATTCATCCCTGGTATTCCTCTGGGATGTTCCATACGATGTGTCTGTACCGCACAAAATAAAAAAATTTAAAAAATCATAGCGTAGCTTTATTTACCTTAGCATAAGCAATGGAAGGTGAAGCAACAATCTTCAGCAAAGGTTCATAGTGTGCATACTCAGATGAGCAAATATATGCTTAGATTCAGTCTAAATTGCTAGGCTATCTGAATTAGCTAGATTAAGATTAGCATATATACACGTGCCAACACAAGCATCAAATTGGAATAGATGTGTCAATAAAAATCAAATACTAGCTCTTTCCTAGTCATAAAGTTGTCACATAGTACATATTTTGTAAGGCACTGAATTTTTACTGCCATGGTGACCACAAAACACCTGTAAAAGAAATTTTAAGGTTTTGTAGTAATGGTAAACACTTAAGCAATATATAACCATGAAAATAAAAACCTAAATTCCTATTAAAGCATGTGATTATCCAACTAAAAAACCCATCACTAAAATCATACACAATAAAATAAGGTATTATGGTCAAAGTATCAGAGTAAAATCAAATAACTGAACATTCTCCATTTATAACCGACATTTCTCCTCCCTTCCTGTGAGAACCTTGTTTTCTGGAAAAAGAACACTAATTTCTAATAGCATATTAAATTCCCTTTTTTCTTACTGTGGCAAGAAGAAAACTGATTTATTCAATCTTTTTTGTAGTTAATGTATTTCAGAATCTATTAAATGAGTCTCACAAATACACCTGCATGTCACTGTCTGCACTGATGGAGGATTTTATAACTTTAGACTGCATTATTAATTCACATTTACATTCCATAAAACCAATTTTATTGATACTGATAAAATATGCATAATAATCTATGATTTCAAAGTAACTCAGGAACATAGAGGACAAAGATGTAATGAATGTGTGGATCTTCCCTGCAGTTCCTTGCAATGTGGAACAAAAATGAAGTAACTTTAAAAATTATCTCAGAAGCAGTACAATCTGGCAATAGATTAATTTTTGACTAATACCCACCATGATTGATAAGAAATATGTATAATTGGATAAAACCTATTTGTAATTCCCAACAGTAGGTCATGAAATTGCAGAAATATATTTATGAAGATTTTCAATTAAATTTTTGTAGCTTCCATTCTTTAGCTCAACAACAAAGACTTCAGTATAATGCACATTTTAATTAAGCAAACTAGATGTACAAGCATGTATAAAATTAAAAGTAGGACTGAACTGACCAAAAAGTAGGAGGAAAATACTTCTAGAAATTGAAATTACATTGAGCAGGTGAATTATTGAGTATATTTTCTCATGTTAATTTTTAAAATACTGAAAGAAATTCAAATATTGAGTGGCAGTTTCTATTCAATGGCAGTACTGAAAAGACAAAACAAAATTTTTAAAATAGCAGTTGTAGTAGTACTTGAATTATTTCTGTGACAGGTATGCTATCTATGCAGCTATATAATTAATACTTCTCTTTATAGTAAGATACTATGTGACAGAAATCTAAATAGTAAATCCTATCATTACTGCACTGCAGTATATTTGTATGTTTTTTCATAACCTAAATATATAATGCAAAATCAATATAAAAGAATGTAATTTAATTCCTTGCTTAAATTAAATATTTTAATTTGATATTGATATGTACTTCTTATATCTTTGAATATGGAAAATACCTTTTCTTCAAGAGCACATCAAATATTAAAAAGGCAATAAATTTAATTATGAGCCTCATAAATGTTAGTTTGTTTTCTTATGTGTATATTTGAACATGCACACAGTTAAGCTTAAAGAAGCACTTTGAAATGTCAATGTAAAGGATAATAGGAATCCAAGTGATATTATACACTGTAAACACACATAATACTTCTATAACTAATTCTATAACATCACTAAAACCATATGTAATATATCCTCATATATATGAAGTAATATTGGAACCTCCAAAGTTTTATCACTAACTTCAACAGAGCCAGGCTATTATCCAAAAGGTTTCCTTGCTCTGCATTCAGTGCAAAACTCTGATTTTATTAGTTTTCAACTGCTAAACTTGCCAGGGCTTCATTATTTTAGAATTTGCTCCTTCTACCATCTCTGCTAAACTGTTTGAGTTATTGTTCAAAGGCAAAATCTTGCCCTAGGAGATCTTAGAATCAAGATTCAAGATTTCTAGATTTGTCAACATTTCTTTTAATTATTGGAGAAGGGAAAAGGAATGTTACAGGGAGCATAAACACCTTTTGTTTCTTTTTAAAATTTCATTCTTTTCTTGATTTTAAACTTACGTAGTCTTCTTTCACTTGAGGAATACCACACTAGATACCTCCATATTCTTCCAGGTTACATTTTAAACATAGTGATCCCTAAACCACAAAATACCTTGCAGGGATTTTTAGCCCTGCCCAGGCAAGCTGATCTGTATGGTGTGCGCAAAGTCAGTTTGTTAGGAAATATGTATTGTGGCCATCTGCACTTGACAGGCACAATCACCACATTCAATACCATGTACCTTGGGTTATTCAAAGGGCAACGTATGTTTGTCTTATGGTGAAGCCCATTACACCAAGAATACTTTCCAATCTGTGAGAACCCCCATTGGACTGCATTCATACCATTTCTATCTAACATACTGTGAGCTGCTCTCTTGGAAGGGTGTGATATATTGATACAACAGTTTGCTAAATGAAAAACTTACTCCAGAGCCAGCAAGAAACATTTGATGAGATACTCCATAAAACTTTGAAAGGCAGATGAAGTAAAGTATGAGTTCGTGTTTTCTGCATTTGTGAATGAAGGAATCATTCTCATCATGAGAGCTGCAGAAAAGTATTGTCCTTTTTAATTAAAAAGGATTCTGTCTAGATGAGCAGGACTGTTAAAACTACAGCTGCTTTGACAGGGCAGCTTAAAACCAGGCTTTCCTACATTAACATCATAAATATAATATAACAGTAGTTTTTGTTCTGACTTGATTGAGGTGCATGTAAACATGACTTGTAAAAGGCTGTGATAGTATTTAACTATATAACATTTACACATTAAGGTTAAAATCAATTAATTAGAATAGAAGTCTTTTAATTTATAATGTGCTTTCTTAATTATATCAGTGTCCACTCTATGATTGTTCACTTTCT
Source organism: Todiramphus chloris collaris (assembly GCA_025345505.1). Classification (NCBI taxonomy): domain Eukaryota; kingdom Metazoa; phylum Chordata; class Aves; order Coraciiformes; family Alcedinidae; genus Todiramphus; species Todiramphus chloris. The sequence continues at coordinate 42,463,453 of JANVCC010000010.1, read as the reverse complement.
TTTAACTAAGAAGTTGCTATTGCCAAATGCAGTCAAGCACCAATATTTATCATACCATTGTCTTCCTTCTTGTGCCAGTTACACCCTTTCTGAATAGCGGCACAGGAGGAAAGCAGCCTTCAAAAGTGCTGTCACCTCTGTCTGCGCACATACAGGTGTAAATGACAGGACAGTGTGGAGCCAGAGACAGGAGACTGCTCCATGAACAGGTCCCTTCTTCCTTGAATGCAGGCAGCAATAAAGTCAGAGCATCTTTCCACTTCTGCACTAGGAAAGTCATGTTACTGAACGTATGGTATGATCAGTATGGATCATACAATACCAGTCATGTCCTTACTTTATAACATGGTTTTATATTGGTCCAGGTGTCCTTGTTTACTGCAAGTTTCCCTTATCACTCTATTCAAATTATTCAAGTTCCCATGTCATTGACAGAAATTAGGTGCCTATAAGACACCTCCAGGGAGACCTAGGAGGCTTTTTACTTCTCTGACATATTCTTTATCTCATCTCTGGCTTGGGAATTTGCAGGGATAATGACATCAAAGACTCTATGAGAGCAAAATGAAGACTTTAGTATTATGATATTAAGTGATGATGTATTATGTCAATAATAATGAGACAGTTGTTGAGAAGACATTTTTGTTTGTACATTTCCCAACTGAGGTTGAAAAAATGGTAAAGGCATTGCTTACTCGAGACCATGAGACTAAGCCTTAGGAGGCAAAGAAAAACAGTCTAAGGAGACCAGGGTGCTCTTTTCATAGATTTCTGCTAAATACAAGAAAGCGGAAACAGTTTGTCCCTTTACTTCTACTCTTTTCCATGTAGTAAACACATGCCAGAATTTGCTTGTGTAGGTGATAGATGTTCTCCACAAACACCAGATGTCATGGTTTAATGAAACAAACATAGATGATGATGGTGGATGGGAGTGAGACTGAAGGGTTGAGGAGGGGGACAGCTTGGAAAGAGCTGAGAAGAATCAGTGGGGGTTGGTTTTTTTTGTTTTCCAGGAGGTTACATGGAAACAGAGGCAGCAGCTCAGGAATCTCTGGGATTAGGCAAACTTGGAACGCAAGCAGAAAAGGATCGTAGACTAAAGAAAAAGTGAGTATCTTTTTCATGTGACTATAATTGGTGCAAATTTGATTCAAGTGACAGTTGTGTTGTTTTTACACAGACATGTAATAAGAAGCAAGACCATCTACTAGGATATTTTACCACCTAGTTTTTTTTTTTTTTTCCAGTGTAAAAGTTTTTAAAGCTGCATGTAAAATACAGGGAAAAATATTTAGAGTCCGTGAATAGTACAATAGTGTTTCCTTTGAGAAAGAACATAGGTTTCTGAGAAAGAGACATTTTCTACTTCACATTTTCATTAACTCTATGCCATTTGCCTTCTATGCAATTCTTAAAAAAATAGGCAGGTATTTAATGACTCACTACTTAGATTTTTTTTTTTCTTATCTATTGAACACATGATTATTTCTATCTATAGAAGTCAAAGGCTCCACATAAACCCTAGCAGCTTCACTTTCTTTTTGCCTGTCAGCAAATGGCAACCTAGCTTTTTGTTAGCATAAATTATACAATAATTCAATGCTATCTTTGCGTCTCCTTGTAAATCTAGTATGCTGACTCATAGCAGCTGCAAGGAGCTAAGGAGAACTACTAAAATATAGCTACAGACACAAAAGAAACCTCTTGGCAGCATTACAGTTCCAGTTTAATTAGAGGGTGTCAGGGAAAAAAAGATGGTACTTAAAAATGACTTCTCAAATTCATTCTATAAACAAACAGGTTTATTTTTCATCCATAACCATTCATTTTAGTCCTATTATTTGGATTCTAAAAGACTCATTTTTTAAATTTGTAGGATTTTCAGGTTTCTTTCAGTCTTTTAATATTCCTTAACAAAATTTCAAGAGAATTTGCAATTCTAATTCAGGGAATCTGGGGATAATGTTTCAGCTTCTTTTAAAATTTATATGTAGAATATTTTTAATCACTATTTTCATATCAATCTCCTGATGAAATATAACTTTCAATGTACACATCCATGTAATGGAGAAATGTAAGAGTTCCATTTTAAACAGACTCAATTTAGAAATTAAAGATAGAGTGGCAGTCATTGTGTGAGCTGAGAGAGAAGAAGCATTTTAAATTCAATTAAGAATCTCACAATAACATTCACAGAGAAACTGCAGTTGATGAGTCTTGTCCCTGTGTTTCTCATCTATACATTTTTATCACTCATTAGTAAGTTAGAAATATATGGATGTAAAGAATATATTACTGTGGGTTTTTTACTAAATCTAGAAAGCACCTTTGAGACTGCCATTACTATTCATAAAGAGTATCACTGAATTTTCAGAAACCTATTTTTTGCAGTCACTATTTGTCTTCCAGCTCTGAGGACTGAAGGTACCATAGTATTGAAATCACTTTGTAGGGACAAACGTGTTCACTTTGTTCACTTTCTCATGTGTTAGTTCTTTAAACTGGATAAAATAAGGACTTGACTCGTCCTACTTCTCGCATGACATGACTACTTCATATAATAGTGGCTATCAAGTTTTGGGTCTGGAAATAGTAGGCGTACAGGTTATCTGTTATTAGACTTCTGTCTAATCTCACACAATTAGACTTTTCCATGCTTTCTGCTTTTCAAGTCTTTCCTGTTTGGTTTGTTTTTTTTTTTTTTTTCTCCCATGTCTGTCTGTCCTTTATGGATTAGATATAATGAAAATGTTCCCTGGTGGAAATCTTTCCTTTGTGGTTATGACTATTCATCTAATCTGAACTATATACTATTTATCCTTAGTATATGTTATATACCTCTGTCATGATTTCTTTGGACTTGTCTGTCTTCATAGCGTCTCACTTCGGAATCCTTACAACTGCTTTTAAGATTCCTCTTACTATCAGAGAAAGGTTAACATACATTGCTGGTTTACATATATATTATATAGTTGCAGAGGAACTGTAATATGGGAAAAATGTATCATTTTTCATTAGAGATAATTCAGTAGAATCTCATGTATATAATAGTCATTAGGATGCCAAGATAACAATAGGGTGTAATAGAATTAACATCTCCTTGTTAAAAATGCAGTCAGGTATTTGCATGTCTTACCTTGGAATGTATTACCTTAAAATAGTCCACAAAGTTATTTAAATTAAAATTTTGTCTCAGAAGGTCAGATTCCTTTTTGACAACTCTTAACAATGTATAACTCCCTGTGGAAGTAGAGCCTTCAAATACATGCAGTAGCTGCAAGACTACTGATCCAGGTAGTGCAAATGAGAATACTGCACTGTAACATTAAGGATGATAGTAATATGTATGAGGTCTTTATAAGAGGTATTAAGAGAAGTCTGAGGATCATTTGCTATCTTGTGATGTAGCATTAAGGCTTAAGTCCAAGAATTTGCTTTCATTTTACCACTAAACAGGCCCTACAAACCTTGCAGACAGCAAACCCAGTCTCTGGAACAGAGAGAGCAGAGCACTTCACCTTGTAAGGATTCCTATGGCTAGTTTAGATTAGGACGTAAAACCCTAAGAGAACCAAAAGCACCAGGAGGATAGTTAGAGGATAGGCTAAAACAGGGAAGTACTCCATTGTATTTTGTTTCAGGTCTGGGAGAGCTTTCTTTATGATGGCTTTGTAACTTTCTTAGGAAAAAATAAAACAAAAGCAAAACAAAAAACACAAAAACAACAACAAAAAAACCCCAAAACAAACAAACAAACAAAAAAACCAAAAAAAAACCCCACAAACAAAACAATCCAAACCACTCATCCCAGAGCCAATTCCTTTTCTAGAAAGCAGGAAGAATACCAGATGCTGAACTTTTGTTTCTCTCTTGTACACATAAGTCAAGTGAAAATGGCTTTCAGTCCTGTTAACATCTCAGAAAACTTCTGTTTCAGTTCAATGGTAGTTCTGGTGCAGGAAAGCAAAGATTCTCTCATTGACATGAAACCAGAGGTCTGATTCATCACTGTGGTCAAAACATTCTCACAGTAGTCATTAACCTCATTAACATCACCAGAGTTTAATAAAAATTGGATAGAAGTTATTATAAAAGGGTAAATTCCTATGAAAATGTTATCCATTGTATTTCTTTCAGTTGAATTTATCTCTTAAGTGAAAAATATCTTAAAAATGCTAGAATTCTGATTTTGAATTTTTTAATATATTCAACTTCATCAGTAATTCATCAAGGATGCCCCTACCCCAGGGATAAAAATGCAGAGAGACCATGTACTAATGGTCCACCAGAGGTCCTGGCCACCAGCTCCCTGAGTAAAAAGCACCTGCATTGACTCTGCTCTCGCCTTGTGGATTTACAAATTCACTGCAGCGTGTTATACTATTTTAGCACAGTTCACATGCTTAGAATAGATGACTGAATAATACATTTCACTCTGAAAAGTTTCACAAAAGAATATGATAAATCTGGAAACCAATCCTCTCTCTGGTGATTACAGTGTCATTAAGCTAAATTTCAAATTTTTTTTTGCTTAGAAGGTGTGATTTAGATGTAAAATTTATTTCCATTTCAATTGACTACTTAGACATCATTAAAATATAATTAACAGTTTGTCTCAATGATATGCCAAACATTTATAAACCTCAAATAAGAGTCTATATTCATCCAACATTTGGTTATTAGAGTTGATTTCTTAGGAACAATTTTTTCTCCTAAGGCATCAAAAAGAAATTAAGAAAGCTGTGTAGAATTTTTTTAATTAGATTCAATATGTTCCTAAAATCATCTGAAAATGTCAACGTAAGTTGCCTGAATCATTCATATGTGTTTACTCTCAGATGTTAAATATATTACAGCTTTATAAGTCCTACTATTTGTAAATTGAGCATGCAGTCCTGGGGCGGGGGGGCGGGGGGGGGAATAATCAAAAACACAACCACCCAAAAAACAACATCAGGGCTATTTATGCTATTTAGAATGTTTAGGTTATTAATTCCATTATCTGGTGAAAATAGGTGATGTTAGGATGTTACAAAGAATACTGAACTGCATTTTATTTTTTAAGCTAGCCTTTATATTCCTCTTCATTTGTTCTATACAAAAGCTGCTAGTACTCTCTTCAGCCTTTTGTCTGACTCTCAGACCCTATTCACTGAATGAATAACTTCTTTAAGAAAGCTCAGTTTAGGACTAAAAGCTTTAATGGCACTGGTACCCTCTATGTCACCATTACATTTGAGTCCCCTAATGATTCAAATAATTTTCATTAATTCAAATCATAAATGTTATTTGGTTAAGATATGCTTTCCAGAAGGCACCCATTAAATAAGGAGTGGCACTTTTCTTTTAGTACTTTTTTCTAGTGCGTAATCAGACTCCCTCTGAAAAATGTTACCTAATTTCCAATTCTGAATTATGTAGGTCCCTTTTCTCCATGACTGTGTGTTCACTATCCTAGCTGTTCTTAAGATCATCCTTTGAGGGTAATTTTGCACCAAGTAATATGAGGGTACACAATAACATTTAAGTGCTATGTAGTCCTAGATTGCCACACAGAGGTGGATTGAACCTTGTGCACGATGTTAGTACAGTTTGAGACTGGCCTATGCCATCACTTCCTCAGCAATCCCAAACACAAATTACATCCATGCAAAAAAAAAAAAAAACAAACATGCAAGTCAGCTAACCTGGATCATACTGACAAGATTACAACCGAGAAGCTAATAAATTCCCAAATTTATTAATATGAGCATTCAAATAGCAATCATTACTTATCTCATAGCCTATAAAATAACTATACTGTGTCATAATGCTATCACTCCTAGTCCTCTAGTAGTGTTAGGTGAGTCAAGAGCAGAGCTTTAGCTTCACTTTTTTTCTTCAGTGGCGTTCAGTATGACTTTGGACAAGAATATATTAATTTCAAATTTCCAAAACAAGCTTAAGATATGAGGTTTATATTTTCTAAGGAAAATCAAAGTAAATTATTATTTTCTATGAACCTGTTTTGGGGAGATTTACTCCACAGGTATAGCTTTTTGTTTGCCAGATGTAGCATCCTGCCTTCAAGTAGATTGCAGAAAAGCCTTGATATGCCAGGACATGTACATATGCTTACATGCATGAATAAAGACTTGTAAAATCAAGACCTAAGTAATCTCATATGTAAAATTATGGTATAAAAAGAAATTCTTAGTATTCATAGACTTATAATTAACCTCGCAGAGGGAACTGCAATGCTGTTAAGCCTCAGATGACTACAGTGATGTACATATGAAGCAGCAGTAACTTCCATATGAACAGAAGAGCATGTTATATCAGTTGACTCTTCCTTTCTACATAGAAAAAAAAAGAATTATTGATGTTAATAAATTCCTGTGGTAAATTTGACAAAATCCTAAGAATGCTTCAGTTCTTTTGTTTTCATTTGTATATATCCTTCAAAAACTGGGAGATGATATACAGAAGTCACAAATAATAAGCCATATGTTGTGACAATCCACATTTAAATAAAATCAGTAAAACAAAACAGAATACTGAGACTTCCATTTTTTTACAGGCAGGTCTAAGTTGTAAATTCCAGTCAACAGAATATTTGAAAATAAAGTCTAGGTAGATCTATTTGTGGAATAAGAGTTTGAAATGCTGTAGTTATCATTTAGTTGCTTTTGAATCCACACAAAGCCCCTTAATTAGGTTTACATGTGCAGCTGCAATTGGAATTCAACATAGTATATTTATGACTACAAATAAACTCTGTCCTCTGCAGTATACAAATAGCTGTTTTGTAATGATTTTCTTAATTGCACACATTTTGAAAAAAAAATTGATCCAGTTGGATTAATTAAGCTCTTTTTTCCATGCAATCCTTCTAATGTTCCTATATGCTTAATGTTTATTACACCAGTATATCCTAAATGTACATGATTTAATTTTTTACAGTAGGTCTTAAGAATCTCATGCCTTTTTTTCCCCACAATCTTTTTTATTTGCTGAATATTTATGAAAATTCAAGTTTTGCATTTAATTTCTTCACTTCCTACCTCATCTATGAGAAACTACATGATGTTATTACTAGCTTTTAGACTGATCTTTATTTCTTCCTTCTAGCAAAGAATACTGTGTTCAGTAGCAATTATTTTCTATTTTCACATTCCGGTAGAGGAAGGATTGGTTTTCAGTGTTCTGACATGCAGTTCAGAGTTGCCTGCTGTGTTCACTATGGTTTTCTCTTGGCTGGTTTGGTGTCTAATCCTTGAGACATACATTTATTTTCTTTTTAAACTTAATTCCTATAATAATCATTTTTTAATGCTTCAAATCATTAGTTAGTCTAAGTTTTTGCAATGTTAAAAATGTATCTTGCTATTACATTAGATACTTCGAGCCTTTTTAGCATTACAAGTGTAATGATATGTGTTCTCATCCTGCAGAGGGTTAATAAACCTTATTATTCTGAGGATGAAAAAAAATTGATACAACATATTTTATTCTATATCTAACTCATAGTTTTTAAAATCTCATATTTTTTAAAATAATGCTTTTATCCCTTGCCAAGATTTTCTTTTATTATTATTATTCTTTTCCTCATAAAAGATAAGGATATTTGTATCAAAGAGTGGCAATTTTTTAATCAAAAACAGAATGAGGCCCCAGTCCCTGTCTTACCTGCACACATAGGCCTATCTGTTGCAGTTGGGGATTTCTGGATAAAAATAAGCATCTACCCTCATGCATGCAGCTGCCTCTCTGAACAATAATCTCCAGAAGATGCAAATATCCTGTCAGATTAACTATAGAATTAGGGTGGAAGGGAAGAATGGATAAAACACAGCAGAGGAAAGGAAAATCTACATTACTTTTAGCTTAATATTATCGTCTAAGGGAAATCATTGTATTCCTTCAGTAAAATGGTGATAAAATGGTTATCTTAATGAATGGTGAAAGCTAGAATTTAAAGATTTTTTTTCTGCTATATTTATTGTTCAGTGGACAAGATGCTCAGGAAGTGAAGGAATGTCCCTTGATTCTCTGCTTCTATAATGGGGGAGACTGGAATGGGCTTTAGGTCCCATAAAGTATCCCCAAGAGATTGTAAACTGCCAACTCATTAAAGCTGACAGAAAATTACTCGCATTCCAGTTCATCTCCCTGTTTATTTCTCTCTACCCATACCCAAAGGAGTATTCAGAGGAAGATGTAAAGAGTGGGAATTCTGGTTCAATAGACTCTGAAAGGTTCAAAATTAAAAGCTTTAGATTCAAAGGCAGTCAGTCTTTACAGTTAGCTCAGTAGAAAATGAACATGAATCATGAATGCATATTCAATTCTAGTGCTACTTCCATCAGATTTAGTAATTGTTTGAATAGTTCTCTAGTCCTTTATTGATATTGCATACCTTCGTTGTCCTTTCTTAAACTTTCTGTTTATACATTTATTATTTGTTTTCATCTACTTTTCTGTATCTCACTTTCTCTCCTCTCTGCAAACTGTTCTGCTGATCTTACACACATGAAAACAAAAATTAAGATCTTGAAACCAGAACCCTCCTGAACTCACTGAAATGTCTGCAACTTCTTAATTAATCAGAGAACAGGCTTTTCAACAAGTTTTCTACAGCTATATCTACCAAGCATTTTTTATATCTCTGTAAATCATTTCTTAATAGAAATATAATATTCTGAGATGTTTGGGTTTCATTCAGGCATTTAGTTTTCTTTTTATGATGGTAAAGGATGCTGAAGAAAGTTTTTTATTGGCAATGGCATCCTGCTTTCTCCTACAGATACCGTTACCCATTATATTAAGCAGGAATAGGTTACCTAGAGGGCAAATCACTCATACCAGTATTGCTACTAATCTAATATTAGTATGACTGCTCAGATTAAAATACTGCACAGCATGAATAACCATTACAAATGTTAGTCACCTATGTGCACAAAATCTGCATCCTTAAAAAAAACACCACAACCCAAAACCACAAGTCTCAGTCATTTATGATTACTGTACGGTATTTTGCTAATATGTTATTAAAAAATAAATAGAGAAGTGAACCTTGGTTTGTAGCCCACTCAGATTTATTGTATCTCTATAGTAATTTGCTTAAATCCATGGATTTGGAATTTTCAGGATTTTTGGTGTTACACGAAAACCATTATGAAATTATTCAAATCTTGGGAAAATGCTTTGATTTGAAAACCTATTCCATGTTCACTATGTTTACAGATCTTTGGCACGAATGTGTATTATAGATGATGGATGTGCTGTGCTGAGTGGTACCTAATAAATAGCCAACATCAATTTAATGGAAATCTCATTTTGAAAGATGCATCTGTTCTTCACAAGAACATTTCACATCTTTAAAGCATTCAAAGACTAGTTAGAAAGATTGCTGTAGTTACAATGGTGGTATTATTTTATCTATCATATGATTTTATTTTATTTTTTATGGACTACTCTATGTTCATTAACATTTATGTGCTTTTTTTTTCCATTCATCTCTCTCCATCTCATGAAAAGCATATCTGGGTAAGTTAAAACATCATGGCTGCTGAACATATTCATTTTCAGCACCATGTTTATTTTCTATGGTTTAGTCTTATTTATTTTTGGTTTGTTTCTGTGAACCTTATGTAACAAATCCATGTAGAAAACTGACCCAAATGAAAACTTTCAAAGTATTCAAAATAATGGTATATCTCAAAAACATACACAAATCCAGGACTTGCTCCTGCAGGGCTTAACATGATGGATGAACTACTTGGCAATAACTGCTGCTGTTTGTTTTCTTTTCAGTTTTCTTTAATTAAACACATTTTAGGAGGTCTAAAGCCCAGAATCATGAAGACATTTGAAAGTTTGAGTCAGTGAAAAAAATCACGAGTGAAGGTCTAGGTTGACATATACTGTTAAGGCATAAATTCTGGTTAATTAAATCACAAAGGACTCTGGTAGTGTGCTCCAGAGTACACAATTCCTTTTTTTTTCTGTTTGAGTCTTCATGCTGTGTAGTAGTACAATAATATTTCATTTGTGCATATTATTTTACTATTTTCTTTTTCACACATTCATTTTTTATGTTTGGGGTTTTGTTTTGTTACTTTGTTTTGTTTTTTTTTTTTTTGTTGCCTATTTTTATTATTTATTTATTTGTTTTTAATTGTTAACTTGATATTGAGTTTCAAATCTTCTTTGATCTATAATAAAAATGTTCTTTTTTCTTGAATAATTTTTGGAACTTAAGGAGAAAATTTCGTCCATTCAAAGCATGTACGAGCTATAACTTTCTAAAGGTATAAGGATAAAATACTCAGAGAACAGGGGTTACCACATTAATTTAGAATACACAATTATGAAATGGCTTTATAAAAATAGATTTGATAACCTTTAATCAACCTGGGAACTCCAGAGGTCTCTAATGTACTACAGTACATCTAAAATTGCAAGTCTGTGTATTATGCAAGTCTGTTTATTTCATGGTTTAATATTTTTTTTTAATAGTACCTCTGATCAGCTCTAATTTGTTACAGTTTGTATTAAGCATTCCTGAACATGCTTCACATGTTTTATGTGTTTAAAAACTTTAATTTAGCTGTCACATCTTGGATTTCTGTACTTCAGTCATTTTTTCCGAAAACTCCTTACAGTTGGATACAAAACATTTATTGAAAAAAAAGAATTGAATTTTGCCCATTGTTCTTAGTCTGACTGTTATATCAAATATGAAAAAGGAGAAAGAATGAGGATTTCAATTTCTTTAAAAACCAGGTCACTTAAGTGCTGAAGTTGAAACAGGATCCAACCCCGCTTTTAATTATTGCAGTCTTTAAGTCAGATGGATCCATTCAGATTAATTTAAATCAGCATTATATGACAATATCAAGTCTAAGACACTCTTATTTTTTCTTTCTACTTCCTACTTTAAAAACATTTATAACCTTGCAGAAAATACATAGATATAGGTAACTTGTTATTTTTTTATCGGACATTTAATATAATTATTCATTTATACAAATTTGGCTACCTTATTTTGTCGTATAATGATCTTTGCCACAGGAGTCTATCCTTTCTTAAACATGTAGCAGATGATAATAGAAAAAATAAAATCCAAATCCAGCTTAGTTCATTATAATTCCTTTCTCCTGAATTTTGCAGTCTTTGAATGTGTTACCATTCGAGAGGCAGATGTGTTTAACCTTGAAATAATAGGATTACCCAGATGAACGGAACTTATTTGGTCTATTGTTTCTGTCTATTTCTCTTCTAGAAACCAATCACATATAATAGTTTGTTGTAAACTAAACACTTTAGTATTCATGATAATAATTTTGTTAGTGTCTGTAATAATAATAATCAGAGGGCCTGCTAGGTAAACACTAAGATCTGTTATCTTTTTGAGAAACTGTCTGAGTAAAGGCCATTTCACAGGATCTAAAGTGACCATTAGCCAAAATTTTTAAATAAATTCTGCTTGTATTTTGCTAACATGATTCAGCTCTTGACTTCGCTGTGCCTCCTTTTCATCTCACATTTATGATTACATTTTAACTAAGAGACATTATTATATGCACAATATATTATCCCTGAGAACTTTTCACATGAACCCTACTATCAGAGTAAATGCTCGTATCTACAGAAATACAAAGATCTGTGCTGAAACATTGTTCAGATTTCATCAAGACAGTGTGTGCTATGCAGCATGTTTGCCTTATGTCTGTCAGAAATCCTAGGCTGTTATTTCTTGTTTGCTTCATGGGGTGAGCCTCATCTTCATGAAAAAAAAAAAAAAAGACAAGTCAGTGCTTTAAGTCAAGTCTTGTTAACTTCCCACATAAAGTCTATTTTAATATTATTCTTATTTTTAATAAAGTTAATTAATTTTTATGCAATGAGTTGGTGAGGGTTGTTGATATAAAGCTAAAATTTTCTCAGTGCAGGGGAAGGATATATATGAAATAGAAAATTTGCAATGTAATAGCATAGTTTTGCTCTTATCATTTTCAGAGGGATGTTGAAGAATTCGTAGCCCCCATTGGTTCAAGACAGTTGTGATCTCTAGCTTGGTAGATTGATGATGATTTGGAAAGTTGTACCTGGCTCTCAAAAAAAATGCTGCTAAAGAAAATGTCCCGATGTAATGGTACCCTTAGGAAGTCATTTTGGGGAGGATTAAACATCAGAAATCAGTGCTAGAGGAGGCAACCCTGCTTCTGACACACAGTTCCACAACACAACTCAAGATGACATTTTTTTTTTTTCTGTCCTTGCAAAGAAAGAGTGATGGCAGCCCACTTTGAGACACTCTATCTAAACCAGACAAATACAAGTATCTCTCAGTTTTTGGATGAATACTAAAGAGCTGTTGTCCATGAAATTTCCTGACTTTGGAAAAACCAGGCTCATGTTAACGTCACATATTTAAATAGCATATTGCAGTTATTCCCGTAATGTCTCCAGGAAGAGGATTTTATTCCTGAACAGTAATAATGTTATCTTTAAAAATACAGCTTTAATTTGAAATTCATTCCAGTGTTAGTAAGTGGTTTAAAGCCTTATCTGCAAAATAATAGCATTTAAAGTAATGCCTAATTAATGTCAATGCTTCCTTATCAGCTTGTTTTCATATGTTGCCAAAGAACTAAATGAGCATGGAAACAATTACATTGTAATTCCCTACCTCCTTACCAATGCAAAGTGGACACATTATAACACATAGTACTCTTCTGACAAAGTCTTAGGAGGAGAAAATCCCCATGTTCCCGTGCAAAGCATCTTCCAAATTAGAGAAACTGTATAATGCTATTCACAATCTCCAAACCCTACCTTTATAATGAAAGGAAGAGAGAGTAACAAGATTCAGGGTATTTGTCTCTTCTTTCTTCTGTGATCATCTTGTGATGTTTTCCTAAGAAAATTGAACAGCAGTCACCAATATTTGGCTTGGGGGACCTTCTGTTTTCAGGACCAGTGACTATCCCATAAGGACAATAGTACATAGGCTGTTCTAAAATATTCCGATTATATTTCAAAATAGGCAGGTCACCAGATGGATTTTTTATCTCTTTTTTTTTTTTTTTTTTTGTATAATGATGATTTGCACTATTGATCAAAATTATATATGTTTTTTTCCTATATGACACTTTGAACTTATTTTGAAAGAGTGGACTTTTTACTATAATGACAGTTCATATTAAAACCCTCAATTTTCTTTGAGTACCAACTAAAGAATATCTCTTTCAGTTAAAAAAAATAGAAATTCTGGTGTTAGTTCTGGTTTAGAAATTGAGGTTCTGCTGATCTCCTAGTGTGTATTTAAAGGAGTCAGAGAATACTGTTCAAAAAGTAAAATATAATTTAAACTTTAAGATTGAATAGGTGTTTAAATGAAACATCTGAGGGAAGGAAGTATAAGTTCTGAAGCAGAAAAATATTTTTAAAGGAAAGAAACATTATAAAAATCATTTTAGTATTCCACATCAGTAAGTGAGGCACAAGGATGATGGCTGTATTTCCTGTGCATGTCCAAGTAAAGGATTTTAACTGTACACTAAAAATATTTTCAAAGCAAAACACTTTCCTTCTACATGCAATGAGCCTTTGGATTTTCTTTACCGTACCATAGCCTTTGGCTATAGCATATATATACATGTAGAGCATCCTATTTCTCCCCTCGTCCCATTTTCTTCAGCCAAAATCAATAACCATAATTGTATTTTCCTTTAGCTCTGTGAGCCAAAAACTCTCTGAAGTAATGTAAGTGCTTTCCTACTCTGGAAAAGTGTATTTGTTTGACAAGGATACTGCTATGCCTCCACACCAGTCCTCAGGCTAGTTCAAATGTTGCAAAGTCAAAGAGAACTCCCTAGAAATACATACTTTATCATTCCAGCATAAATCAAGTAAGTTTTTCATGGAAGTGAGGACTTGAAGTTCCAATGCCCCTTCTTAAGGCACCTCAGTTCCTTAGGCCAAACAAGGATTTAACACCAAGTCAAAGAAATAGACCTAAAGTTCTTCCTGAACCACATCTCCTGCTTGGAGCAGGAGACTTAACACAAGCAAGCAAGGCCAGTGGCCCTAAAAGCCATAATCTCCCTTTTTACCTACTGTGATAGCCAACCCTCCTCTTTCAGCTGGTATGAGTGAAGATCATACTCCAGAAAATGAAATATCTAGCATCAGGTTCGTCCAAGGATAGGACTCCCAGCTGCAGAAGGGGCTTCTACTTGGATTTGGTCTGGCTTTGGGGAAGGAGCAAGTCACATAGGGTTTTGAAGGGAGGAGCAAGTCACATAGGGTTTTGAAGGGTCTGTGCTCTGCCATGGGACACCAAATCTGGGCAGGTAAGGAAGAGGAATACCTGGAAGTTTGTCTTTCCCTAGTCATGCGAGCTTGCAGCCCTGGTGACAGCAGGAGCTGTTATGGCACCTGAGAGAGGTACAGCACTGCTGTAGCTTTGCAGTCATCCTGCAGAACCAGTTCTGAGGGAAGGCTGCACCCCAGCCTCCTCCACAGGCAGCTGGGTGGTCGTCAAGTCTGACCTGTCTTAATTCTGCTCTCCTAAGCATACAAGTATGTATATCTCTATTGTGTGTATGGTTCTACTTGTGTCCCTGGGAATAGGGGATTCCTGCACCTCCACCAGCCACTGAAGGTAACAAGGTGTTTGTGCACCCAGAGAGCAGATTCTCTTTTTACTTAAGATTATGCTTTCAAAGAAAGCAAGGATAGCTCTACAAAGTCTTCAGACATCTGAGTGACAAAGAATAAGGTATGCTGCAGAAAAGGATGTGTGGGAGGAGAAGCTAGATAAGCTTCTCTAAGTATTTGCAATGTTACATATTATTACAGCATAAACATAGAAAGTAAAGCCAGCTGTCTTTCTATTAATATTCAGAACCAGGGATTTAAGCATGCGTGTAAAATTGCATATTTGAGTTCCATTTTCTACTAAAGTCAAATTTTCTCACTCTGGCCTGTCAGCAGTGGAAAAATCCCAAAAGGAGTACTCCTTACAAGTAAGATCACTCCATCGCTTTTATCTACTGTGATTTTGTAGTACATATATTTGAAAGGCTGCTAAGGCAGTGAAGAATTGCTGAGGGATGACTGAACTACAAAGGCTGTAGTAATAAAGAAGGACAGAACAAAACTGAAGCTATAATTCCAAGATTCCCTTGTTATGTGGGAATGTAAGCAAATTTTATTGCTACATTAGCATAGCCCCTGTCTAATTTCTTTTTCACTACAGCTTGTTGCTGAGAGCATTCTTTTGTGTTTCACTCAGTAGGAGGCATCTGAATATATGTTGTTAAATACTGGAAAAAAAAGACTTTTTAAGGTTTTCTATGCCACCACCACAATGGGTTCTTTATTCCTGCTTTAGGAATATAAATATCTGGTCAAATAGTTGAACCTGTTCAATACAGAGAATTTTCCTGATAGTCCACCTGACTGGCCTATACATAACTTTACCAGATATTTAATACTGCTTATTAAAAGTATATTTTAAGCTTTGAGAATTATATTTTCTACACACACACTCATTGCAATCCAGAAAAGCTGCAGATGCAAGGGTTGGATTGTTGTCAACTCAACAGAGATATATTTGTGTATATATCTTTATTCATAAAGCTGAGAAACCACAACAATTCTGTAATTATAAAAATATATACATCAGTAAATCACAGATTTCTTTTCTATATAATCAATAATTTGAAAAAAACAGTCAAACAAAACACTTGGAACTATACAACCAACTCTTAATTAGTTATGAATGGCTTATTTAAGATGCAGAATAGCTGTATGCCAGAGACCCTAGAACAGTGCGTTCTAAACCTGGTCCACCAGGTTTAGTGTTTCAAACATACAGACCTCCCAGACCTGGCTGCGTTACATCCATGTTTGTGTTCAGAAGCTGATGATTTGGGGCCTTTCTGGGTCATTACCAGAGCAGAACTAAGCTAGCCTCAGGAGGAGTCCCTTAGTTTTCTCTCTTCACCAGTGTCTTCTATTATACAGGTGATTTTAAATAGGGTATTCCAATTCTGTATTGCTTCAGCTAATGACAGAAACCCTGCCTTTTGTATGTAAGGTGTTTAAAGAGATGTCAAAATTCATCAAGAAAAAAAGAAAAAAAAAAAAAGAAAAAAAGGGTTGGGTATAGATGACAGAATACATTCAAAAAGGGGAAGGAGCTGTACTGTTCACTGATGTTTTCTATGCCTTCTTTTTTTCTGTCATTGTGCTTCACTGCTGTTACCCTTAACAAAAAGGCACAGTTGCATCTACATTGTGCCTATGCGTACTTCTGCATATTTAACATATTTTGATCCATTTTTAGACATGAACTTCTGGAGGAAGCTCGAAGAAAGGGTTTGCCTTTTGCACAGTGGGATGGGCCAACAGTGGTTGCCTGGCTGGAGGTAAGTGTTGCCCATATCTTGGAAATGTGAGTCACTCTTGTAGACTGCTTCTGTGTGCTTGTGCTTATGAATTCTAAAACAGACTGTTAAAGTCTCCTCCTCTCTCCCCTGTGTGCTGTGCCATGAGCACAAAGTAGATTTTGACACTGGATGGTGTACATCAGAGACTAGAGCTGAAAAAAGTGAGGCAGGATTACACAGGGGGATGAAGACAGGAAAACAGGCTTATCAAATGCACTCAAACCACAAATTTTTGAAGACTTAAAATTTCTCCGTCTCTAAATATCTAGGAACTCCACAGACAGAGTTTATGTAGTGTGATCTTCTAAGGAGAAGAAAAAAAATAGCTATTAAATTTTATTGGAGGTTAACACAGAAGCTACAACTTCATAATTTTTAATACATTTGAAGAAATTGTAACTTTACGTCTGTTTAAAATATAATGGGAAAGGCCCAATTTACCTAAATATCACTTGGAACAGGAAAAAGAGGTGCTTCTTTCAATACTTTCACCCAGCTTGTGGGAAATCCAGGCTTATTTGGAGACCCTAAATGAAGGGATTTTGGAACCCATCCAGAGAAACATTCCATCAACTTAGACAAAGATCAATGAATGTTTTAGGTGAAGAAATTCTTCAAAAAAAATACTTACCCATATGCTTAGGGGTAGAAAAGGCAGAATGTAAGGATGTTCTTCTACAAATACACGATCACTTTTAAATGGCAAGGTTGTATCACTTCAGTGGAAATACAAGCTCTTTGTTGGCTCAAGGAACAGATGTCTATTCCTTGTCTATACCCATGAATCTCTTATGTATTCCCACCTATTCTCATGTCTGCTGTGGGTATCATCCATTGATCTTCAGGTGGAATTTTCCCTTCAATTAAAATAAAAGGTCCCCCCCTTTACCAGGAATATGTTCAGGGAATAAATGAAGAATGAGAAATGAAAGCAGCTAACATCTACAAAATTTCTGCTTCATATTGGAATTGCTGAAGGTACCTAATGACAAAGATGAAATGAAAACTGCAGAAAGGCAGTTCAAGTGTTTGTGCATGACCTTGGAAAATGGGATGATATCTTCCTTCTCAAAAAATATCTCTGCTAATATGGAACATTCATTATTTTGGCCACTACTTGACTTTTTCGTATAGCTTTGAGAGTTCTGTAACCAGATTTGTATTATTCAGAAATACTCAGTATTACAGACAAAGCTGATTTGCTGGAAACATGAACGTACAAAGGTCTGCACATTTCTGAATACTGAGAAAAACCTGCCCTTCATGTCCTCCAGGGTGATCCAAAATAGGAAGACATTTCTGACAAGTTAAACCCTAACCCTTTTTTCCCCTTGATTCTTAGCTGCAAAACAGAATATGCTTCCCAGTGTGTTAGAGAGTGGCTGTAAAGAGAAACTGATATCTGTGGACTGCTTGAGAAATATCATGAGTAGCACAGGAAGGTCCTTGAGGAAGTTTATGTTGCAATATTCAATGGTGATGGAATACTGATGATAAAAAGATATGAGGGCAGAAGTACTGTATTTTTTCAGTGAGTATTGGTGCATTCAGTCAGCAGATGGACACTGTGAATTTCATGCTCAATTAGGGAAAGTATAGTATGTGACCCTTTGACTAAAAGAAAACTAATATTATAAAGGAGACAAAGGCCCACGTTAAGGAAATATATGTGATTGCCATTGTGACATGTCTAAACTTTTCAGGGCTTAACTTCTCAGCATTAGCATTTACTCTGGTCATTTGTATGTAGCACAGACGTAGTTGAGATATATTTTAAAAACTGTGGGTTTTCTTGACTAATTCTGGAGAAATATATCAATCTTGATATCTGGGTTCTCTGCCTTGAACAATTACTGTGCCCTCTTTTTTAGAGACTGTTTTTATCTAACTACATCTTTTCATAGGGACAGCTGTTTGTTAAGAACTAACTTACCTAATTTGTTAAAGAACTAATTAACATAATGAGCAGCAAACATTTGAATCTATTTCTGCAGGGTGAATAACTCCCACTCTTTAAGCTTTCATACTTTTCAAGTGCATGTATGAAAAAAATAATGATGTCAAATAAATGAGAATATTAAATACATTTTAAAGCTGTGCATAGCCTCCTGGCCCTTTGTTTAAGCACAGCTGGCTATAATTAACATAATTTTTTCTTTCCTTCTTTGACTTTCATGAAACTTCGTATTTTGTTGCAGTTAGTTGGAATTGGATCATATTTTTAAGGTTAAGATTAACATTGGATGGAGGGCAGTGGCTCATCCCATCAATTTGAAGAGCTTTTTGAATGATGATGTAGTCATTCCTCATGCTCATCACAAGTCAATACAGAAAAGCTTGACTGAGCTGTTTTGAAATCTAACATTCAAGTCTGTTGTCCCTGTGAAATAAAAGTGATTTAACAGCTGTCTTTTAAGTAAATATTTCTCAGATAAGGTGTAGACTTGTTAATAACTACACAGTACTTCCCTGTACTGTGAGAAATGAAATTTGTTTCAGCTTTCCAGATTTTTGGTGAGTTTAGTGATGGCATATTTTGACTCATTTCCTTGACCTTGTGTCCTGTTGTAGTAAGCCATTATTAAGAGAAAAATAATATTAAAATAATGGAATCAGCTAATACTGGGATCATCTAATCTAGCTAGGTCTGTTGGTGTTTTCCACTGTGTTAGCCCCAAATCTCAGTGATTATGTCATTCACTGCTTACGTCCTCCTCACAGTTTTTTCTCTAGCATAATGTATTTCATACAGTGACAAAAGCTTCCCATGTATTTGTATCTGTGCTATGGATCTATCCCCTTTGGGAGCAAAGAGCTGTAAACTCTGACAGTCATATTAATGAGGCAGCATATTAATAAGGAGAAAGCTGAGAACCAAGAAGAATTCATACTCAGTAGGTCCCAGGAAAGGCTTCTAGAAGTGGAGACTCCCTCTTACAAGGAAAGATTAAGGGATGAAGCAAGGGACTGCTGCTGACCTAGGCTTCTAAAACTAACCTTAAGGAGAGGAAAAGCATGCAGTCACAAGTCACACACCTTCTCAATCCACAGGTGATGTAGCTATACTCACATTTTGCTGCAACATATAATGAGTATTTCTCTCTGGGATGTGACACCATACCAGACTGTTCCCAAATTTACAATAAGCTCAGTCCTCACTAGTTGGTTGTCTGAACCATTCTTGGTTTACTTCTACCAAGAAAAAAAAAAAAAAGCTGATAAGATTTTGCCCCATGAGTATATCAGGGGGACTAACAGGGAAAAATGAGAAAGCCATTTTCGTACAATAATGAAAAAAATGCTCAATTCTTCTTAGATTGTCCAAATGCACAATAACACTGACTTGTGCCACTACTTGCTCATTAAAAGTTTGGGAAAGGAGTAGCCTGTATGATGGAGGTACACAGCTCTAAAAATAATTCAAAGCATCCCTTGCTTTAAAGTTTGGGTTACAGTTAAAGCAACAAAAATTGCTCACGTGAAGCCATGGCAATTTCAAAGTTTCTGAAACAATATTGTTTTATGAAAGACTATGATATTCATACTAATTTTTGTGTATTACCATGCTTATTCACATTGATAGGTGCCTTGATGATTAATTTAATTTGAGAGATGAAACAATACTTTAGATGAATGTGTCCTTTCTCTCAACAGCTGTGGCTAGGCATGCCAGCCTGGTACGTTGCTGCCTGCCGTGCCAACGTGAAGAGCGGAGCCATTATGTCTGCTTTGTCTGATACTGAGATTCAAAGAGAAATTGGAATCAGCAATCCTCTTCATCGCTTAAAGCTCCGATTAGCAATCCAGGAGATGGTATCACTGACAAGTCCATCAGCACCTCCAACATCCAGAACAGTGAGTCCTGTTCAGATAACTTTTTATCCCCACTTTAACCTGCAGGAGTCTGCAGAAAGACTTTTATAGTATGAGAGTGGCTCTGTGGTAACACATACTTCACAATCAGGGGGAATAGTCCTATAGAGACTTAGAAGGACCTGTTCATCACTTGCTTGATTGTTGATCACTGATATTTTTTCCTCTATTCTTTTTTTTTTCCCCCAAATTTTGATTAACCTTGATGTTATCTAAATGATGAGTATTGATCACCTTATTTGTACTTTTTCCTGTAATTTTGCCTTTCTCTTCCTTCAAGTCATCTCTTCCAACCAAATCAGATTGTCTTCCTCTTTTTTGTTTATTTGTCTTTTTTGGTTTTGTTTGGTTTTTTTTTCCTGGGGCAGGGGGACAGGGGGAGGGACAAGACAAGAGAGGAGAGAGGTTATGTAAGCACACAGCTTTTTTGAATCTTGTTCCCATTCCTCTTTTTTGTGTCCTTTCAAATATTATCTAAGCAGTCAGATGACTTTAGGTTCTTCATGCTTTTAAGAGAAGCAGTGATTGGAAGTGTGGAGGAAGAGTCTGGAAGGAGGAAGTGGAGTGTGTGCATTTGGGGGAGAGTGGCAGCAGATGGGAAGGAAGGAAGTAAAGAGGAAACACAGAAATACAAGTCTGAAAGGAAAAGGGAATATATCAGACAGAGCAAGAAGGTAGATTACAGGAGAGTAACAATGTATGTGCTATAGATAAATACCACCTTTTAGTGGAAAATGTAGAAAAATAGGCCAAACTGATAAGAAAAAGAAACAAGATAACAAAAGGGGCAGAAGCTGAGAGGCTGATGGTGATGATTATGAAAGAGGTAACAAAGGCTATAACAACAATAAAAATAGGCTTGATCAGATGGGAAATGGCATAGAAATGAAGAACTTGGGGGTTTTTTTTTAATTCTTCCTGAGTAATGGGCAGCACAAAGCTGCCCTGCTCTGGAACGTGCTTTTCTGAGTCCCAAGTCTTTCTGCCTCCCCTTTTTTCTTGGGAAAGGAGTCAATTTACTTCAGCTCTCAAGAAAATGTAGCTGATTTCCACACCCCCTCCCTGCCTTATCTCATTGGCTTAGCCATAATCTGTCTGAAAACAATAGGATGGGGAAAAATAGTTTTACAAGTGAATTCTCTTGACATTTTTGATTCACAGAAATGTGTGAGAAGTAACCATTATTTAGATTACAATATAAGCATGTGATGTGTGCAGAATATTTAGGCTGGAAAATCTTGGAGAACTGAAGCTTACCTTCAGGCAGAGCGATGAGGTAAATGTTGTATTTGCCACTTGTGTGTGAAATGCAGCTTTAATTATTATTTTTTCCTTTGTGACGGTGTTCTGCCAGACTTCATCCACCAGTTCTAGTTGAAATACTCCACCGCGTCTCTTCAGAATCCTCTAACGAAAGATAAAAACAAAGTTGTCTAAAGTTGTCTCTAGTTGCAGCTCGGTAGAGGCAAGAACATGGTTGTGCTGATGGTGATGCTATACGCTGTTAACTTACAGTGGTGCTGCCTTTCTTCTTTACCACTGCTTACCTAATGTGGATCCCACCTGCCTTCCTGCGGGCCTTGTCCATAGCCCTCAGGCAATGTTTGGGTGACCCATGAAGAAATGGAAAATCTTGCTGCTCCAGCTAAAACGGTTAGTCTTTCCACTTCCATTTAAAATGGTTTCAATGCTTGAAAGAGAACTAGGATGTATCTGCTTTAATGCAGCTGCCACATCTTCTGTAGGGTGCTTCTCAAACACACCATTAGAAAGTTGCAGGGAGTATTGAAATTGAATGTAAAGAACAGTTACATCATTTCTCAACAAAGGAAATTACAAAGTGTATTGCGATCACAAAAATTGTGTGAGCCTAAAAGCAGTATTGGAGTTTTACAGTATATAATGGTTTCACTGCCAGTGTGAAATCTCATTTAGTGAAAGGATTATTGCAGTTACAGGTGCAACATTTCCCCTGTACTCTACTCCTTAGTACATCTTCTAAATACAGCTTTGTATCTGCTGAAATAGGAAGAAATAAGAAAAGGTTTGAGAATGGTCCATTACACAACTCAGTGTTTTCATTAACTCTGAGTCTTTCACCTCCATACTGTGTATTCATGCCCTTTGATTTAGGGTGCATGAGGTATATCATGTATTTATTGATTTTTGCCACATCTTTTTTTTCGGGGAGGGATGGGACATAAATGCTAGCTTTTATTCAATAGTCCTGAATTTATTTTTTTTCTTTTACTTGACACATCTGCTATTTTAGATTTTGTTTTTATCATTACATCATAACAACTCCATTAACAGTGCTTCTAAAACATGATACAATCCTACAGTGAGATATCTGAAAAAGCTACCTTCAATTTGAAGAACTTTAGTACCTCCCCCACCATTGATGGATTGGGCTGACTATAAAGCTAAATTTTCATGCAATAAAGACTTATTTCTTATGCTTGCTGTACTATGTTAAGTTTTCTCATGAACATTCTTGAAGCAAATTCTCAACAATTATTTTTCTTTTACAATTCATCTAATTTTCTATTTTATTACTGTTGGTAAAGATAAATAGAACAACACTCAACTAACCAGAAGCAGAATTGATGCTGTTTTACTGGCCAGACAGCAAAATATTGTTTTGGCATTAAAAAAGTTATATAAAAAGCTCCTTTACAATACATTCACTAGAAGAGAGCTTTTTATTCTTAGTGTTGCAAAACCTAACTAGAAAAAAACCATGGCATCTCTAATGCCCAATTTTGTAAGTAAATGGTTGTGTTTTGATAGTGAAACCACAAAAAGTGTTTAAGGTAATACTGTAAAGTTTCACAAAGCTATAATGATTTTATATCTTGAAAATTTAGCTAGAGTTTCCCTACTAAGATTTTATGGTTCTGGTCTTGCAATATTTATGGTAGTTTAGCCCACAGCATTGCCACTGACTGGAGTTGTTCTGTCAGCATATACAATATATATGTTTTCACTTGTATTAAGATTAACATACACATGAAATGTGTATCTTATTATAACTCATTTTTGTTGTCTTTTTACCTGCTTTGCTAATTGCTTCCCACTGATAACACAGAAAGAGTCTGAAGAAGGCAGCTGGGCTCAGGTATGACCCTTTCATATGATTTTTTTTTTTTTTATCAGAAAGCTAATAATGATATAAATAACAGTGTATCTGTATGCATAGAGGAGTATTGTAATAGTATCTCAATGATTGAATTATGATATACACATTTTTAGAGTTCTTGTAATACAAAGAAAATACTCTCTGGACAGGTTTGGTAGGTAAAGCACAAAAAGGTATGTATGCTATAAATATTTTTTTTAAAGAAATGGTTACATTCCAGAGACATCTTCTACCTCCCAGCTAAATCTTGAAAACACATATCCCTCATTGTTGGGAACAGGCTAATAAGATCTAACATTTCTAAAATCCCAGCAGATTTTTTTTGTTTTCTTAGAACAATTGTATAAATTAAACCCTAGTATCTGTCTACAAATAATCTTGTATAATAGGAACAAAATTTTCCACTTTAGATAGACTATCCATTGCTTATATTTTTCAATTTCTTTCTCTCATATATACACACTCTTACATGATCTTACTATCTTTATTTAAGTCATTCCTTTTCTCTCCAAAATGTCACAAGAATGAATGAGGGAAATATATTTTCCCCCAGAGAAAATATATCCGGTTCACATTTTGTTTTATCTATAAAGACAGGAGACATTGAAAACAAAACTGAAAAGTTAGGCTTGAAAGTGATGCTCAAAGCTAAGCACAATACTGTTGAGCAGGTGTTAATCTTGCAATTTATGAGTTTCTTTTTTCTCTTAAGTTTTAGTGTAGTACAAAATAATTGACAGCAGTGAGATGTAAAATCTATTTTGTATTTTAACTGTGCAAGCCATATAAAACCAGCTCAACATGCATGTATTTTTCATATGCATTCTTCCTTACCCTTTTGAAATTTCAGCTGGACAACGAAATAGCTTAATGCCTGAATGGTAGCTTCGAGGAGGAATCTGGTTTTCTCCTATGTTAAAGAATTAATTTATTGATCACTATATCGCATATGATGCATTTAAGTTTAAGCTATTCATAGATGAAATATCTCACTAATAGAATTAATATTTTGTCACCTGCTCTGATGGTCAAGATTGATGGTGAATTTAAGCTTGGCTAATGAACAAGTGGAATTAACTTTTGGTCTCAAAAGGACTACAGATGTGTAACTATTAAATGTCATTAGAATCATAAAATTGGCTGGAAAAGACCTTTAAGATGATCGAGTCCAGCTATTAACCTAACACAGCCAAGTCTATCACTAAGTCATGGCCCTCAGGATCACATCTGCATGTCTTTAAAATACTTCCAGGGATGGTGACTCGACCACTTCACTGGGCAAACTCTTCCACTGTTTGACAACCATTTCTGTGAAGAAATTTTTCCCTATATCAGCTTAAATCTTTCCTGACACAATATGAAGCCATTTCTTCTTGTCCTGTCATTTGTTACATGGGAGAAGAGACCAAGCCCCACCTTGCTAAAACCTCCTTTCAGGCAGTTGTAGAGCGCAATAAGGTCTCCCCTCGGCTTCCTTTTCTCAGACTGAACCGCAGCTCCCGCAGCTGCTCCTCATAAGACTTGTTCTCTAGACCCTTCACCAGCTTCATTGCCCTTCTTTGGACATGCTCCAGCTCTTAAGTGTCCTTCCTACAGTGAGAAGACCAAAACTGAACATGGTACTTGAAGTGCAGTCTCAGCAGTGACATGTACAGGGGAACAATCACTTTCATAGTCCTGCTGGACACGCTGTTTCTGATACATGCCAGGATACTATTGGCCTATTGTCCTTCTTGGCCACCTGAGTGCACTGCTGGCTGATATTCAGCTGGTTGTCAACTAGAATCCCTAGGTCCTTTTCCACTGGCACGTTTTCAGAAATTCTAACCTAAGTCTGTGGCATTGTATAGGGCTGTTGTGACTCAGATGCAGGACCTGCCACTTGGCCTTGTTGAAGCTTGTGCCATTGGCCTCAGCCATTGATCCAGCATGTCCAGGTCCCTTTTTTGTATTGTTATTGCCAAGTTCATTGTAGGATTTACCTAGAATAAATATTCTAGAAGGTCAATTGAAAGCAAGTAAGACCATGAAATGTGGACATTTTGATTGAGTAGTAAGTTTGCTTGCATTTAAAGCCCCAAATTGAAACTACAGTTTCTTACTACAAATATCATGCTCAACATTTACAAAAATAAAAAGCAGGACACAACAGGCAAAACTGCAATCAGTGACAAGTTCTCTCTTGGTGGCTTCCATATCCAATGTCAAAGTGATGTTAAAATGATGAAAAAGCAGAATGGATTTATTTAATTCTTTTTTAGAAAGGATTTCTGAGCTAGAAGTCTCACTAGAAACAAGCATTGAAGATAAATATTCTGTCTTCAGTCTGTGGTGCAACCATGAACAAACTCAAGAATTTATTCTCCCTCTCCATTTTTTTTTTTTCCTTCTCTGTGTAGACCCTGGCTTATGGTGATATGAACCATGAATGGATAGGTAACGAATGGCTTCCCAGTCTGGGTTTACCTCAGTACCGAAGTTATTTTATGGAATGCCTTGTAGACGCGAGGATGTTAGATCACCTGACAAAGAAAGATCTGCGTGTGCACTTAAAAATGGTGGATAGCTTTCATCGGTACGTTGGCATAAAGACTATACCTGTAAAGACATTTACATGTCTGACCTAGTGCTCAGTGCTGCATGGAATATAACCACTTACTTTCTGGTGTTCTGGTGTGGAAAACCACACAGAAAAGTGAGTGTTGTGTGTCAGAAATCTGAATTGAGAGAGATTCCGTTAGTAATAGCAATCACATTGCAATTATGTCTTTCAAAATTAAGGTATTGATAGATAAATTTCATAATGTGTGGGGAACCATTAATTTGTAAATAAAGCATTAACAACAGTAATAGTAATAATTTATTAAGTGGTTTCAAGTATCAGAAAATGGTAGACTAAGATTTGAAACCATGAGATCTCATAATAATGAAAAGTTATTGTGAATAGCACATAAAAGCTGTTAAACAGTACAAGCAAAATGACAGGTTTTCGGGTTATCTAGGGATATAGCAAGGAAGCTAAATTAGAAATATGGAAATAAAGGCATTTAAACTTTAGGGAGAATGACATTTATGTGACAAGAAGTGATTTTTTTTTTTTTAAATGTACTGCCTGATTTGACACTTTTTTGGGGTCTGATTTGACAAAATGTTTCACTGCTTGCAAGGGCTGACCTTTTCTGAATATGATTGTCAATGCTTTGGTTTTCTTATGCTAGAACATATATTCAACCATACTCAGTTTGGCTTTGTCCATTTCATTTTTTAAGTCTTTGGAGTTTTTTTAATAGTTTTACCCTCCCCTCTGTCCTCAAGATTTGCTACACAGGCACCATGAAACACCTCATGTGAAACACAGAAAACGCATCCTACATATGTTCCCATCTTCAGAATTATCTTTATTAACTCTGTAAATGTTTCTCTTTAAATAACAGAACAAGCTTGCAATATGGAATCATGTGTTTAAAGAGGCTGAATTATGATAGAAAAGAACTGGAAAAGCGAAGAGAAATGAGTCAGCATGAAATAAAAGGTAATAGTTCCTGGGAATAAATACTGGGAATGTTTCTTCTTTTGAAGCTTGACACTATTAACCCCTTGTCATGCCATTTTAGCAATGCATTTAAGCATGTTCTTTAAGTAAATCTAATGTAAGTCCACCTGTCTTCAGAACATAAAATCTCTCTTTAAAATAGGCACAGTTAAGTGCTTTGCTAAACTGGGGCTGTAATTCCAAATGGCAGTTTGATACATACATTTTGCTAAATTGGATTCTGGGGACAGATCTTATCTTGGCCTCTTTCAGGGTAAGTAGCAGAAGGCTAAATATCCTTCAGTTCAATGGGATGTGCTGGGGGCAACACTGGAAAATGGGAGCACTCAGGACCCTAGCACTGTGCTCATGCTTTTGAAAACCTTTGCCTTTGATTTCTTACTTCAAAATATGTATCATAGAAAACATTGCTTGGAGGGGTGGCCACTGAGGTAATTGGTTGGTATATAAGAATAGTTCCTAATACAGCTGGCCTTATTAGAAGATTTAACAGTTGATTTTAAAGTATTTTTCTGTGTGAAGCTCTATAGAGCAGTTGCAGGCTCACTGCATGGTTCTTTTTGTAAATAACGATCAGGGTTGTTGTTTTATTCCATTATGAGAAATGAATCCTTTGATTCCTTTAAGCATTTCCATCTCTAGAGAGCAGAGCAGTTAACAATTCTCAAGCACAATGCTGATTGGAAGAGATGAAAAAGGAATTAGAAGGGGGAAAGGCTACAGTGAAGGCACGCATTTCCTCAAGGCAGATGGCACACACTAATGCAAAGCCCTGCCTTGGATGTGGCAGCATCAGTGTCAGTCTACCTGAGTGAGTGTAGCTGGAGACTGGCACACGGGAATTGGGTGTTTAGTCTCAATTACCGGTGGTACTTCAATGCTAGTCACCACTAGCACAAGGGTAATAACCCATAGCCTTCACCCAACCTTCACCCTGTTGTGCATTGAACAGTTGGACACAGTCCCCGGTGGGATTTGGTCTTGGTTATCCCTGGCTGTCACGCTGTGTTTCAGCTGCTCCTGACCTCCAAGTCTGGGATGCTCTTGGTCTGGCGATGGAGAATGCCTGCTCCCAGAACAGCTACATTAGCTGGACTTCTAAGGGTTCAGGAAAAAGCTTTATCACTTAGTAACACTCAGTATTATATTTCCCACTCACAAGTATACAAATCATTGTAAATAACTTTCTTTTAATCTTATGGGCAGGGTATGATACTGTTTATGTAACAACCAAATCCTCAAAAATGGTTTTCTAGCTGGTATTGTTGCCTTAGCTTTATAATTGGCATGGCTCTTAACAGCTCAACCAGCTTTCTGAACTAAAAATATTTTTAGTCTCTAAAATTGCAGACTCACCATTTGCTTTATGACATGTTATAAAATGGTAGCTGCTGACCTGACTCTCAAAGTATTTAATACTAAACTCTCAAGTGAAGCCTTAAGGAATGGAAATTTCTCTTGTGCCCTTGCACTGTTAAACCGTAAAATCTTGCCTAAGAATTGTAAGGGGTATCTACAGGAAGTGGCAGGAATTACATTCTGGAGTTGCCCTCTGGAGGCACCTTTTTCCTTTGGAAACATTATTTAGAATTAACATTTAACTTGAAGGTAGCTAAAATCACACAGGGTTTTGAATAGGAGATACTAAAGCTATACATGAATAGTTTGCTGGCATTCCTCATCTAAGATATAAAGCAGTATGACCTCCACAGTGCATGCACAACTGTCTGCATGCACCTGTACAGTTTGGAAGTTATCAGGTATCAGGAGACTGAACTGGTGTTATGTCCTTACAGATGTGCTGGTATGGAGCAATGATCGAGTCATACGCTGGATACAAGCTATTGGCCTCCGAGAATATGCAAATAATATTCTAGAAAGTGGTGTACATGGTTCACTTATAGCATTGGATGAAAACTTTGATTACAGCAGTTTAGCTTTATTATTACAGATTCCAACACAAAACACCCAGGCAAGTTTGCTCACGCTACTTCTGGTTAATCTGTACCCATTATTGCCTTTTATTCATCTTCAATCATTTTAATTTTTTACTTTGGTATCTCTAGGCACGGCAGATCCTTGAGAGAGAATACAACAACCTTTTAGCACTAGGAACTGAAAGACGACTTGAGGAAGTAATTAATTTTATTTTCAGTATTTATAAAATATCACAGTGAAATATAAAAATTAAACTGAATGCATGAAGAGATGTTAATCCACACATTGTTAAAAAGTCAGTTACAGCTTTAAGAAAAAATTTGGAAATGCCAGTCAAGTTTTTTAAAGTAACCTCAGTAGGGCTACATATTCATATCATTTTGGATTCTAAATTTGGCACTGTACTCTTACCTTAAGATGAACATTTTCCATAGAGGAAACATGCAGGAAGGATTGGAAGTTTCACTGGCCAGAGCAAGTGGCAGGGAGGTGGATACCTCCACAACCTAGTCTTTAGGACAATTACACCCTTTCTTTAAAAATAAAGAAGGGGATTTTTGGTGGGGGGTTGTTTTACTTGGTTCTTCAAAGTTTATCAGTATGTATTACAGTGGGATTTGGGGCAAGTAGATTATCTAAGACAGGGAACTGCAAATCCACCTATGGAAAATATTCCTCTTAAGGTGAGAGTCCAGCACAAAAACATTCAAACCTTGGACTTCTGCACGTGAGGAGGAATAAAACTTTTAAGGACTTGTTGAAAATGTGAGATGCCTGTGAATTCTGTGCATGCACGTGAATGTTTAATTCTTCATTAGCACTTTACGTAAGCCTCCTAATGCAGTAACAAAGCGCTTTCTGTCACTGTATTTTGAAGAGATCTGGCTCTAAAGAAAGTTCTACTTCAGCTGATACTAAAACCCTCTACTATAACTAGCCAGAGATTTAAGATGAATTTTCTACCCTAGCAGTTAATATTTCTAAAGCATTTACTTTTACAAGAGTGTCTCAAACACATTGCAGTTGCTGGATGCAGTGCACCAGAGCGGGATAGTTGTTGTGGAATACATTTGACAATGGGAGAGGCAGCAGACGGCAGGATACTTAATCAAAAAAATTCATTTTGCTTTATCAAATGCAACTCTGTGTTGACAGAGCGATGACAAGAACTTCAGACGTGGCCCTTCCTGGCGACGACAGTTTCCTCCACGCGAGGTTCACGGGATCAGCATGATGCCGGGCTCCTCGGAAACGCTGCCAGCTGGGTTCAGATTAACCACAACCTCAGGGCAGTCACGGAAGATGGCAACTGATGGTATGCAGTCATTTCTGCATTTACTGCTGAAAAACAAGAGGCTTATTCTAGCATGCTAAACTGACTTCTAGTGTTTGTCTGTCTTGCACCAGAATGGTTGTGTTCACATAACTAGGATAAGTGAAGTCTGGGAGAGCTGAATTAGGGAATGGAAAAGCACTGACTTGGCAGATGATTGATTTTTTCAGGTTTGCCCCAGACTGTCAGTGTTTATTAAAAAAAAAAACAAACACCAAAGGTTAGCTAGCCATCCTAGATATGCAAAGGAAACATTCAGAAAGAGAGGAATTAATATACAGACTTTCATCTAAGATTGCCTGTAGTATCTGAGCAAATTTTTCAGCTCCTGAGCCTCTCCAGCGTGTGGAGTGTATTTTAGATAATGAATATAGAAAGGGCTAACACCTTTATTTTCCTATTTGACTTTCAAAATAGCTTAGCCTTGACCATCAAATAACTCAAGCTGCTAGCAATTGATACCAATCAGATGAGTAGTGTAGTTAGTACTAACTATTAGTGCAGTTAGGTACTAATTGAGTTACTGTACACCAGTCTTAATTTTCTCTGAAAATAGTTTAATTTCCAAAATAAACACTAACACAGCAATGATTGGAAACTAATAGGCAGATCATAACTAAAAAATAAGTAAAAGTTAACAAAATTTAACAATGTAACTATTGTAAAAGGGAAATCCCATTGCAGCTGTCCCTTTAAGTATATGGATGATGAAGGCATGTACACCTCCCTGAAGTTCCATGAAGTACCAGTATGCAGATTGACCCGTTTCAAGTACTGCTGTTTATTTCCTCATGAGAGGATTTAAATTGATGAATAGACTTGTTTCAAAGCAATTTAATACACTGCTTGCAGTGATTATTTTGTAGCTCTTGAATGAACTTGGTATGACAATATTGCCATCTAAATTCCATTAAAGTTTCTCACCTTTATAAAACAATACTTTATAGTTTCAATTTCAGATGGAATCATTTACTGATTGCATCACTGACTTCCATTGACTCCACCGCTCATGTGCACGCTTTGCTTTTAATTCTGCACTTTTTGGCAATGATGAAGCTGTAAGACAAGAATCCATTCCAAGGCAAATTCCATGTACAAATAAAGGTACTAGCTCTCTAGGCATTTCCATGGCCCACATTACTGGAGTAGCTGAGAACCCTTACAAACATTCATGGATTTCATCTTTTAGCCATGCTATGATGTAGAAGATACTATTGCCATTTTACAGATGAGGAAGCAAGGCACAAGGAAGGCAGTGACTTACTTGAGATCTTCCAGTTTATTAATGAGTTGGGTACTGAACTCAATAGATTTAAAAGCAGTAGCATCATCTAGGATTTGGCTTCATATCTCCCAGTGCTAAGAACACTATAGTATTTAAACAGCATGATAGGCACAGTACTCTTCCAAAAACTAAATAAAAAATTGACTTTTAAACTGCATTCACTTAAGACCACATCCAGATCATGTAATAGAAAGCTAGAGAGTAATTTAATAACAACCCTTTAAGTGGAAAACAGAGTGATTTATTTTCTTCATGATTCTAAAGAGGTTCTGGTTTGTTTCTTTGTTTTGTTTTTGTTTTGAAATTTGCAGTTGCTTCATCACGACTGCAGAGGTTAGACAGCTCAACAGTTCGCACATACTCATGCTGACAAGGCCTAGCAAAGAAGCCAGCACTGAATTGTTGTGAGTATTCTTAAGGGGCCATCATGAAAACTCTTTATAACTGTACACTATAACCAGTATTCCTTAGCATTATGCCAGCAAGAGCCAGCATGGAGCACAGGACCTAATTCAGCCTCACTAGGGTGGTCATTTGATCATAACAATGATCTTGACTGAACTTGAGATCCTATGCTATTATTTTCCCCATCTAAACAGCAGGTTCTTTCTGCCTGAAAACACTTCAGCAGACAAGACAAAAGTTTTCCAGCAACTCTGTTCAGATGATAGCTCACCAACCTTAATGTATTTTGTAAATTCTCAAACTTAAAGCTAGAACTGGGGCCACAGCAGCATAGGCACAGGCAGTGAATTTACCTTATGAAAACTCAAAGCAGTTCTACCAGGAGCTAGGGAGAGAGAGGGGGTAGAAAGCTAGTGAAGCAGAACGTATTTACTTTTTCTTTTTAAATGCAAGGCACAGCTCAATATAGAACATCAGGTAACTGCACAAAGCTAGAATAAATCTTCCCCTAGTCTTCCAAGTTATCTATCACAGAGATTCTTGCACTTCTCAAATCATTCAGAATCCATCAGCGACTAAGAAAGCCTATTCTGAGCTGGATGCAACTTCAGATCAAATTTAGTACTGGAGTTCATGTTGCATTTCTCACCACTTACCTTTTGATTATGGCTATGAATCTCACAGACTCACTTCCAGAGTTCTGCGGAAATACACTATTTTCTGCTACATCACAAGTTTTGCTTTCATCAGTACAGCATCATTTCATGCTAATATTTTTTCAGGAAAACAGTTTTCTTGTTCATATAGTTAGGGTATTGTAGGGGAGCTGGAAACTATATTTGGATAGCACCAAAACCTCACCAGGCATTAAACATAATCGATAGCTGTAACATATTGTGTGCAATATATGCTAGGATCTGCAAGGAAGTTCTTCAAGACTGGGAGAGGCTTGGAGCTATCAATGTTTTACTAATTCTGAGCAGATTCAAAAAATGCTTCGGAACAGCAAATGTTACCAGTGGGAAATGTACATTGCTCAGTATCTTACTGATGACACGAGCCTTTATACACCTTCAGGAGACTGCAAGAGTATAAAATCTTAATCTAGTAGAAAAGGGAACTTTTCATACCATCACTGAAAAATAAGCACAGGAGATTTTTTTTTTATTTTTTTTTTTCTAAAAAAGGTAAGTTTTAGCAACTAGTACTACAAAGAAGATGATGAAGCACATAAACTACATAAATCTTTTTATGTGTGTGTATGTATGTATAAATCAGAACTTGGTGTTACGTCAGTGAAGTCGATGACAGAACTCTCACTGGGTGCGTCAGAATGGCAATGTTGAAAGCAACGAAGTATGACCAAGAAATTAAGTTCAAAGCCCAAGTTATCAGGCCAACAGTAACAGGCCAGACATGAAATGACTTTTTCTGATAGGTTTGAAAAGTGCAATAAGTGCAGAAATTGAAAAATCTGGTATGTTAACAAAAATTAATTTAAAATTATCCAAAATATTTGTTCCCACTGTACTAAAAAATTGTCTCCTAAGTAGCAATCCACAAACAGAAGTAAAACAGCAAACTTTGTGGGCACTGTATCTGTATGGAAGTTATGTATTTTGAGCAAAAAGATATTTGTACAAAGTTATATAAGCTATCCAAGTTAACTTCAATTTATGTATGAACATTCATAATATTTCAAGTATCAATGATATGTATCCCATTGGTCCATGTTCCTTGTACACTCTTCGTCCAATTACATTCTAATCTTAAATGATTGAGAGCTCTATAAGAATAGCAAATTTACACCTAAATTGTAAAGACTAATATATGAGGGTGACTGACCCTATTTCTTTTCATTTACCATATACTCCTTTTAGAGAAGCAACAAGATGGTGTGAACTAGAACTGTAGTATATCACTTCAAAAGTGCAATTTCAAAATGTCATGCTGTTTAGAAAACAAAGAGCAAGTTAAAATAATTTTGGATTTCAGTAAGTTACATTAAAAATATGCAGGGAAAAGATTTCATTAGTATGACAAACTTGAAAACTTTAACAAATTACCTGAATCTCAGCGGTGAACGTCTAAACAAAAACTGCTTCTATGGGAGATGTGAACTTGGTTGAAGGGCACCAGAAGAGTTTTTGGAGTTTTGTAATCACGGTTTCTGAGTAACAGTTTCTTCATGGAAAGAACTGATTGATACTTGAACAAAAGGCAATATTATTCATTACAACACACTTCCTGAAATTTTAGATCCACATCCGACTGAGACCCAGACTTGTAACACCTTACCTAGAATACAGCAGTAGCTGTCTTAGTCTGGTGACTAAACTTACCTGCCTGCATAAATCAGGGATGGATTCTAACCAAGAAGCAGAGAGGATGGAGAGCTGGATGAGCTATCACACAATAGCAATATAAGAGAATTTTTAATACAGCATACATATGAAGAGCACACTGAAAAGAGCTGCAAATAAGCTGCCTGTGGAGCAAATGAGATGGCCTTTGATCACAGCAGGCTGCAGATTCTCACATTCTGCTACTCACCTTTCTTAAAGAGCATGTCAAAAGACTTGTATTTCAAAACAGCTTATGCCAATGATACTAATTCGGTACAACCTTACAGTATCTAAAGGTGTTTCTTTACAAGAGCTGGGCTCAATTCATATGCTTTCAAGTTGCACTTCAGGTATTTTTTAAAAATATTTCTTGAAGCCACCCCAACAAGCTGCCAGAAACCATGAAGTGACATTCTCAGAACAGCTATATGAGCATACTCTGTGGAGCCAAGTTTGAATGCACTCTTGAGATCAGAAATTAAAGAACATTTAAGACTGCTCATCTCTGGCCATTTAATCTTGCAAAGAAGTTTACCAGAGAGCACATGGGATGGGTCAAGCTTTCTGCTCTGGTGGCTATATGTAGCCCAGCTGAGCATTTGCAATGCTGTTGCACAGACAGTGGATTTGGCAGTCACACTGAGTAAGCTTTCCCAACACTTTTCTCTTATGAAATACTTGTCACCACCATTTTAGAAGGCTGAGCCAGGACAGTTCTGTTGCTGTGGGCTGGGGCAATAGAATGTCCTAATTTCACTTTTATTCTAATGAAATGTCAAAGGAGATTTGGCAAAAATCCAATTATGTACTTTATCAATGAAGTGTTCCAAAGAGGATTTGTAAAAACAGATGGAGGAGTTTCAAAAAGATATGAATGATAATCTGGAAACAGCTGGTCCACAGCAAAGAAATCATCAGGGTGAAAAAGGTAAATGCTGTCAAGCTGCAGCCAATGAGGAGAATCCCAGAATACACCAACAAGGTCTATATACTTAAAACGTGTGTTCTGCCTCATGCCAAACAGACAAAGGTCTCCAGATGCAGGAAACTGACCCCAGTGCTGAATCAAAACAGCAGGAAAATGAACAAGAGCAAGAGTCTAGCTTGATCTAGAACAAAACCAGTATACATTAGTAAAAGACTAAAATATATTACTAATAGATTTTTGTTGCAGATCTAAAACTAAACAACAAATGCATGTCTCCCTTAGATACTCAAGCTCCATGTTTTATTAAAACATCCAATAGCTTACTTACTGATATAATATTTTCTGGTGTCATTGCATCCTACACTAAATTGGAATCAAAGAATCTCATTAATTAATGTTTGTTTGTTTTTTCCCTTAGATGTCATCTCTTTCTTCTACTTTACCTGAAGTGCACAACCACTACTTAGGAAAAAGAGCATTAAAACTCTCTACAAGAACAGGGTAATAGGGAAGAAAACGTATAAGGTTTATCAGATAAACAGATATGATGTTCCTTTCATGAATTGGTTAGTTTAAAACAAGAATAAAAAAATATCCAAATTACTAAGGAAAAAAAGAAAAACAAATTAACCTCCCCCTTTCCTCTCAGCATCTCTGTCATCAGAAATTTGGCAGTAGTGCACATCCAAAGCTTTTATCAAATGAAGCCGCTCATTTTTACATTGTTCCATCTGTTTTATTGTAAAATACTAGACATTTACGTATTTACTGTGTATGTATTTCTTTTAAAATGTGTAAGTCTTATGTAAATGGATATAAATATGATTTTTTTAAAATAAATTCTATGGTACATGGGGTCTCAGTGCAAACATTTGACAATACAGTGTCAATAATACTGTTTGTATCTTTCCATTCCACCATTTTTACAGTTTTTGGATTGTAACAGTCAAATGAATATGTTTAGCAGAGTTAGATGCTTCAACATGTTCCTACTGAGAAAATCTGTCAATATTTAAAGCAGAACACCTGCCTCTGATGATGTATAATAGAATGATATAACCTGGAACTGGAGCCAAAATGGACCTCTAATTACAAAATGGAAATGTTGAATATCTACAGAGAAGCACCATGAGGGCTCACCTCTTAAAAACAAACAAATAAACCCAGAAGAACTGTTTACAAAAAAAAAAAAAAACCCACACAAAAAAAAACAATTTAATAAAACGATTTATACAAAAAAGCCAAAAACTTTCTTCTGTGTTACCTGTGGACCAAGAAGAATCTTGCTTTACCAAGAGCCACCTTTTCCTTCCCAGGATCGACAGCCACCAGCCAGCATTGGAAAATTAAGTCTAATATTTGCATAGAATCAGATTCTTGCTTCTAGATATATTCAACAAAGAAAAAGAAAGAAAAGCGAAGCCAAACCCCACCATTTCTTCATTACAACAGGGCATTAGACAGGCTCCTGTCTAACATTACGCTTTTAGCCAAGATGGCCTTGCTGAGACTTCACAGAAGTCAGTTTTATCAGAGGAAATAACTGAAAGACAGAGTGACTAATATATAGTGTATAAAAGTTTAGAAGAGCAACTATTATCTGCTGTGGCTTTATTTGGTGGTGTTATTGTTGTTTATTCTTTGTTTAAATGGGAAGTTTCAAAGTAAGACCTACTTAATGTCATTTACCTATTTGCTATTTTTCTGCTGCTTGATCTTAGCTCAAAACCTGTCTTTTAGTTATTTCTTTTAGCAGTTTGATCTGCAATGTTTGCACGTACATAAACACTTGTTTTTGTCTAATTTCATTTGGCAAACTTCAGTCAATCAGATG
This sequence comes from Todiramphus chloris collaris, assembly GCA_025345505.1. Lineage (NCBI taxonomy): Eukaryota > Metazoa > Chordata > Aves > Coraciiformes > Alcedinidae > Todiramphus > Todiramphus chloris. The sequence goes on along the minus strand of JANVCC010000010.1, from coordinate 42,426,372 downwards.
GTGAAAGATTTTTCTCCCCCAATGTCAATAAAAAAGAATTCAGTGCTATTTGTGTTTATAAGTCTATTAAGCTTGATCTGTAGTAGCATTAAAATAGATCAGATGCCAGATACTTCTCCTAGGTAAGCACAAGCACATTTTGCCAGTAGCAGGTATGACTGACGATGGAGTTACTGGTCCGAATCTGCCACCAGAGGGAGCACTGAACTTGCTGACGGGTGAGATGCGATGGCTTGGGTTAGCGCACAACTGTTGATAAATGTCTTTTTTATGTACAGTTCTTCCAGCATCGTTAGCTGACATCGTTTCTAATGTTCCTTCTACTCCTCCCTCATGTTATAACCAGGTTGCTAGACAGCACCAGAGCTGTGCACCAGAAAGATGACTACTCCTACTCCTCCTCCTTCACTTTCTCCAGGTCTGCCCAAAGCTAAAGCTGTAGACAAAGGAATCTGCAGTCACAGTTCCTCAGCAAAAGGCTTCTCTGGAGAACAAATACAATACCCGTAAAATTATTTTTCCATTCTATACTGCTGCAGTAAGGTGGCTTTGTCTAGTTTTTCTGAATGCTGATGAATGAGACATTTGGCATTTCTGGAATCCTCCACATTATCAGGTGGTAGCAGAGTGAGCAGATCTTGACCATTCTGTCCTCTTTTTTATCTTTTTTTGGTTATTCCCACCAAAACAGAAAAATAAAACATTTAAAACCTAAAATAAGAAAAGCTCAGGCTTCCTCAGAAAGCAGAAGTAAGTTATTAAACATATTTTTGTTATAGAGACACTTGAATAATTGTTTCTTGTCAATATTAGTATCATATAAGCAAACAGTCCCTCAGAAAGGTATCCATTACTAATTTTTTTTTTTTTTTAAGTCTGATATTAATTCTCTGTTGCTTAAAAATACAGCCCCAAACCAGAGAACATGTTACCTTTCCTTATAAACGGAGAAACAAGTAGGAACATGATATGGCTTTGGGAAAACTATGCAAGATCTAAGAAATTCTAATAAATATAAGAAATCTTCTCCTACCTCCTATTGCAGTATCTTTACTAGAGGGTTTGTGCTTTCACTAGTTCCTCTTCCCTGCTTCTGCAATTATAACATGATTGCTGCAGCTGGAATAACTACAGCAAACATACACAGTGTCTCAGCTTTTGTTGTACAAAAAAGTAACAGCCATGCACCTCGTAATTGTACCACAGTTTCTCTGTGATAAGACACCTGTAGCTTCTCCCTGATTTAAAAAAACCAAACCATCAGTGACAACGCCCAAGATCTGTCCCTCTTGCCCTGTAACTATTTGGGATAGGATGCTAAGTTGCAGCACTGTGAAACTCAAAGATACTCAGCAGTCTCTGAAGGCAGTCTATTATTTGGCATGGGCCTCCTGTTGAAGCCTTGGTACTTGAATAACCCATTCAGAAGAAAATAGTATCTTTAACTAACTTCAACTTATATAAGAAGTATTTCAAGAAAATTATCAGGACATCTCTGAGAAGCAAAATCACTCCCGCATATAAATCACTAACCTGTATAGTTAGCATATCTACCATAAAGCATCATTAGCCTTTACTCAGTCTTTAAATATTTTTACTCTCTGTTCAGATTGTGATTTTCAACTAAATCAAAATAGCTGAGCAGGATGGCTACTCAGGCAATTATGTGGCAAAAATCAAGTACAGCACAAACTCAAACTAGGCTGTTTTATGACATGACTCTGTGACCTGGTTCAACACAGTTGGCTCAGCTGCATGCAGTCTCTAGTGAAAAAAACACATAGACATTTTACTTATTTCCCATGTAACTGGTAGAGCAAATTGACTTCTATAAAAATGTCACAGGCAGAAGGCAACATCAGGGCAGTATTCCTGGATTTTTTTGAGGACACACTGCCACAGCAAAATATGTTTAGACTTAACTTCTATCTTAGCTTAGCCTAAGTACAGAACCTCTCTTTTACACCAACATCATCAGAATTTGTATATTGCTTACTGTTTCCTCCTCTGGAAAGCACTGACGTGTTTGACTAACTTCACTGCTTTTAAACTTCTCTGTGAACATGTATTTTAAAAAGGATTTTATAATTTATTGCTGCCTAGTATCTATATTTGCTAGATCTCTTGGTTATATATATCTCAGTGAGCCAGAAATGTCTAATTATGTAAGCAAAAAGAAAATTCTGGTAGCATAAGTGATACAAACCACAACAACAAAATTATCAGAAAATTCAAAGGATAAATGCCTGCCTTTATTTAAAACACATGGTTTCTACTGAATATTACCATGGACAAATCAAGATTTTACACAGATTTGAAAGCCAAAAATTATCTATCATTCTACAAAAAAGGCACTTCAGAAATTACTGAGTAAAGAAACTACAGGAATCTGAAAAAAACCTATAGGAATCTAATTTATAGCAGAAAGACTTAAGGGAAAAAAAAAAAATCAGTGGCATCAAGAAAAATAATTTTTAAATGTATAAAAAAATTTAAAAGATATAAAGGCTTGTAATTTACAAGTGACAATTTATACCTGCAATAATTTTCACATTCAAATTCTTATTTATTGCTGTCCTCAGTTCATGAAGTACATTTTGTGTGCTGTTTTAGCCAAAATCAAGCTATTGGTCACATTATACAATAGTGGATTGAAATGTAACGTTACAGGACATCACATGAGATAGATAATCCAGTGACTCGTTCCCTTTAAGGCTACAGAAATGTATGAATTCTGTTTGCAATTCTTAGCAATATCCAGCATATAATGACAACATGCAGAGGCTTTAGTATGCTTCATTGGCTGTGACAATATGGTAAAGCACACAGTAACATTTCTCAAGTAAAAGTCATTACTAGTTTTTAAAATGCGGTATTTCCCAAGAGAAAGTCTCTTCATATACTTCAGTAACTGACATATTTGTTATCAACATATTACCCCATTTATTTTTTCTTTATTGCTTCTTCAATGTGTTTAAACACACTAGCATCTTCAATGGTCGGTGTTATCTGAAAAAGAAGAATATATATAAGTATGTGATAGTAGACTGTGGTGCTTCAACAGTAAACCAGAATTTCTATCAGAGAATCTTCTACATCTAGCCTTCAAAAGCGATCAAGAAAAAAATATCTGGAAAGGTCTGGAACATGAAAATCTTTTGGGCAAGCCACACAGGAATATGATGTAATACTTGAAGTCATGAACAAATTGCAGAATGGTCTAGAGGATCAAAACCACCATGTTGTGCCTTTGGATGTGCACATGTGCCTAATTCATTAAAACATTTATCTCCAACGTACCTTATATGGCTTTCCACTGACAAGTGCAGAAAGAGCTGAACGTGGGATCTTGCCAGAGCGTGTTTTTGGTAGCTGTTTCACAAACGCCCCCTTCTGGAAAGCTGCTACAGGACCAATATTAGTTCGGACTTGCTCAACAATCTCTTCCAAAATCTTCTCCTTTTCTGTCTTTATGCCTAGTAAAGAAGTTCATATCCCTTACATTTTCTGAGACTTTTATAGGTCTTATTTACATCACTATCATCGAGTTCTCACCTTCTCTTAGTACACACAGTGCAAATGGAACGTGTCCTTTTAAAGGATCCTCCTGGCCCACAACGGCACAGTCTGCCACAGCGTGATGGAAAAGAACACACTGAGAGAGAGAAAACAAAAATAAAATGAACTAATAATAACTGAATATTATAGTGAAAAAAATCCATAGGCATGGACATAAAAAATAGACTTATTTCTTGCATCTTGACAACAAAAAGTATTTAATCATTATACCTCAGGATTACAACTACACAAGTTGCAGGTGTACAACTGTGGATGCTTTCACACACACTTCTCAAAGTGTGTGTGAAAGAAACACAAGAAATAAAAACTATCGCATCGCAAGACACAAGTATAGGATAAAGTAAAGATGATTTCCTTGCAGCATTGGGAAAGCTGGTTTTGTTAATGGAACAAATAACATTAGTCTAACATTACAAATAACATGTTAAGTGTTAAGTGTGAAAAGTAAGGACCAAAACCACAGAAGGTCCTACTACAAGGCTATAAAGTCATATTGATTCATTCTCTGTGACTCTTGCATTTTTCATTCTTTGCTGCACAAAGGCATAGTTTCAATCAAAGCCAAGCACAGGCCCAATCTCAGCTTGCATCCAGCCTAGTTCAGCTTGCTCTCTTAGAAACATTAGGTCTCAGCCTCCGCAGACAAAAAAGGGAATTAAGCCAGAGTCTCCTCCTTCCTACTACATGTTTACACAGTTATACAAGAGATGAACAGTAGCACTAACATCTCAAACTCTCTTTTAGGAAATAAAGTGAGTAAGTCTCTTTTCTTTCCAATTAGTCATCTGAGGCTCTCATATTTTAGCAAACAGTCATCAAGATGTCTCAGTACACACTGTGTACTGAGACATTTGTCATTAAGTCTGGTATAAAGCTGGACTTTAAGATTCCAGCAGCTGTGAATCCTCTTCCAAAAAAACTGCCTCTTTCAAGTAGACATCAGTGTCCCTTGGGGAGTCTTGCCGTCAACAGTGCATTCAACATGTCCTCTGTACTCAACCACAAAGAAAACCTCATGTGACCCTACACAAAGGCCAGACAGAAGCCACATAATTTGACTGTGCATACAAGGACTATGTGTTTGCTAATAACAGAACTTCACATACTGTGTTGTCAAAATCAAAGGTAGTGGAGTGATTGAAAGGAAGACTAACTAAAAGAAGTTTTAAGAATAAAGACTTTTTTTATGGAGTAGGAACACCACATTTGCAGTGGCTACTCATACAATGGTGCAAGCATGAGGAGTAAGATCGAAAAGGCAGAAGAAAAATCCCTGAAGGAATGGAAAGCTGAATCACTGCTGTTCCAATTAACAAAAGGCAGGCTCTTGTGTGACCCTGTTGTGAAACCAATAGTGGAAGGATCAATTGAAGTGGTCTCCCATATTCCATCCTCAAAACAGGTTTCACCATTGCTATTTCTTGTCAAAACAGAAAGAAGAAACTGTCTCTCTGTGCTGTGGTCACTGCAAAAGACACCAAGTAGTTCTTAGCAAAATAAATCTGCATATGCTGTTTCTCGTATACTTTGACAAAAACTATAGTAATTTCACAAACTATGATCCTAGAAATGTCCCATGATACAAAAAAGCAAATGGGAAATGCTTAGCTTAATAGTTAGGAGACGCATGATCTATCAAAGTACAAAAGTACGACCATTAACTCACAGCTTCTGAAACTGTATATTCTTCACAGGAATTAAATGGGATGTGCACAAGCCATATATAGAACAGCAAGTGCAACAGACTGGAGTTCTGTCTGGCAGTATCCCAGAACTAGAAGGGCAGAGGAGTCTGCTGCAAAAACACATAAGCTAAAATGTACACAAGTACATCTCAGTTCAGATGCAGCCTACTTTGTCCAGAAGTCATTGTATCCAAATGGACAAATCATAGAATAGCTTGAGTTGGAAGAGACCTTAAAGATCATGTAGTTCCAACCCCCCTGCACCTCCCACTAGACCAAGTTGCTCAAAGCTTCATCCAGATGGGTCTTAAACACTTCCAGGGATAAGGCGTCCACAAATACTTCCAGGGATGAGGCATCCACAACTTCTCTGAGCAACTCATTCCAGTGTCTCACTACCCTCCTAGTAGAGAACTTCTTCCTAATATCTAATCTAAATCTACCCTGCTCTAGTTTAAAACCATTGCCCCTTGTCCTATCACCACATGCCCTGATATAAACTCTTGTCTCCATCTTTCCTGTAGTCCCCCTTCAGGTACTGGAGTGCTGCTATAAGGTCTCACCAGAGCCTTCTCTTCTCCAGGCTGAACAACCTCAACTCTCTCAGCCTGTCCTCATAGGAGATGTACTGCAGCCTCTGATCATCTTTGTGGTCCTCCCCTGGACCTTCTCTAATAAATCATACAGGAATGAACCTTATGCAACTCCAAATCTCCATGGTATTTCAATGCATCTCATATACTTAAATGCCTCAGTTACTTCTAGTCCGGAGCCTCAATAATGCATTTCAAGTCTGTTGCCTCAGATAGGGAAGATCTGACCTGGGGTTTTTCAGAAAAAGTTAAGACAAGCAGGGACACCACAGATGTACAGACAAAAGAGATGGCTGGATCAGCACAAGTTGAGGTTACCGTAATGGGTAACATTCACTGACTTGGCAAGGTGAACAGTAACACCTACTACACTGCAGTGAAGATGGAGCTCAAATGGTACTAGTAGATATCTCAGACAAATCAACTAATTGTTTGGAACATAATAAAGCTGAAATTCTTAGTCAAAGCACTAAGGAAAAACTTTATAGCTGCATTACAAGCTTAACATGTAAATGCAGATAATATAATTGCTCAACAAGGTAACTGTCACTTAATTAGATGGAGGTTCAATGAACCCCTAATTCTGTATTTACTGATCTTACTGGAGAGCTAATTGTGGTCTTGTTAATGCTTTCCAATTTAACTAGCAATTTGCTGTGCATGCATTAAAAACATTCTTGGTTTTTAGCTTTGTTCAAAAGGTGTATAGAAAATCTTCTAGAATTCTGTACTGTGGAAACAGTTCTTGTTTCTAGGTGAAAGACCTAGCTAGAGAGGGAAAAACAGAGATGCTGAGCTCAGGACAAAGCTTGGGAAGATGGATACAAAAGTAATACAACCAAGGAGTTGATTCAATTTCTCATTTTTTACACTAGCTTCATCCTGAAGCAAAGAAGCAACATGCAGACCAGCCCCCAAGCAGTAACAGCAGTGAGGGTTGGGGATGAGATTCCCTGCTGTGCTTTAGTAGGACAACACAAAAACCCCTGACTTAAAAGGGAAGGAGGTTTAAGCACCTTTATGCCTCCATAGACCTGAGTCAGGGCAGTGGCTGGTTCAGCTCCCCGGCTGACTGATCCTCAAAGGATTGCCCATGTTTATCTGAATTCGTTCACTTCTGTGTAACCAGAATGTCTTCTATTCTAAGTTTTCTAGCCTTTAAAAAAATATTGTCACTAGACTAATACACATTCTAAGGCAAAAAAATTACTAACATATTAGTTTGTGATTCGGTGAACAGTTAAATTCAGAGTGCTTGAAACTGCATTTTTCCCTTTTACATGCCCAGCACACCTTTTCCTATACTCACCGAATAAGCAACTGATATGTCATCAGGGAAATTTGTAACTGGAAATCAATCACAGTGGTTCCAGAGAGACGAGTGAATGATGGTATGAAATTCAGATACTATTGTGAACCGCACTATTTTCAACTTTTTGAGTTGCATGGGTATTATACTAATGACTTTCAATTTAACAGCAGGGTTTTTTTAATAGACATTTTCATTGTTCACTTAGCACTGCTCATACAAAAAGAGACAAAACAGCTCTCAAAAAATGTGAAGGAACCTTCAAATCAAGAAAAAGCACTGAGGGCAAGTCTATGTGAAAAGAATTCAGCCAACAGCAAGCACTTAAAAAACCCCCAACCCAACTAAACACTGTATTTTAGGAATAAGTTTCTACTCCTAAGTAACTACAGTAGGTGGTAAAACCACATGGCACACTGATCCTACATTATCTTAATGTATTCCTAAATACATATGTCATCAGAGCTTACAGGAATGCTTCCCATGTTACCGTATTTCCCCTTAGCTCCACCTTCAAATGTCAAATGATGCCTGTCTTATCAATACCATGGTACAATCTGCTTATTGTTGACTAAATTTACTGTGGTCCTGGAATATGCCTTAAAGGGGAAGGACCTGAAACAATTAATGTTTTGCTTAAAAGTATCAGTGGAAATGCAGTCAAAAAAAGCAGAAAGAAATGAGAGATTTAATGAGATTTTGAGTTTCAGCTTGCTTTATTCAGTTTTCACTCTTCTACTTTGCTGTCAGACAATGCTAACCTCCTCAATTGCGCCTGCGGAAATTCTGTGTCCAGCAACATTGATCACATCATCAGCTCGAGACAGGACATATAAATAGCCGTCTTCATCCATATAACCTGCATCCATTGTATCGTAATATCCCTAAACATAACACAACAAAAAATAAACTCAAAAATAGTTAACAGGAACATCCATTCATTTCTCATGAAATCAGCAAACCCAGAGCTGATTGTTTGAAATTAAATACATTTTTGGTTCTCAAAATATTTTATTCTGTAATATTTTTTACCATTCTTATGCCATAATATACCATGCAGTTCCCTTTCCAGAAAGGTTTTGTAGTCTTTGTTAAGACAGAAAAGAAGACAATACTTAAACCTGGATTTTTTTCCAACTCTATGCTTACTTTGATCATCATCATCATCACGCAAATGCACACAAAAAAAAAAAATTTCTCTGATAAAGTCACTCATTTACTTTAAGTGAAATCAAACCTTCCATTTTGGACATTCACATAGGACCAATATATATATTTCTATAAGGAAAGGAGGAAGCCAGTCCTTGGATAGTTCACCTGACACAAAAACATAACTAATGCAAGTAAGGAGCCTCCAATGTATTTAGGTATGCAGTGGGCAAGTGTATACTTTGGACTGATATTGTTAGAATGACTACATGTCAACAGCAGCAGTAGTATATTCGAAGTTATGCTAGTCTGAGGTTGTAAGCCCTCTATCTTTTATTTACAGATCAAATGACATAAAACAACTTTTAGATTCAGAAATTTGAGGCTTACTTCTTCTGCTTCAGATCTTAAATAAATAAATAAATCATTGTGCCAAAAAAGCTTAAAGCATGGATGAAGAAGGTTTTTACCTTGAAATGTTTTTAATTGAGCAACACATATATCAAAGATCTCCCATTAAAACAAGATATGGCTATTTTGCATGTTATCCAGTTTAAATCTGCAACCATTCAGTTTTGCAGGATTACCAAAAGTTTTTATAATTGATTTCATAATTCTTACTGGGAATTTTTGGAAATACAACTTCTGAAATGTTTCCTGATTTCCCCAAAGACCCGAGAATGCTCCAGGAGGCAAAGGCAACCTTAAATTAAAAAGAGTAGAGAGAAGTATTAAGAAACACAGACAGAACAAGTACAACTCATTCTCTTCACTCATACTTTATATTCAGATAAATACATAATCAGAAAACATTTCAGCTTAATAATATGCTCATAACAGATCAAAAGAACTGTGTATTTCTGTGATGACATGCATATAGCTCTGAATTGTATACAGTTCACACCTTTTATATAACATAAGCATCCATGGCTTCAAAATAATGTTTGATCTAGTAAACACTATATACTGTACTAGAAATATTGTTTTCCACATTTCCAAGGATTAAGCATCTGTCAGAAATGTGTGCATGTATGCTATAATACAGTCAGCTTCATGATCACAGGTACCTCTCTCTTTAAAACACATACACACTCACACATTCATAGACACAGGAATTATCAGACACACAGATTTTTAATTCCTGTAAAAAGATATAAATCACATTACTTCAGTCATGACAATCTGAATAAAAATATATTTTTTTAAGCTGTGCTTAATTATTGGAATTATTGGAGGAGTTATTTCATTTCAAAGTATATTGATCTAAGTCACTTCTGGAACTTTCTAAGTTAACTGAACTTTTAGGGTTTTTTTAAGAAGCAAAGCTGTAAAATTCTGGATTGCTTTATTATTCAGCCTGGAAAAGAGAAGGCTCTGAGGTGACCTCAGAGTGGTGTTCCAGTACCTGAAGGAGGCCTACAGGAAAGCTGGGGAGGGACTGTTTACAATGGCACGTACCAATAGGATGAAGGGCAATGGTTTTAAACTAGAGAAGGGTAGATTTAGATTAGGAAGAAGTTCTTTACTATTCTCTGATTTGCAGAAAAGAACTTATAGAAGTTCTTTACTATATGGTGGTGGAACAGTGGAACAGGTTTCTTAGGGAGGTGGTGGAGGCCCCATCCCTGGAGACATTCAAGATCAGGCTTGACGGGGCTCTGAGCAACCTCATCTAGTTAAAGATGTCCCTGCTCACTACAGGGGGTGTGGATTCAATGACCATTAAAGGTCCCTTCCAATCCAATGCATTCTATTATTCTGTGATTAGCTGAGTTTTCAATGCATACTATACACCCAATTCTTCAGTCAAGGATATGGGCATGATAAAATATATGGGATACATATCTGCCAGAGGAAGAGATGCTAGAGAAGACTCAGATAAAAAAGAAGTGGTTATTTCTGCCTTCAAACATCTGACAGGGTTAAACACAGCTTACTTGAACTGCCCAAGAGATACATATTCAGGAATGTCACAGGTTTTATGAAACTTGACCCTAGTACAAAAAATGACTATGCAAGCAAGCAGATTTATACAGATAAAATCATAAATGTCTCACACAGATATTTCTAGTATATGCCTGCATTCCTAACAAGCAAATCTTTACTCGGGGGTATTTTATTTTCTGCTCTGAAAGTGTTCCTGTGACACCAGAAGGCAACATCAGCAGTGAAACACCTCTCTCTCGTGTAGCAACACTGGTGTCATTACAAGTCTCCTATGATGTTCAGGTCACAGGAACAGGTGCTATCAGCTCAGTGACATGTACACTTTTAACATTACATTTACAAAAAGAATAGTTATATATATCCACACTTTTAAAAAATACCTAAATATGGTATAAATAGTACAAGCTACATCAAAAAGGCTCTATCATCACATAATGATCCCTGATATTTTACAATCCCAGGGTTTTTTCAGAGTAATTCAGCTCATTAAACATAATAGAATATACTACTATAAATATTACTACTTTCTCTGAGAGTTCTAGATCAATACATCCTACAAATCACATTCCCTGAAAGTATGGTTAAGGTAAGGCCGGTAATGAAAAGACACTTCCCAGGCAGTCACCCAGGCTTCAGGAGGGCAGCTTGGCTCCTGCCTATCTGAAGGGAATTCACTCATCTTTTTTAAGCCCTTCAAGCTTTGTAAGCATCCTTACGATACACAAACAGGACATACAGTGCATTTGCCTTGAAAAAATAGATTAAAAAAACCAGGATATTGATCCCTGTGTATGTATGAGTTTAAAAGAAATATCACTTGTTTAGATTCAAGAAAAAACACTAGAGAATGGCAGTTACTATGGTTGTTGCCTGGTTGCTAATAGCATAGCAATTCATAACAGCCTCAGTCATTGCAGATTTTTCATTTTGGATGTATTTAACAGTCTAAAACATCCCTGCAATGGGAGAGAAAGCACAATCTGTATTGACAAAGTCCTCAATAATTCCTCCAAAACTATATTCAGTAGTTTGCAGTCAGTCATTAAATAGAAAAAAACAATTTTATTGCTGAAAACAGAAAAGATTTTTCCATTCTGTAATTGTAATAGTTTAGAAATTTAAACAAAGAAGCATGTAACATATAATCAAAAATATAATCCCTGCACCCACCATTTGGTTTTGTTTGGATTGTTTTGAATTTTTTGTTGGGTGGCTTTGTTGCTTTTTGTGGGATTTTTTTATTGTGTTGTTTTGTTGGGGTTTTTTGGGGGGTGTGAGGGGAGATGTTTTCCTTATGGTTGGGAATTTTAAAGGAAAACTGCATTGATAAGTACAACCACAGTGCATATTTCTTGTGTCGATGGAAACCAGACTGCTAAACTACTGGCTACTGCAGATATCTCTATAGCGCAAATCATAGCACAATACAGACACAAACTGAAAATGCGCTTCCATGGCATTCTGTAAAAGATTACTTGCAGATAGGATTCCATTCCATCTTCTAATCAAAAAGTGACTGCTGTCATCCCTGTGCTCACCTTTCAAGCAAAATAATTCTAGAGCAATGGAAACATACAATTCTTGTGTGATAGCAAAGTTCTTAGCATTGTGACTGTCTACAGTTTCTAGGTGCTGTGCAAACACAAATAATTACTAGAATTAGTAAAGGTAAAATTCTACTTGCCGGAACGTAATTACATGTATTGGAATTTTGCCAGCACATCAGAATTAAAATGCCCAGAGCCAAAAATACCTCCATCCCACTGCTGTCAGTGGCAATGCTGCCACGAATTCCAAAGGGAGCAGAACTGGATCATAATTATGTGCAAGGAGCCAGGAGAGAGAAAATGAGACAGTCAGAAAATAATAGCAATCTGAAAGCAAATATCTCTTCCTTTCCTCAACATCTCCATAAAGAAAAGGTACATTTTAAGATGTTTCGTTTGTGTCTGTTCTCCCTAGGAAACGTAACACACACCTACAAAAGTTCTACATTTAAAAATACGTTGCTTCTCTGTCCAAACACTGATTTGATAGTCAAGGCCTTTTGGGGGTATTTTTATTAAGATGATATATGAACCAAAAAATGCTAGATATGCATAAGTAAGCATGATTGCCCCAGAGATGGTTCTGCTTTCCTTTCACAAGCAACAGGACCACAAAAGATGGGAGGAAGCAGTTACCCTCATGCTCATTTCCACAACATACAAAGAAGTTGCTTTGCTTGGTTTCCCTTTGGGGCACGTTTACTGTACTTCTCCAGCTGTTAATATCCTACTCTCTCATCCTGCATGCCAAACCACAAATCAGGCACTGTTGAGCCTTTGCATCTGCTATCAGTTCAAAGAGAAGCTTTCTCTTACACATTCTTGCTTTGATTTTTCATATAGTCATAACATTGCTTCTTCCTTCGGGAGAGTACAATCAGGAGTTTCAATAAATACCAATTCAAGACAATCTTGGCAGCTTTTTCTAAAAGATGATTTACCATCTATACTGGATCAGACAACTACAGTCAGCTCATCTCATTTAACTATCAAAGAACAGGCAGAGTTTCAAACCCAAGTTGAGGTTCAAGGCAAAAACCTACACTGAGCTAAATCTTGAAAAAAGACTGAATTTCAAATCTCAAAAAAGATGTAGCGGTCTGAATTTTGAACTCATTTATGCCTATTTTTCACCAGTACAGCAACAGCAGTAGAAATGATGCTATTCTCCATCTACTCCAGTGAAATTAAGATAACAATTATAAAGCTGCAGGAGTACAGATCCAGGCCCATTTCTCATTTCAAGGTTGAATACACTTAGAACAGCACCAGGAAAACTAGGTAAACTGTAAATTAATGATGTAAATTATATAGGTTAATTTTGCAAAGACCTACTCTGGTTACATTTTACAAAGACAAGAAGCTAATTGCATTATAAATCGGAGAAACTAAGATTAGGTAAGCCTGGTCGCATCACAAAAAAAACTCTGAAGTACTTTCATATTGACTGTTTTCTGCTGGAGAATTTTAAATGACAATCCTTATCTGTTTTTTAAGCATTGTTTCGGAGTTCATTTATTTTTCATTCAACAGTGGCTAACCATACACAGAACAGCCCACCTTTAGCTTAGCCCAAGAAAATCTGACTCCATGGATTACATCCTTTCAAGATCCCACTCATCAAAATGGTGTAATATTCCTTGTTGATGGAACAATGCAATTACAAATGCAGCACCCATAATATAATTTACACAGAACAGCAGATTTCTGAAAGTACAAATGAAAGTCAGAAACTATCAGAGATGCTACCTTGCTGACACTCAGAAAAGACATCCGTTTATTTTATGGCAGACAATGGTATTCACAGGTTGTTCATTACAGCCAAAGCAAGTGTAAACCATTGTTAAATGAGTTTGAGCTTGTGAATGCAGCTGAATCATCTTGACTGGCAGCTATATTATTATTCAGCATTTATGCAGTGCCGTGCACAAACATCACACAAGTTCAAAAGCCATCGGGAATCAAGAAGCTTTTTCAGACACAAGGAACAGCACCACTGGAAAAAGGGTACAGATTCATCAAGATCATCTAATTTGACTCCAATATAACACAGTTTAAAGGATAGAATCTACTAAATCTTCTCTCAATACTGTAACTTTTGATGAAATGAGAGTGCATCCTTAAGATAGGTACCAGGTTTGATGTAGAAACGTCAAAGAAAACCACCATATTCCCCAGAATTTGTTCCAGTGTTTTAACACTTTCATTCTTAAAATGATACCTTTTACTTCCCAACTGAATATATCAAGCTTCAGCTTCCAGTGTCTTTAGGCATCTCTCAGAGATGTCTGCCCTGTGGGTATTTCCTCACCTTGATAAACTCATCACTTAACTGCTCTTGGATAATCTACATACCACAAGTTAAACTGTAAATTTCTTTAAGCCAAGCTTTCCAGCACTCAAGTCACTCTCATCCCTATCTTTGACAAAACCGAGGCTGTTTCTCAATAGCCTTTTGAAATACAGATACAAGAACTGAACATAACGCATTAATGGGTTTACTAACATCATATCCACAGATAGTATTAGCTCCTTTTTGGTTTCCCTACTGCATCACAAGGAATCATATTGCCTGCTTAGTTACACCAGCAGCTACATTTCATTCAAAGATCTTGTGTATTCAGAGGTTTATCCACCGTAACATAAAAAGCTCCTTAGAAAGTCACTGCTTTCTAGGGTACAGTCCTTCATCTTGTAAATCTAGGAAATTTTCATGTTCCTAGCTGTATGACCCTTACTTACCAGAATGTATTGCAAGAGGTCTATGTAAGATGACACGCTTGCTTTACATGATTCTACAAGCAACACTTTTCTCTCTCTGGCAATCTTCTTTGAGGCCAAGCCAGTCTGCACCATGCCCTCTATTGAGTTGCCTTTAGTTTTCTGCTACCTTATGTAATTTTTTTAATTTGTTTATTTTATATTTAAAAAATAATAGGGAACTATTAAACATCACCTACAATAAAGCTGGTGAGGGACTTTTTAGGCTGTCAGGAAGTGATAGGACTAGAGGGAATGGATTAAAGCTAGAGATAGGTCGATTCAGGTTAGACATTAGGAAGAATTTCTTCCCCATGAGGGTGGTGAGACCCTGGAACAGGTTGACCAGAGAGGTGGTGGAAGCCCTGTCCTTGGGAGTTTTTAAGACTAGGCTGGATGGGGCTCTGAGCAACCTGCTCTAGTGGGAGGTATCCCTGCCCATGGCAGGGGGGTTGGAACTAGATGATCTTTAAGGTCCCTTCCAACCCTGACAATTCTATGATCACTTCCATAATGGCAAAACACATAATTAAAATGACAAAAAATAAAAACAACTCAAGCAATAGAGATGTAGCTTAATTACCTTCAGACATTCTAGAACAATCACATATGACAAAGAGAGAAGTTTCTTAGCATGCCTAAGTTCTTAAATTTTGGGGATTATTACATTCACGGAAGAAAAATTCTGAAAATGTACTGAGTATTGTTTTTTATCATTGGATTTATAAAAGAATATTTTCTTTTAAAAGAACAGAACAGCAGTAGTGTCACACACAGAAAAAGAAAAATTGACAAAATTGATTACATATCAAGACACTATGTAACAGTAAGATTTTCAGTGTCTTTTTTGGCATCTCAGCTAGCTTCTATACAACAGTCTTTCTTCTGAACTAGGGCCATATACCCTCCTCTTGGTTTCAGATGGAATCTCCCCTTGCTTTCACTACCTAAAAACACTCCCACCACCTCGCAGTCTCTTTTCCTCCTGGGAAGAAGAGTGCAAATGAGAGCTGTGACCTTTCTCATGTCTGTATCCCAAAACAAAATGCCCAAATATTGATCCATCAAGGCTTAAAAGATCTTTCTTAATTTTCTTTAATGGGATAACAAGGTATACCAATGTGCTATGAAAGATTACATACTTTTCTTTCCCTTTTCGCTCTTTGGGTTAGTATTCCTATCATGCATGTTCATGAATATATTCCTGGCTTCAGGTTGATTCAGACTTCCACAAAGATACTGCATTATAAGAAATATTAAGAGAATAAGCTTTTTATTGAACAACTATTTGCTCTCTAAATACACTTTAAAGATTGAACTTAAAGAGTTAATTTAAAGAATGGGTTGCTTTTTTCTGAACAATATCTCTTCCACTAAAGTATATTATATATAATATATAATACTATAGTGTAAATAATAAATTATATAAATACTATGGTATTTGCTTCTAAAGTCCTGTGACATTTCCATTCATGTAACTGAAAACCTGAAATTATAAAAACCTGTAAATTTATCATGACCCTTTCTTTACAAAACCTTGTGAATAAATATTATCTTTCAATACTTTATACTCTTACAGTACTGTACATGAAATTTTCCATTATTTTAGTCTAGATAATGGTGTGGATCATCATCTGAATCATTTTAACTATTGACAGACCATTATAATTTTCATTCCTCTTCCTAGACTAATTCCAAATTCATGAAAAAACTCACACAACATTAATAGTCTGCAGAGCCTTTCACACAGTCGCTATTCTTAAATGCATTTTAACCAATGCAACCATAGATTTCAGAATCACTGTAACTACATCGTCTCAACTCTTTCTGAATATGGAACAGAAATATTTATGGGATTCTGTGCAGCGGAGACTGGTAAAACAAATTTGTAAATACTTACCCACACGCCTCCATTACCATGCCAGAAAATTAACTAAACAACCAGTAGAGGAAATGTTACTAGAATCTGCCAGGAAATTTACTGTCAGGCAATGCTCTCTGGATAGAATGAGTATACGGTAAATGTAGTTCTCTTGCTGTTGTGAGCATAACATAAAGAATAATGTTAGCCAATGAGACACCGCTGGCAACCACTTCATAAAATAAATGTAATGGGTTTGCAATCTTTATAATGGACATAAACAAAACTGAGTTTATCACTGCACTGGAATTTTACTGGGATTTCTCTTTGACAATGTTCCTTATGAGAACAGGTAATTTGAAAATTATCATGGTTAATCATGATTATATATATACACATACACACATTGTCAAGTGTGTATTAATTGCAACAACGCAAGCAGAAGTGTGTCACTAAATCCGACTGGTCTTGCTAATACTATCTTTTTCACTTCAAAATAAATCCTCGGTTAATTATCTTTCACGCCCAAAGATTCCAGTTGGAAAAAAATTTTAAAAGTAGATTTAGAAACAATTCATACAAGCCCACCCTCATTAGCTGAATGTCTTCATTTTCCCTTGCCCTTTCATCACAAAAGTCGTGACACTGCATTTGATTACTTCATCCTGAAAGACTTGTGAAGTCAAAAATATTACTGCATTGTGCCTCTATGAAAGTTCTTGTCAGCAAAAGTCTTTCCAAAGGGCATAGATGATGGTTATATGAAAAAACTCAAATAAACAACAACAAAACCAGGTATCAGTTGGCAGAAGAGTAAAGAACAGAACATACTTGAGGCAGAAAGATGGACTTCCTAAAGTATTTGATTTCTGCAGGATAAAAATTAAAGTTTAAAACTTGGTTGCAAGGATATTTTAAATACTATACTTATGAGCACTGCAGGCCTCAAGCAGCCCCCAACAGTCTTTACCAAGGGTTAGACTGGGATAAAAATAACCAAGACCAGCAGCATACCTCTTTTGCACAGCTGGTATTCTAGGCAATGTGTGGCCATTCTCTTCTCAAAGAAGTACTGAAGAATATTTCTCAACTCAAGTATGCTGCAGATAAAGTAAACACCTGTCTTTTTTTCCTAAAATGGTACACCACATTTTGCTGCTGAGTGTATGACATAGTTGAAACTGTCCTGCCATCCTGGGTTGGCAAACACTGCTAGTAAAAAGGATCATCCCCAATACTCTTAAGGGTTCTGTATATGTAGAAGAAGCCTGATAAAGAGATGAAGAAAGGAAAGGCTTCTTTGAAGGAGGGTTTTATAAAAACTATCCCTAAACAAAGAAATGAAAAAAATGTACAGCTAAATAATTGCTTAACTGAATGAAGCAGAAGATAGAAAATGTAATGCCTTAACCTAACAGCCAGATATTTATAACCAAAAAAAAAAAACTAAACACTGCAGCAAGTTGTCACTTACCAGAATGAAACCTGGAACAAAATGTTAAGATACTGTGAACCATTATACCCCAAAACCAACTTCTTTTAACAGTCCACAGATTGAAATGTTGGAAGTGTTAAAAAGTGCACACCTGGCCTCCTAAAGGTCATCAATACCTCTGCCCTGTTGCTTTGGTTGTTTGTTGTTTTGTTTTTTCTTAAACTGCAGCATGGATTTTAAGAGATCCTATTGTCTCAAAAGATTGTCAGAAAAAAGGCTGGAAAAGAAAGAGGGGTGATAGTTAACCTAAGTCAGAATTGGTTTCATACCAACTATGTTACTGATACAGTGTAATTTCTTTGCCCCCTACTCTCCTCCTTATTTAAGAATGGACATTACAATACATATGGATATGATAAAACAATAGTCCCCCTGTGCCATTACTCTTCCTTGAGTACAACAGAACAAAAATCCCCCCTTTTTCCCTGTCCATTTATTTTACTGCAGCAGAAGTCAAGGTAAAGCGAACCAAAACAACCAACTAGAGCATCAATATATAAACACATTTGTAATCCCTTAAGATAAATGACTAAAAGTGGGGCCACATTAGGATAGACAAATCATAGCTTTAAGAGTTTGACAACCCCAAACAGGATCTTCTAATATGGCAATATCCACTCCTGACAGGCACTTGAAGATACTGATGACTCAGAAATGCATGCACACATCTACCAACATTACCCCTTAGTAGATATCATTCAGCTTGTTTGGCAGAGTTGCTAACAACAGAGTTCATTTCACTTCACACTTTTGGTAGGTAACAATAAGCACCTACCCCAAGCTAGCTCGGTCACACGTGCAGTCACTAGTGAGCTGTGAGTATATCTGCTGGGCAATGTACTCCATCCTAGCTGAATGCCCGAGACAGCTAGGATCAATTTTCTTACAACATACCTTTCTCCACTGATTACAAGCTTATGTTTTATTATGGTATCAGGCACTACAGAAGTGAGAACTTCAAAAGGCAGTTCTCCACTCTGACCAGTATTATTAATACTGCAAATCACAGTCTATTAAAGGCTGGAGCAATTTAAATTATTTATGCTTGGCAATGGAATAAATGGACAATCTCACATGCGTCCCAAGAAAACTATGTCTAAATATGAGTCTGCTGCTTCAAGGGAGATCACATCTACACTTATACAAATGACTGTGTCTCCTGTGGCTTAGCTTAGGATGCTGAAAATTAGGCAGGATATAGACTTCATCCTGAAAACAAATGTCTATGTCACACAGCACAGTAACTTAATGTGATACTGTCTTAGTCTCCACAGTGATCTAATTACAACAGTAAGCTGAGCAGAAAACCTCCACACCTTGGGAACTCCGACTTCCAAGCAAGCATTATGCAGTCAGCCCACATTTTTAGGGCTGCGTATCTGCAGCATGCTCCAGTGCCTGCAGCTATTATATGTTACAGCTCACATGGCCATTGCCTCAATCCTCAGCTAACTTCTCTCTTTAAAAACTCATCAAAATTAGTACATCTGTCCTAACCCTGTGGCTTTTGACAGAATTTCAGTTCACCGAAGGTTAATGCTAATCTCTATAATGCCTTCCATTCATCTAAGCAAGTGGTGAAGACTCTTGATTTTACCACAACTCTCCTAAATTTTACCACAGAAGTGGATGAATGCATTTCTTTTTGGACTTGCATTTGCTGGCAGTTAGCAAGTGTTTAGAACTGAAGTATTTTCTCCGACTGAAAACAGAGAAAATGATTACTACTATGTTAATCACAAAACAGGTATCAGTCTGAAAAAAAATGCCATCTGACTAAAAGCCTGTGAAACATCCAGAATCCAGAGCTGGCATGGGCTGTGGGGAGCAGAAGCCTATCAGGCTTTATAGAAGTAAAGAAAGGTTCTGGCAACTGTGAGATGGCAGAAGGTAAGATAAAGGAAATGTTAACTTGATGTTCACACTGTTATCTAAACAGAGGCCACTTTATCTAAGAACAGGTACCAAGAAAGGTAATTTCAAAAAGAATATTAAAGCTTATGGAACTCATCTGGCAGGAGTCTGGTAAATGGTACTCAAAATCACCTACATGATGCACAGCAGGGGTTCTTTCTTATCTTTTTTTTTTTCCTGGAGTCTTTTCCTGTATGTGTTTTCTCAAAGTACTACCATAACTCAATGCTTTTTCAGGCAAAGTGTACAGAGAAACATCTTGCTGTTTTCACAGATAACAGAAAATACACACTCTCCCTCTAAGAATGTGCATCAGTTGGGATTAGGAGACAGTGAAAGAGATGGCAGCATCACACACATAAACCAAAGCATGTCAATTTGCACTGCTGTACTATTTCACTAAACTGCAAGATAAAATAGTGAAGAGAATGACTCAGTATCTTGCTCATATATGACAACAGGAAGGCTTCATCCTATGACAACAGGCTGATAATTAAGAAAATGGTAAACTTTGCTTTAGTCCAAGAAAAAAAACCACAACAGCAATCCACACTCATTCACTCACACAATTACACCTGCAATGTTTCAACGTTAATGGACATAAAAATTTCTGTCAGTTTGGTATCAATACCAGAGACAGACATGCTTTCCAACACTCATTACTTCAATTACCATTACATACATATATTTAAACTTCAGTCAAAAGACAATCAACCCCTCTTAACTGTAAGATGCTTAGTTTGCTTACTTTACCACAATATTTCCCAAGGTCTTTGCCTTCACTGGTTCCTTATTTTCATCCAGAATCATCACTGTAAAAAAGTAATATAGGAAGAAAACTCCTGTTAAGTAGTGTATTTTGAGGTGGAGGACCGCATCTTTCTTCATGGATATCAACTTTTGTCATACTTCAGCGTGGCAATACACCGATCAACAAAAGGAATTAAGTAACTTGGGAGAGCCAAACTGGATAATCGCTTAACCTTATTAACATTAAGCCTTAAGTACAACAAGTATTAAACAATACTTGTGTTTCGGGAGCAGAAATAGCATTAAATCCCAAAAGGGAAAAATACAGAACTGAACACTAAAAGACAACTTTATAATGGAAATTCTAAACTTCCAAATAGCAAAGGACCCTTCAGATACATGCTAAATACAAGAACAAGTGTCAGGTAACGTAAGAAATGACAACTAAGATTACTGGATGCTAACACAATTAATGTAAGAAGTACTATTAACAGTACCTAAGTGTGTCTGTTTTTCAAAGGCTCTCTGGAGACCCAGAAAGGTGCTCCCCAGATGACGAGGCTTATTCTAGTCTTACACAAAGAGGTAAAGTAACTCATGAGCTACCCAAAGCCACACAGCAGAACAATGCTAGAGTACAGGGAAGAATCCAGACCTCCCAAACAGAAACCTCTCTGGATGACACTGGCCCCATCACCTTTAATGAAAGCTTCATACCCTGGTACTGAGGTTTCTGAGGTAAACCACCTGAAATTTCCCAGATGACAGAACAGAAGAAGCTATCTACTATAACCACCCATTCCCATCCAAACCTGTGGGCATAAGGAAGGAATGACAGATATCAGCTTGGCCTGTGATAAATGGAATTAAACAAGCAACTAAACCATGTAAAAACAGGGAGGGAAGGTTTTGACAGACAGGACTGATGTGAATTTTAAAATATGCTTTTTGAAGCCTGCCCAAGCAAAGAAATGTTCAGCTGGATCTAAATTGCTACAAATAATTTTACATTCTGTATCAAAATGTTCCAGAGGAAATGGGGAAAAGAGGATGACAGACTTCTGACTAAAACCTTGCTAAGGCGCTTATGAGTAATGTCATCTCCTATCTATCCAAAGAATGCGAACATCTGTAATTTACTATTTCTGTCTGAAGCCACTACTTCAAAGAGGACGGTAATTTTGTAGTAACTGAAGAGCCTGCAGAAAGCAATAGCTCAGCACATTGACACAAGCAAGTACACAAGGCCAGTTTTACATATCAGTGACTTGGAGTAACTGGGATAGGAAACCAAAAGGATGAATGGACATATAAAAGGCATTTATGAAATACAGCAAGAATGGCATAAATAAAACCTCTTTATAATCTGTATAGACTTTTTTCTTATATATATTTTTAATGGTGTAAGAACAGTATTGTTAGATTCAGAGAATTTAGGCTCAGAACACACAATGAAAAAGACTCAGTCACATGTAACTTTCAGTGCTTTCTCTCCTCTTGTCTCACAGAATCATAGAGTACTGGCTTGGAAGGGACCTCAAGGATCATCTGGTCCAACCTTTCTTGGCAAAAGCACAGTTGAGACAAGATGGCCCAGCACCCTGTCCACCTGAATCTTAAAAGTGTCCAGTGTTGGGGACTTCACCACTTCCCTGGGGAGATTATTCCAATGTCTGATTGTTCTCACTGGGAAATTTTTTTCTCTTGTATATAATTGTGATCTCCCCAGGAATAACTTTTACCCATTACCTCTTGCCTTTTCCATGTCACTCCTTGTTAAAAGGGAGTCTCCATCATACTAATGTAAAATATAACCAGTTTATTGTAACTATTTTATCAAGGTAGCAATTCCAGAATTTATTCTCCTCCTTGCAAGCAGTGTATTTCCAACTAAGGGTACTGATGGAGCTGGCAGAAGTGCTCATCAAGTCACCTTTCATCATTTATCAGCAGTCCTGGCTAACTGGGGAGGTCTATGTTGACTGGAAGCTAGAAAATGTGATGCCCACCTCCTAGAAGTGTTGGAGGGAGGATCCTGGGAACTACAGGCTTGTCAGCCTGACCTCCATGTCAGGAAAGGTTATGAAGAAGATCGTCTTGAGTGCCATCATGAGGTACACACAGGACAACCAGGTGATCAGGCTGAGTCAGCATGGGTTTATGAAAGGCAGATCCTGCTTGACTAACCTGTTCTCCTTCTATGATACGGTGACTGACTTCGTGGATGAGGGAAAGGCTATGGATGTTGTCTACCTGGACTTTAGTAAAGCTTTTGACACTGTTTCCCACAGCATTTTCCTCAAGAAACTGTCTGCTCAGGGCTTGGATGGTTGTATATTGGATAAAAAAAAATTGTCTGCATGGGCACGCCCAGAGAGTGGTGGTGAATGGAGTTAAATCCAGTTGGCATTCAGTCACAAGTGACTCCATGGGTCACTACTGGGGCCTCTTACATTTAATATACTTACGAATGATCTGGATGAGTAGATTGAGGGCACCCTTAGTAAGTTTGCAGGCAACAGCAAGTTGGGCCGGAGTGTCAATATGCTTGAAGGTAGGGAGACTGAGGGATCTGGACAGACTGGATTGATGGGCCAAGGTCAATGATATGAGATTCAACAAGGCCAAGTGCTGGGTCCTGCACTTAGGTCACAACAACCCCATGCAATGCTACAGGGTTGGGCAAGAGTGGCTGGAAATCTGCCTGGCAGAATAGGACCTGGGGGTGTTGATCGAACAGCCACCTGAACATGATCTGTCACTGTGCCCAGGTGGACAAGAAGACTAACAGCATCCTGTCTTGTACCAGAAATAGTGTGGCCAGGAGGAGAAGGGAAACGATCATCTCCATTTACTCAGCACTGCTGAGGCTGCACCTCAAATACTGTGTTCAGTTTTGGGCCCCTCATTACAAGACAGATACTGGGGTGCTGTAGTTTGTCCAAAAGAGACCATCAAAGGTGGTGAAGGGTCTAAAGCACAGGTCTTATGAGGAGTGGCTGAGGGAAGCGGGGTTGTTTAGCCTGGAGAAAAGAAGGTTCAAGGGAGACCACCTCATCCTCTACAACTACCTGAAAGGAGGCTGTAGTGAGGGGGGTGTGTGTGGGTCAGTCTCTTTTCCCAAGTAACAAGTGATAGGACAAATAGAAATGGCCTCAAGTTATACCAGGAGAGTTTCAGATTGGACATAAAGAAAAATTTCTTCACTGGAAGGGTTGTAAAGCATCGGAAAAGGCTGCCCAGGGAAGTGGTAGAGTCAGCATCTCTGGAGGTATTTAAAAGACACATAGATGTGGTGCTTGGAGACCTGGTTCTGTGCTGACCTGGCAGTGGTGGGTTAACAGCTGGACCTGATGATCTTAAAGGTCTTGCCCAACCAAAACAATTCTATGATTCTATTACTCCATTTCAATATACAAACATTGGGGGAAGGGAGATATTATACTGCTCACTCCTAAATTACTGAAGAAATGACTTAATTTTTCAAAATATGCAACTTGCTTCAGTTTGAAAACAATGCAATGAAGCGATCTGGAAAGTGTTCAAGTAGATGAAGGGGAAAGCACAATATAATGTCTTATGTAAAGCAACAGAGCTAGAAATGAATGCGATATCTTGATTCATTTTTAAATGTAATTTGTGTAACTGCATTTTGATATCATAGCTAAACATTGCTTTTATTCTTTATACTCTTAAAAAAAAAAAAAATCAGGTTATTTCAGCAATATTGTGACAGGAAATAATTTGGCTGTGTTTAAAAAAAGTAGATTTTGTAACTTTATATTTATATTGCAAGATGAATACAACATAACTTCAACAATGTCCAAAACCATTATCAGTTGCATGTATAATCTAAAAATACAGAATCTATCTTCCAAATAAATGTCAGGATGTCTTCTAATTAGTGCAATAACAGCAGGAAAACAACATCAGAACAGAAGTAGGTGACATCAAGACAGCTGCCAGTACAGAGCAATTTCAAGTTGCACTATTTTATGAATGGCTGCATTACAGGACATAATTGTCCTCAAACTAAACACTGGAAGAGGTAAAAATCTTTTACAAATCTTTAGTGAATTTTAATGCTCATTTTAATTTTCCCTTTTAAGGCATGCTAATGACATTTCCTTCATTCTAGCTGAAGAAATTCTTTACCTACACTGGGCCCAGTTTCCAAAAAATTAATAGAAAATATGTACATTCTTGGTTCTCATACTTTTTTCTAGGTCTGACTATAATCTGATAGCACGTGTGATGAAACTACATTACTTCACTCTTTTCTGGACAAATTTCACATCTTTGTGTAACAGTTGTTTTTAAGCCATTGCTTGTCTTCATGCCGTAACTGAAAATGCCAAAACCTGGAGCTGCTGAAAATACTGATTTTCTTTAATGGTCACTTCCACTTGTATGTATTACAAGAAAAAAAAAACCAAACAAACAGCTTATCTCTTTCTGGCCAATGACGTAAGCACTCTTCCTGAAGATGGTTTGATCTTTAATGTAATTTTTTGGGGGGCCTCAAGTAATTCTTGAAAACTATGTTAAAAATCAGTGTTCCCAAGTATGAAAATATATTTGCATTCTTAGTCCTGTGACTGCATGCAAATACCTTCCAGACAATGACTGATCATTCTTTTAATGCTGGTACATAGTATAACATTTCTCCCACCTGGAAATAAAAATACTCCACAAGTACTAAAAAGGAATGTGCTTAACAACTCTCTGAAATATGAACCTGTAGGCCTTAACAAAAAGGCAGAAAAAAATGACTTAGATTTTCTTTTAAAAAGTATGAGGTGAGTTCAAATAGAAGATTTATATCCTTGACAAGATGCTTGTTAGCTCACTATGACATACCTGTGGATGACACACACCTCAGTAAGAAGTTCCTGTATGCACTTCAGAATACTACCAATATAAAATTGCAGGGATGAAAGAAAAACTAATCAATCCAATCAATGTGTCCAAGACATAATTGAGGTACATCTCTCAAACCAAAACTATTTAGGTGCTAAAAATTGAAAACACAGGTATAATAGAACCCTCAGAGTGCATGTTATAGCAGTTGTCTAGTTATCATTTCCTCTTTTCTCGATATTTATTATTAATATTTTTATTCACAATTTGACAATACAAATTTTATTGTAGCTCTCATTTAAAACAGTGCAACTGTAGATAAAGCCTTAAAGCACAGTATTTTTTTCATATCTTTCTTACATTCAGTGTAGAAGTATGTGCTAGCCCTTTCATATAATAAAGGTAGGAGTAGTCAATAGATTTTCTTGAACATAACTCTTGAGTTTCTTATTGACAACCACATTCCACGACACACAAAAAAAGCAGAGCTTCCTGTTACAGGAACAAGGAAAATGTGTTAAGATTGTAATTTGTCTTCTCTATCAGCTATGAAAATTAAAGAGCACATGCTTAAGAACATAACAAACATCCTTTTTTAGTTGTATGTTTACCACAATCTTACCATTGTATCCTGGCACTGGTTTTCCTGCCTGTCCAGGTGGAGGTGTTGTAGAGTTCCCCAAACCAATACAGGAAGCAGTAATTGCAGAACCAGATTCTGTTAAAAGATGACAAATACTGTCAGTTAAGGTTGGTCTTAGTGTCATTAAGTATTTATTGGTTCTGAGTTTCACTTCTAGTTCAGCAAATCGAAATAATAAAATATATACATTTTTTAACACAGACATCAGGAACTCTCAATCAAAAAACCCTGAGGGGAGAAGGAAAAATTGAAATTTCTAAAATCAGTTTGGATTTGTTTGACTCTGATACACTCGAATGAAAACACTATAAACTTGAAAGGAAACGTCACCATACTTATCTATATGTCCCTGCTTTTTGGATGACAGTGAATAAGACTGAGTGGAGGTCTGCTTATGCTAAACAAGAATCACAAGTTCTAAAACTTTATGAATAGGTCTTTATAATTGCTGCTATTTCTTCTATTGTCTTCTCAATTATCAGTGGACATATCATTTTCATATTTACCCAGTGCTCTGATCTCTAAGCTGTACATTCAGTTCTCATGGGTCAATAAGATTTTTTATATACATAAAAAAGTACGGTTTTTTTAGTACTTGTACCAGATATTAATTCAGAGAGGGAATCCCAAAAGCAACCACTATTTGAGGTAGGTTAACAAGTCCTGAATGCTAAAGATTCCCTTAAAATGTAGAAGTACAAAGGAATACTGTCAAAGGACAATATGAATCTCCGTGCTGAACATTTCTTGGGAAATCAATGTACATGTTCCAAACAGGATGCTGGATTGAAATACCAATTTCACAAATGTATCATAAAACACCAACCCATTTCTAGGACAGCATTTTTCATCACAAATAAAACCAGTCTGACTTGGAAGTGGAATTCAATTCAAAATCCCGTTCAAAAGAAATCATCACTGTTCAGAATAATACAGAAAAATAAGTACTAATGAGAATTTTCCTTGCCAATTATGTGTAATACAAGTACTGTGTGGTCTCTTTATATATTTCTAATAAGTAAAGTTGCTTAAGAATCTTTGGTTTGAATGAAAGTTGGTTTCTTTAAAATTCAAGTCAGTACCTATCTGCAGGTTCCGCAACAGCTTGAATAAGGATAACGCTTATCAGCTGAACATTGTATTCCACCTACCCCTTACATTAGGTTTCTAAATATACAGACATCATTTACCTGACACTCACTTGTTTGTAGTTGCAGATTCTCTGAAATTAATGCACAGTGTCTGGACAGATTTGCAACATTGAAGTCTTTAAGAATCTACATATTTTTAATGTAAGGAACAGAAGAGTAGATCTGTCTACCAGTCTTCAAACATTGAGATGCTAACATTCCACTCACTACATGAGCATGTTAGCTCACCCTCTGGCTGTAGAAGGCATTTGGGGGGAAACTGGAGCACAAAACCCATTTGCTTTTTGCGTAACCCCTTATAATGTGACAATGAAACTGCTATTTAGAAGAGCAATGTCTTACACTGGAAGAGTAGTGTTTCACAGCTAGTTTGGTAACTACATTCAATATCTGCTCAGAGTTATAATGGAATTAATATATCTATCTCTGAGAATAATGAAAAGCACATCACTTAGACTTGGAAGAGAGTTAGTGAGAGTTCGTGTGAGTTTATCTTAAAATCATGTCAAAGTGTCCCAAGTCTCTCCCTATGTTTTTGATTTCAGGATGAGGGCCAATGCAAAGAAATAGCCCTCAAAATTCAAAGATGTGACTCACTTTGTTTTGTCCCACTCCACATGTAAGTGAAAGATTTTATTTTAAAGATATTTCAATATTATTGAGCTATATTGTGCAGTTAATGAATAGTCCAATATAGGCATTTTTGTTGCATTTACACCTCTGAAAGCAATTCTTATGTCAGGGAAGGTGCTGCTGATGCAGAAGCAGGAAGTGTACTCTCTTCCAAGTAGCAAGGGGAGTCAGGAAGGGTACGCCTGAGTATTCATCAAAAAACTTCCACCCACCCCTCTGCCTGCCTTGCAGAAGCTGTGCTCTGCCAAACGATGCAGAGCAACAGCTAGTAAGTTCTCTGCTCAGAATTATTTTGCGCATTCACAGTCATCTGTCAAGTTCAATCCAAATAAACAATTTTGAAATAATTCAGGATTTCCAAGATGAAAAATTCCCTGTATCATTTATATTCCTGATACATTACAATTTCCAGACCATGCCTCATATTCCTCAATGTAATAGACTGTCACACTGCTGAAATATTGTATTTTCTGGTAGGAAGTACTTTTGGAAAATACACTGCATTCTGACGTTAATATTAGAGTTAGGGCTGTACTAAGTGAGTAATGTAAGGCTGTCCGCTCTGAATTTCACAGGGTGCAATGGATAGACACTAGAAGCATGCAAAAGAGGTGGGAAGTTATGGAGCACAAGACAAAAAAAAAAAAAAAAAAAAGAGAAGAAAAAGGAGCAATTGTCATACATCAGCACATTGTGAATACAATAAATATAATACATTAAATTTCATTAGGGCTCTGATGTTTTGAGGCATTCTCCTTGCAAAGTTGTCATTTTGGTTGAGGGAAAGTAAAGGAATTACTACAGCAGAAGACAGCAGTGATAAAATGGAGAGGAAGGTCTGTAGAAGGAAAAAAGCTTAGGCAGCAACTGATAACAGATCCATCCACATAGCCAGAATGGAGCTCTGAAGAGACTCCTTGCACATTCTCCCTCTGTACAGTGGTCATTTGAATTATGCCAGAAAGGGTGGAATGAAGAATTCAATAAAATAACAGCAACATGCTTTCTAGTATGGTAACAACTACTGGGTATCCAGGAGCAGAAAACCACAGCACCAGATGAATTATAGCACTCAAAATATGCATCATAGCATATCACACTGCTTCCTTATAAAAACACCAAATCTAGTACCTCACAGAAATAATATGTACTGGGAGAGTCCTGAAGATTCAGGGGCCCGATCATCAAGTATTCATACAGACCTCATTCCCTTCATCCTTCAGCATATGACTGCAGAGCAAGGAAGTCAGTTCTCCAGTCAATTCTTCATCACTAAAACCCAAGCAAGTTTGTAAGTCTCTGACTGCAGTAGCAGTAGGTGGCCTCACTGAAAACTTGTGACTTAGCATGGCTCACCCTGACAAATTCTGTCTAGATAGCCATACTGCAGGTTGGTTGCTCAAGTACCACTTTCGTCTTATGCTTACCAGTTTTGCAAGATAATTTCAGCTAATTACCTTTGCTTCTGTACTTCCAGCAAGGACTCAAAATCATCCACTGTACAATTCTGCTATGCAGCTTTCTTCACCTATTCTCTAGAAAAGGTCTATGCCCTTTGCACAGATCCAGGTTGGTGCATGATACACAATAGACTATTAGCTTGTAGAAAGACCAAGAACACCTGGCTAGTGCTCAGTATTTAACTACAAACAGTCTGATGCTAATTATCCATAAACATTAAAAGAAGGAGATGACACCTGGCCACTATTATCCCACGGCAATAAAGGGCACAGAAGAAAATGGGTTGGATTAGATGCAGTGTGATGCATAATGCTGGGCTGGTAGATTGCCACAAAAGTCCATAGTACAGCTGCATGAACATTGTTAGTATTTGTTGATATGCTGTGATTTTTACTGCCTTCTAAAGGTAAAGGTTAGTGAAAATTACTTTTCCAATCCATGATAATTATATCATGAACTTCCCCATCCATTTTGCTCATTTCCCCTTCATTTTGCTTCAGCCTGTCATCAAATGAAGTAAAATTTAAGATAGAGCATGCATTTACTGAAATTCTGACCCTCTAATATATTTAGCAGGATACTGCAGCAAATTATGTAGGGTAGCAAATTTAGCAGGGTACTGCAGAAAAGTGAGAGGAGCCACAAGGAGACAACAATGACTGAAGAATCTGGAGGGCTGTAAATTCTTAAGGATTTCCTGATTCAGTTTTACCAACTGTCAGAAAGCAAGTGTGAAATTAAATCCAATTCACACCTTATATACAATTAGGTTAGATTAAAGACAGTCTGTCATTCTAAACTCTCAAAGGCTTTTTGGGTATTAGTGAAACTTCAAAAACTCTGTCATGCATCATTTGATATTTCATTTCACCCCTTATTTCTGAGGAGTATGACAGATGCAGTAGAAAAATTCTTGAATGCTGATGTTAATTATCATTTATTTTTCCTCCATCTGACTGCATTCTTAACTTATTCCTCTTGTAAATAAAGTGCATGCAGCATCAACACCAGAAAT
Source organism: Todiramphus chloris collaris (assembly GCA_025345505.1). NCBI lineage: Eukaryota > Metazoa > Chordata > Aves > Coraciiformes > Alcedinidae > Todiramphus > Todiramphus chloris. The sequence continues at coordinate 42,396,020 of JANVCC010000010.1, read as the reverse complement.
ACCAGGTGCATACAGAATGCCAAAATATGGTAAGTGGCAGGGGTCTATCTTGGCAAAGCCCACAAGAAGAGGTGAGATATGCAAGTTATTTGTAATCAAGGTTTTCATACTTTTCTTACAAGGGGTTTTTCAACTCCTTACAAACTTAAGTAAAGCTAGGGTAAAGAGTATGCAGTAAACCTACTGGAAATAATTAAAGCATATTCATATTTAAATAAATGTGTAAGTATTCCCCTGTTATTCAGCACTGAGAATGATAGCTTCAAGCTTGTTTGCACAATCTCAGAATCGTGATGTTAGTATTCACCTGACTATGGAGCAATATTGATGTGTGTACAACAGATCCGTACAGCTAGCCAGAAGCAGAGTGTTCCCCTCTTTTCTTGTGAACATACAGAAGCACAGGAAAAAAAAATTATATCACAAAATGAGCTAAAGGTATTTGAAAATCTGAAGCCTGTTTCTCAAAGTACAATCCATTTTGTTTGTTCATTAATATATTTTCTGAAAGTGCCTGAGTTTCCATGTTTATTAGTATTTAACATCAGAAGAGAAAGTAGAAATTCTTTTATAATTTTCTAGATGCTACAAAGCACTTATAGTCATAACGCATCTATTACCATGAATACATATTACACTTGTGACAACCAAATACTTCTTCTATTACATTGCTATATTCAATCCACTCATTTGAAAACAAAATCAAGCCCCAAATCCATTAAAATTCCCCCAAGGCTTCCTTTCTCAATCTTATCCAAACACAGAATGTATTTACAAACTGTGCTGTTTGTGGTATCATACATTTACAGAAGGCCTCAGAAGATTGCAAAGCACATCCAAATGAAATCTCCAGAATAAATGTACAAATTGTAAGTGTAAAGCAGCTCTAACTAGCTTAAAGAGTGGGGGGCCATGACAAATATTAAAACCAAAGAAGGAAATAAGTTCAGTTATCAGAAACTGGTCAGCTGGTCATAAAGCACCAGAAGTTTATGCATTCATTTTTTAAGTATACCATGCTCCTTTGTCTCCAAATGGTGATTTGTACCATACATCATATAAGTTGCCTATAGCAAAATGACAGCCAAGATAATCAGAGAACAGAAAGCTTTCTGGTCAGATTTTGAAGATGCCAAAAGCCATGTTTAAAAATGCATTAAGTCAGACACTGCATTGAATTACAATATATTTTCAGAGTAAAAATTATTTTCAAATTTTTATTTTCCTCCTACTGTAACATCATAACTGACACATAATGAAATACTAAGAGATAAATGGAGATGATAAAAAGCAATTACATATCTCTGTGCTAAGAGTTTACTGTTTAATCATTTGAGGATATCTTAATATATTGTATGCATAATAATACTGCCAAGATGGAAAATAGAGCTAAAAATACTACTGTGCAGTTCAAATATTTTTTTCTGTATCAGGGTCTAACTGGGTAGCCTTAAATCTTGCAAAGGATCATTCCTTCCATGCACCAGATCCATGCAGCTTACTACCACCTTTCCTCTTAAATCATCAGGAAAAATCATCTGTTTTACACTAAGGAGGACTTTATTCTCTGAGCAACAGAAAAAAAAGTAGTTGCCATGCAACAAGAATGAGATCAGGAACCTGTAACATCTTCACACACATACAAACTGGAGGTGCCGTCACAGCTTGTCTCCTGCAGGCAAATGAGACTCCACTATTGTTATTTAATATACACATTTCTAAAGCTGTTCCCTCTTCTACTTTTGCCTATTCAGTGCACATTCCTGCCATCTCTGACCCAGTAGCATCTTTGCAACTTGGTACATTTCCCAAAATGCATGGGAGGACTGAAAGCCACATGAAATGTACATCTGAAACAACCCTCAAAAGAAAACAATTTTTGGAGGAGAAAACACACTTCATGAAATGGGAGAGACAGTGAACACCACCAAAGATCACAATAAGCCTATGCAGCTGTAATGATTCATTCAAAGTCAAAATACCTTAGAGAATATATATATAATCCAGACGTACATTCTTTCACATCCAACACACACATAAGAAGTACACGGTTATAAACAAGACATTTCTGTGAAAAGTATTCCTCAGCTAAACAGATATGGCCTTAATTTCTGAAGGAGAATCCTTTTCAGCCAAATTCCACAGAGAAAACTCGTGAAAATTCAAGACTGAAAGATGAGTATAGATTATTTTAATACTGAAATGCTACATAGTGCAACATAATGAGGGAAGCAACATCACCCATTTTACTAAAGCATGCCACACACCATACATGATGGAGATGCTAAGTGGTGCTAGCGTGAGCAGAGATTCAATATTTTACCATTAGATTATCAAGGATTACACCCAATAAAATGCTCAAATCGGAACACCAGTAGTCTTCAATGTTTAAATCTTTTCTCTAACCACAAAACTAGTGTGTCAAATCCTAATTTAAATCCACGTCACTGTTTTAAGTTATGGTAAATTAGCATAAGGTAAAAATTGCAAGAACAATCAATGCTCAAACCTCAAGAGAGAAGCAAATCAACAGGACTACTTAGGAAAAAGCTTAATTTTGACACAGGTTGACCAGCCAGTCAAAGAAAAAAATACATGCAAGTCCTGTTCTTTTTCCTTTCTCTGAAGCTAATGGTAAAGGTCACTGTACAGAATGAGATAGCCACACACTACTGAAAGGTCAGTCTCTGCTTTGACAATGCCCGTGGCCCCTATAAAAATTTCTCCCTCTCTCCCTTTCAGTAAGGACAAACAAAACCATATCTGAACTGGATGGCCTAACATGATGCTGCAGGAATGATGAGCTACTGTAACTAATGACACACAGTCTGCATCTGCACAAGTCTCATTACTAAGCAACAAACGATGGCTGAAACAATCTTTATGTTCATACCCTTAAAGGACTGAATGCAAGTCTCCAGGAAGAGGCATGATAAATGATCACTTTTCTCCTCTTCCTCTACATGAATATCATTTACAAGTTCAGTTATGCAGAAAATCATGCTCACAGGACTCTGTAATTCAGGGCTGCAGAAGTTTCTGCAGAGTAATTCCCACTTCCATAGAACTATTCTGCAGGATATCAGCTTCCACCAAAAAAATACGAACCCAGTCTTGACAGGATACACACGCCTTTAAAAAGCATGAATTGCATCTATACTGAGGCATCACCTGATGGCCTAAACCAGTAGCTTGGACTTTGGAATAAAATTGTTTCATTTCTTTAATCTCAGATGCATACTTCTGGGGTCCATAACTCCAGAGCCCAATTTCTGGCATTCAAAAGAAAAAAATAATTCCAATTTATTATTTTGATGCAGATTAAACTGCCACTGTTTGTTTAGTTTATTTTTCCTCCTTCCTCTTGGTCTGAAAGTTACAGCATACTAAAGGAATGCACTGGACTGGAATGCATCATAATAAGGAATACACTGGACTGATATGCACAGTTTTGAGTAGGGCAAAGCAAAAGATGATTAAGAACAGTTCTGTAGTAGAAATCTGGAAAGATTAGCTAACACAATTCAGTTGCAAAATCCATCTTTCTAGCTAATCATGAGAAGAAGATTCTGCACAAGGTTGCCAAGACAACACACTGGAAACTGAAGACTGGGGATCACGTCATGCTGCTTGGACACCACATTAATAAACTATTCCCCAAGCATGACTGAGGTAGGCAGTAGTTCATTGAAATATATTACAGTGAGTATACTTAATTACAATTAATGTTTTTTTACACTAAATTCCAGTGATACATTTCTTTTGTTTGTAGAGTCCTAATAAAAGATATGTATGACCATTACTCACCTGTGGAATTACATAATAATAGTATGCCCTAATAAAAATATTACCAGCTTAGCATTTGCATGATTTAGAGATAAGAGACAGAGAAGAAACAAGAACAATTTTAAAGTGATAGAGTGTATTAATTAATTGTGCTACAGAACTTGGGAAATTCCTGTCAGTAATTTTTATCACACTATGTCTCAGAGTATCCAAGATCTCATTACAATGTATGCATAGTATAATCTTCTTTTTCAGCATCCATAACATAGCAAGCACTATGTGGTTTTTGTCCTCATGCCTGCTGCAGACACCTATTCCTTACTGGATAAAGCAGCTTATTTCCATGAAACCAGAAAACATGCACAGTCTTCCCATAGTTCTGCCTGCTAGTGACCTGACACTCAGGACATGAAGGATATCTCCAATTTGAACCTCCTACACATGCAAACTCTGTAACTTTGATTCCCATAGTACATGACCAAAAAAGTTGTATGGAAACATATCTCATGACTGAGATTTTATGCATGTCATATTTTATCACTGAATTTTCAGTTTCAGTTCTGTTGCATCTGAATTTTCCTATGCAACCTCAAAGACAGTGTCACAAAATATTTTATTTTAAAATATCAAGACAAAAACCCCTCTTTACATCCTATATTTATTAGGAAGAAATAGAAATCTGGCTTCTTAACTTTTTTTTAAGTGTCAAAAATAATGTGGTAGAGTTTCAATTTATTTATTTTTACTAAAAAATACTGAATAGCTAACATGAAAGCAGTTGAGGATGTTTAACACAAGCTTTCAGAGCCTTTGTACTTCCACAGCTCATCACAACCTCATGACTGTTACCTTTTTTTTTTCTTCTAGTAATCAAAGCTATCTCCAAAACCAAGGTAACACAGACTCACATTTCTTTGTGTATTGAGGCCTCTCCCATAGATGTGACACAGCATGTACAACTCTAGCAAAATGCCCTGTAAGGTATTTGCATGGAATACTGAAACAGATCTACTGTATCATTTCCTCAAAACACAACTACACACAGAGAAAGAACAAGATCCAAAATCTGTATTCGCATTCCCTTTCAGACAAAGTATCGCAAAATATATGTAAATATGACAAGAAAGTTTCATCTCTCAGAAAAAAAAAAGCTCTGTTTTCTAAAACTGAATTTGCATTGGGCTTGCTGGATAGCCTGGGGCAAAATACTTGTCTTTCTCAATTCACTGTCTGCAGGACTGGAGTAATTTTACTTACTTCACAGGGCATTAAAAGAATTAATTTGCTTGTGATTGCAAAATTACTTTGAAGATGAAAACTGTTATTTAAATATCTAAAGTGTCATTTCATATAAATAAGCAAAAACTAAACACCTGCCCAAATCCAAAGCAAGATTATCCTCTCTTCATGTACAGATGAGCACAGGATCTGAAAGTACTATTCTTTTCATGCACTACCATGTCTCCAAAGAAAATAGCATGTGCTTATCAGTTCTTACTGCCTCAAACCTTACTTGCTGCTCATTCATCCTGTGACATACATTTTGCAGCTTGTAAGATGTGCTTACTATACTTTTAATATATTAACATTTAATGTAAGTGTTACTGATAATGACATACTAGCACAAATCAAAGTTTTAATCAATCAGGATTTCCAGGTGTAGCTGCGTAGAAGTCCCCTAATGACAGCTTTCTTCTGTTTCAAAGTACTGTTTCAATCCACAGTGATTTCGTATACCCCATAGATCTTCCAAAGACAAAATGAAAGAAAACTCTGTCTACAATTCTTTGTCCACACTCATTTATTTCTAGTTTCAATATATGGCAAAGGGACCAAGAGTATGAAGTTAGCTTAGTAAACCTGAAGAAACAACAGTCCCTTTTTATTTTATAATACTTTGACAGATTTTTGTTTCCCTTCACTCATACTCATTTCAATCTACAAATAATGACTCAGTCACTTCTCATCTCTACAAAGCCAATCTTCTTCCTCCTTTTCTCAGTCAGAAACAAGGGAGTAGAAGTTACCCCATCACACAAGAAACTCGGGAATAAAAATTACCCTATCATACAGAAAGCACTAATTAGCCAAATACTAGATTGCCCTCCTCCTCCTCCATCTTTTGCTTAGCCTCAGTTGAAAAAGTCAATAACTAAGACATAACTACATCAGTAAGATTTATATGCTTTCAGTTGTAATTTTTTATTTTAGAGATAAAATGTCCTGGTGGGCAGCAAGATGACCATGAGGTAGTGATGCATCCTCACAGCAAAGCAAGAGCATCCTGGGCTGCAAAAGTAAGAATGCTGATAGCAGGTTGACAGAGATGATCCTCCCTCTCTGCCTGGCACTGGTGGGGTCACATTTTGAGGCGCCACTTCTGGGTTCCTCAGTACAAGACACGGAGCTACTGGAGAAAATCCAGTGAGGAGCCAGGGAAAGGGGTATCTTTTATACAGGGAAAGTCTAGGAGAGCTAGGACTGTTCAGTCTGGAGAAGGCTTGGGGGAGAGAGATGTTATCAATGTGTACAAATATTGCATGGGAGGGAATGAAGAAGATGCAGCCAGACATCTCAGTGGTGCCCACTGACAGGACAAGAGGCAACAGGCACAAACTAAAACACAGGATATTGCAGCTGAGCCCAGGAAAAGACATTTTTGCTGTGAGGGTTGTCTAACGCTGGCATAGGCTGCCCAGAGATCTTGTGGAATCGACATCCATAGAGACTATTCAAAACCAGATAGGATCCTGATCATCTCTCTCTGAATCTACCTGAGCAAGAAAGCTGACCTCAGGATGTCCTCATCAACCTCAGTGTTTCTGTGACTATTCCTTCCTTCTTTCTCCTTATCCCTCCAAATACAGTCCTCTGATAGGAACTCAGACTTAGTAAATTTCTTCCTCCAGACTGAATGCCTTACTAACATTCAACAGCACACATTTCTACAGAAATCAATTGGAAATAAAAATGGGTCTTCATTCTAATCAAGTTACTAAGTGCTCTCAAAGATAGCTCATTAAGTTCTGCTACAATTTAATTTAAGAGCAGGACATGAATATAAAATTCAAGAAACATACTCTGAGCTGTGCTCGTAGTCTTCTTTGACAAGTGACACAAACACAGTTGTACCTCTACATACTATGAGTACAAATTATATCCACATTGATACGTAAGATACATCTGAATGAACACAGTAACATTAAACTTTTACACTAAATATACATCAAAGCTACAGGCAATCATATATATACACACAGATAAAACCACACGCAAAATTACATATTGATATTGCTTACTGCCAGTTCCATAGCTACTCAAAGACATTATTTATCTTTCAACCTTTTCCAGTTAATTGCTCATTCTGCATCACTGAGACCTGTTTCCACATACAGACATTGGGATTATAGAGAAGTGAGAAAAATATAGGTCTCATCCCTAGTATTTACCAGTTAATTAGCAGAATATCTCAAGATTGTATAAAAAGTGACACTACCCTCCAGTACTTTCTCAGTATTTAACTAAGACTGTGGGGTTTTCTGTAAAAAAATTTATGAATTTTAAGCCTCCTCAACTGATTTTATTAACATAACACGTTATACATGAACTGAAGAGGTTTCCACTTCTTATTTTAATTTTATATATCTGCTATCTGCCCCATCACAGGGTAATCAAAACTTTTTTCTCCATAGAAAGAGAGACCAGAGAAAATCTGCATCTCAGAACAATGATGCACAGAAAATAGAAGATGTATTCTTGGAAGGGAGTGAAGGAGGGAAGGGAGGGAGGAAGCAGCTTTTGTAATACACTTCCTTAGCTTAAATAGCAATAATGTGTGCAAGAAGCAAAATCTGAGTCTGATCATAAAATAGTGAAATTTAAAAATATATTAAACTATAGTTATAAGGAGAAAGATTTGATAAGCCTTAATCCAGAATTCAAATGAGATTTTTGCAAAGTTCTGCATAGACCCATACTTTGATTCCTTCATTGCAGTCTACATATCTAATCCTCCTCCAGTGAAATAAATGGGAGACATTCCAAAATAATCAATAGAAGTTGGACAGGATCCATATAGAACAATATTAAGGACCAAGGAGTTTACTGTGTGCTGCAGATTGGGAAGTTTTAATTACAAAAAACGTTAAGTGAAAAAAACATAAACCTGAAAGCTTCCTTAAAAAACAAATTTTCTGTCACAAAATTGTCATACATGCAAACAATATAAACATACAAAAATGACTGATGCAAACTTTTTTCTTTTTTTTTTTTTTTAAAGACAACAGCATTCGAAAATACCTCTTTTTTTCTGTACAGCTTTTAAAAATGCTGTGTTTTAAATCTATCTGGAAATCACTTTACAGACCACTTCTGAAATAAACATTCTTCCTGCTTGACTTTTTATTCTCACGCTTGGTCCTGCCCATTTAAATGTTCATGTAAAGAGAAACTAGTTCTGCCTGCAGACTTGGGAAACAAGTCTGAATATATTTCTTCACCATATTTTACAAACAGTATTTTAAAATACTCACCAGTTTGCCACCAGTGGTCCAAGACAGGTACCTTGAAGATCTTTTTTGACCACTCTAGTGTATCCACATCACAGTGCTCACCAGCTACAAATAGCGTTCTGAACCTTTAAATAAAAAAAAAAGGTAAAATATACATCTTGATCTGGATGGGGAAAGGAAAACAAGATAAATTCAATATTCTCTGATTGGTGACCCAGATAAAGAGAAAAGGAGAGGGAAGACTCTTACTCTCTTTATGGTCCTTTCTACTAACAATTAGAATCTTAGCAATATTAATTTAAGCTACTTAATACATCATGTAAAAGAAGCCTTATTTTCTGAATGCAAAGACCTTGGGAGATGAGAGGCAAGTCAATGGAAGTGAAAAACAATTAAATGCTCTGTACACAGGAATGAGGTAGATAACCAGTAGGCAAAAAATAAGAATGAAATACCAGAAAGGGCAAGAAAGAACTATCAGAAAAATTAGTAAAGAAATCAACAGAACTAGAAGGAAATACCAGTAGCTTAACCCTGAGTTCCAAGTTGTTAATGACATTCCATTTAAACACATTTTAGTATTTTCTGAATGGTTGAGTCATCTTTTTGTAGGCATTTGTAAATAAGTTTAGGGGGAAACAATGGGACATGAAGCCATTTTCCTGTGGAGAGGCAGGCTATATATACATACATTTTAAAAATAAAAAAGATCTTGCTAAATAGTGCCAATCAGAACAACATTCAGCAGCTTTAGGTCCCTGATCGCAGTACCAGACTTCAGCTCATTTGACTGGACATTCCACAGCCAACTTTGGCAGAGAAGAGATGCAACACCTGTCAGTCCTGGAAGATGTGATCTTCACATTTGTACCATGAAATTACGTGGCGATATAGAACCAGATATTAAACCCACACATAGACTTGAACTTCAGAATCTTTTCTCGGATGTTTAGTCACACTTTATCACCCTTCATTAAGCATTACAAATTCACCTCACAGCCTGTTTAAAATGATAAGGTCTTCTATGTCATAGAATACTAGAATGGCTAGGGCTGGAAGGGATCTCTGAAGGTCATCTAGCCCAGCCCCCCTGCATTAAGCAGGGATACCCTCAACCAGACCAGGCTGCTCAGAGCCTTGGCCAACCTCACCTTGAGTATCTCCAGGGATGGGGCCTCAACCACCTCCCTGGGCAGCCCATTCCACTGTTCTACCACCCTCAATGTAAAGAACTTCTTCCTGATATCCAGTCTAAATCTACTCTTCTCAAATTTAAATTCATTACCCTCCTCCTTTCGCTACAGGCCCTTGTGAGCAGCCCCTCTCCAGCCTTCCTGTAGGCTCCCTTCAGGTGCTGAAGGTTGCTAGTAGGTCTTCCTGGAGCCTTCTCTTCTCCAGTCTGAACAACCCCAGCTCCCTCAGCCTGTCTTCATAGGAGAGGTGCTCCAGCCCTCTGATCATCTTTGTGGCCCTCCACTGGACCCGCTCCATCAGGTCCATGTCTTTCCTGTGTTGAGGGCTCCAGAGCTGGACACAGTATTCCAGGCGCAGTCTCACCAAAGCAGAGTAGAGGAGCAGAATCACCTCCCTTGATCCGATGGCCACACTTCTCTTGATGCAGCCCAGGATGCAATTGGCTTATGTTTATTAGTAGCTTTCTGAAAAATGACTATCGGCACTCAGAAGCTAAACATTACCGTACATTACTGCATGCTGCTAAGGTTTTGATGTTTCTAACACTTGCACAGTAATTTTATTCATGTCATAGCAGTTTTTTTGCACTTAGTTCCTAACACACAATTTAAAACCCTGTTAAATTGTATATGGTGCAGCCTCAGCTTGAGTACTGTGTGCAGTTCTGGGCCCCACAATTTAAGAAGGATGTGAAGGTCCTTGAATACATCCAGAGGAGGGTAAAGCAGGTGAAAAGGCTGGAAGGCACATCCTGTGAGGAGTGGCTGAGGGCTTTGGGTTTGTCTAGTCTGACGAAAAGGAGGCTGAGGGGCAACCTCACTGCTCTCTACAGCTTCCTGAGGAGGGGAAGTGGAGAGGGAGGTGCTGATCTCTTCCCCCTTGTATCCAGTGATAAGGCACAAGAGAATGGTCCAAAGCTGTGCCTGGTGACATTTAGACTGGACAGTAGGAAGCATTTCTTTACTGAGAGGGTGGTCAAACACTGTAACTGGCCTCTTAGACAGGTGGTCAATGCACCAAGCCTGTCAGTGTTTAAGAGGCATTTGGAAAATGCTCCTAATAGCATGCTTTACTTTTGGTCAGCCCTAAACTGGTAAGGCAGTTGGACCAGATGATCATTGTAGGTCCCTTCCAACTGGAATATTCTATTCTGTTCTATTCTATTCTATTCCCACTGATACTCATGACACTGGCCAGACACCGTCACCTAATAAGAAGAAACTAAGAAGAACCATTTACAATCTTGCTCCCACATCTCCAACAAATAAATAAGCAACTCTCTTCAGGGAGAAATACAAAACTTTTAATTTGGGCTTGTTATGAAAATGAATGGCAACTATACTCAGATGAACTAATTTATATTGATCACTTTGTCTTTAGTATGTGCCTAGTTTCATGACAGCATGATTTCTAGTGAGAGCAATGCATTATCTTATGTGCCTTTTATTATCCAAAAAGTATGTCTATGATGAACTAGTTCTCTAGGCATCTTCTACAGTCCATAAAGAACAAGGTAACCTTAGAGAGTAATTAACCTTTCAGGGAGTGATCTACCTTTAATCTCAAAGTGTAAGATTTATTTTTTACATAACAAAACCAAAATGAAACAAAAACCAAGGCTCTAGAGCAACATTAACTAACACATGACTAGGGCACAGTATAGAGGCTTTGTTAAGCTACTTTTTAAGAAAATAGCAGTAGAAACAGTTAATAAGTTATTGCATTCTAACTCGGAAGGGATGTTCCTGAACAGGTTGAAAAGGAAGTCAGGAATGTCCGAACGTTTTGTACATTCTTATTTTGCTGCACACTTATACTCTTATTTAAGCAATATTCTGAAACAGAAAGCATCTATTTGGGAAAGAAAATCTAAACCAGAGTCAAAATTAAGACATAACATTTTTCATTTCATTTTACAGATAAATCACAACAGAAAACTGCACCTCCTTCCCTGGAAGGCTGGTGTGGCAATCTGAAACACTTAAGCCACATTAATGCCTGTTTGTAACCACCAGTGCAATCCTGCCATGAGGTAGAACGTGAATTCTGAAGGCAGAGCTATTACCCGTATGTTTTCTCACTACAGACCAAAGAACTTGCTTCCCTTCTGTAATACCCACACAGGGTGGGCTCATGCCTTCCCTCTCCCAAATCCTCCCTATACAGCATACGGCCAACAAAGACCATGCTTTCATTTTACCCAGAGATGCAATATAAAACCTCAAAGAGTTGAAGGAAGAGGGGAAAGCTAAGAAGTAAACAGAAATTCAGGCTCCATATCAGTAGAATTCTGTTTACTAGAAAATAACCTCTTTCTTTGTTTCAGTGAAAGTGTACAGGTATACTCACACTACAAGTGACTAAGCATTTTACAAAGAGCCTGTCAGGCCAAGGGAAACTGCAGAGACACTCTGCAAGTATTGCAACAGTCAGCAAGGCTTGAGATGACAGACTACCTAATTAAGATATGAATGAAGCTTCATCAGACCAAACATCAGACCCTGGGATTAAAAATACTTGTCCAAGGTGTTCCCTTGTTAGGATTGCAGCATGCTTCACAATAGACAGATCAATGGCAGTGACATTTTATTTCACTTCAAGTCTTCACACAGTCCATTATGAAGACAAATGCTGAACAAAGGACTTTACTTTTGCCCTTCAGCAACAGATACAAACTGCATTGATCTTGTAAAACCTGTAGACTTGTGGCCACACAAAGAGATATTTTTTTAGATATGGTAGGCATGAAATAAATTTCAGTTCAGAGGCATGTAATTTAGAAAGAAAACCACAAGACTCATCTTTCTATGCAGATGAAATCCAGAAAGTAGTTTAGGTCATTATGAGAAAAATCATACTAAGTAACTCAAGGGTGTCAGACATGAGAAGGAGAAACACAAAAGATCAGCCTGTCTGATCAAAGAACTGGGAATATCTCTAAGAGGGAACCTAGAGACTGACCTCTTATCTAGACACCACAGACATCTCACAACAAGGATGCCAAACTAAAAAGTATACTTCTCATATTCACACACTATCCCTCTCCAGATAGGCACATCCCATTAGCATAAAAGGCAGCCTCTTGCAGTGTAAGGACTAGTTACCTACCTGCTCTGCAGATGCAAGGCAGGAGGATGTAGAGAGTACAGCTACATCTGGAAACAGGATAAGTATCATGGACCCCCATGGAACCAGCTAAATGTAACAACCTGAGAAAGATCTTAACTGTGAACTAAGTAGAAGTAACAATCATAGAGGCACCTATAATAATAACTTGGATATATGACAATCAACTTACAGCATATCTAGTTAAAAACTTGTGTAAGTCAGAAGATCTTGAAAAATGCTACCATGTTGAATTTGAACATGCAGATGAAAGAATTCAACTTCCTTAATTTCACAACAGCACTTCAGCTAACCCTCCTTTCTGAAACCCCAAAGTGGCTTGGAGTGGCTTCTTGCTTAGACTAGAAGCCAGGGGTTCAAATGTATAAGCAGCTTTCACATCAAATCAGCATATTTTTCTATGATCTAAATTTAGGACATTTTGCTAAACTGCTTTTTGAGCACCTCTCCCACATTAGAAGATAGTGATTATAATGAGCATAACCCCTATCAGTATCTTGAATCTTTTTATTGTAAAGTACAAGCCATTGCTGATAATTAGAGCTAATAGCTAGATGAAGTTATAACCCAGACAAAAACTTATGACAGAAGAGAACAAAATATTGTGTAAGTGAAATTCACAAATGTGCATTTTATGAGAAGTCTTTTAACTTTTTTTGTTTACATGCATGACACTCCTGTTAAGCACTGCTCAATTTACATTATATGGCATGTTCCGTAATTAGGCATGTTAAACACAATGTTTCAGCTATGATGTAAAAGTTTTATGTATGTATTTATGAACTTTATCAACTGCTAAAACATTCTGTTAAGCGTCCTTGTTTTAAAAATAGAGCTGTTAAAACGCCAAGAACTTAAAGGACTTGACAAAAAAGTTAAGACATTATGTTATCCCCTGAGCCAAAACTAAAATTCCTCTCTTCCGAATTGCCAGCTTTCATAATCAGATTTAATAATCTGCAGGCTTGAGAGCAACCTTATGTTGCAAGGACAGGGATTAGCTCCTTATCAAATTTACAGAACAAAACCATCAAAAACAATGTCTAAGCCAAGTGCTGCAAGCCTAGCAAATCATGAGAACTATGGAATTATTTCTCCTATCAAACAGTATAGCAAGAGAGAGATGTCAACAGTTACAAAATGTTCCACGATGAACATGTTTTTAAAAGTCCACTTAAAACTTCAAAGCATGTCAACGCAAGTGCTACTGCAAACATCTATCACTGTGATGCAGTTAATGGCAAATAAACATCTTAAAACTTCTCTGGTAAATAAATGCATCCTGTTGTTCTGAAAACCTACATTCCTAACATAAAATTCATCACAATCAGGCTTTTAGGCCCTATTCAAGAGTCCAGCAGAGCAGACTTGAAGTATCACCAGATACAGAGGACAGATAAAGGTCCCTAATGGACCTGTCAGAATCCAAATTGTTCAATACAGCATGTACAGTTTGATGTCATTCCAAGAAAAAAAGAAACCACATCTCCAAAGCATTTCCCAAAAGCAGGAGAGTTCACATGGGTAATAATCTCAGCTGTACTTTTCCAAATTAAAAATCATGAAAGTGTTTTTAATTCTGGAATGCATAAAACATTTTTTTTTCTGATAAAGGAAAACTCTTATCTGCATCATGCTAAATAAGCTTGTGGTTTTTTTTTTTTCATGAAGGAGGGTTCATTTGCACTTCTTAACATAAACTGGAAATAAAAGAACTCTTACTAATTCTTAAGGCACCTGGAGACTGCAGAAACTTAAACATGAAAAAATAAATAAATAATGTGGGTCTTCTGAGTTTTCTCCACTGATGTGTTTGTTCGCTTCTCTCCCTGAATAGAGTTAACTTTGGTCATGAGAATCCAAGCACTGGAGGTTTGGGTGACAGAATTAGCAGAGACATATAACACAAGTGCAGCTCAGCTCCTTCTGACAATGTGGGTGAAGGAGAGCTCCACAAAGGCTCTTCATGAACACAGCTCAGGACTCCGACAGGGATGGCCATTCATGACCTACAGCGGCACAGAGTAGGGGGTAGCAGACAGAACTGCATAATGTACTTCAATTGTCTTAAATTCTGGGTTTTAATCACATATCCTCTAGCAGAATGTGTGAGACATCAATTATACGAGAAAGTATTTCATTCTAACAGTTCTGAATTTGCTACTTTAATTTCAAATCCTCTTGTTCCTGTGTTATGAGACAGAAAATGGAAGTATCTAATCTCCTTTATATTCATTATTTCTGCACAGACTCGTATTTCTTTCTAAAGCAAGTACAGTAATACCTGATCAGCAAAGATAGAATCTCTAGATTCTCTTGATATAAAATGGCAGAAGATTTGCAACTGACTGGAAGTCAAGAAATCCAAGTAGGCCACAGGACACAAACTACAAATTATTACTTTTATGTTAATCTAATCTGCTGAGTTATTGCCCTGTTTCATGCAAAACTGTCAGTTGTCAATCATTTGGAAATCAGATCTAACCAGTTTGTAAGAATTATGCCGATTAAAAGATGAAGTGTGATTCCAAAATTGGGTAAACGGCTCAGTGTTACGGAGTTACCTCATGAAGATGAGAACAGATTCCAAAAGCTGAACAGAGTATGCTCATGTATGTGAGGGTCATGGAATTTGAATGTTTTAAATGTTAGCTGTTTTTCAAATACAACGGGCAGCAGGATGATCAGACAGTCTGCTTACCAGCACTGTGTGTGGTTGAACAAGGCTTTTATTCTACAGTACTACAAACTAAACACCTCTTTTACTGTTAAGCATGAGCTTAATGTTTTAAGCTGTTTAAATGTGTTTAAGACACAGATGATGTTCTGTGGCAAAGGCAACCAAACTTCAAGATCTGACTCGAATAGCCAACAAGGAGTTTGGAGCATACACACTGGAACCTTTAGAAAGCTCACACATAATTTAGTGCAGAGGCCAGTGATGCCAGGAACAGCAGTTAGTAACAGAAATTTAACATGTCATTTCAAAAGAACACAAGCCTAATTGTAATTCAGTTTAGTCCTGTAAATTAAGTATTCCCTTGTATACTGGAAGCTGACGTTGCCTACCAACTCTGTACCTTCTCAGTAAGTGTCCTTTTTAACAGGATTTTTAAAAAGTGACCTTTATCAGGGCTTTTAGAATTTTTCATAAATGAAATGTATTATGGTGTAAGCCTCTTTCAGGACTGCATTGTTGGACATGTGTTTTAGAGTCTCTAAAGTAAGGAGACCTATTAGCCCAGGTAGCAGAAAAACATCTCATTTCAAAGATTCTGTGCCATATAACAGAGAAGAAAGCATCATAGATCAAGTAAATGAACTAAAAGTTAGACTGATTTCAAACTGAAACAGACAGAATTCACTTGACCTTGGATGGAAAAGTCCATCAAAGTAACACTCAAAAGCAAAGATTTTCCTAGAATGGGAATTTTAATCACCTGTTGGACTCAATTAACAACTGCACCTATCAGATACTAAATGCTGCGCTGACGGTTTAGTGAAGTCACATACCAGGGAATGACATGGCCCAAAGCTGAGTGAATTACGAGACAACTAAATCTGCAGACAAATAGAGAAGCTCACTTAACTATGCACCGAGTAGGAATGATGAAATACCTTTTTACATCTGGAGCAACTGTTATCAGCAAGGAGACTCTTATCTGGAATTCTTAGTTGGCCAGGAAATGTGACAACTTACAAAGCAGGTTAGCAGATTTTCCATTAAATGAATACTCTAAAGACAGACTAAGTCATTTCAGACATTGCCTGAAAAATGCTGAGGAACAGCAATTACATTGTCTAGCATCCGAGTCGCTATTTTTATCAATAAACATCATAGAAGAATACTGCATAGTTCAAATGAGCTTGTTTCCTATTTCAAGGAGGGGTAAGGATTTATGATAGCACTCAAAATAGATGGAAGAAAGTAATGATGAACTTGTAATGAATACCCCAGGAATAAGCCCAGCTTACTAATAAACACCATTTTCCTGAGCATATAAGAACATGAAGGTCTAATGAAGTTACATGGCTTTTCATCTCCCCCTTCTCTTTGGACAAGTGTGATAAAAGATGGTCTTATGACTGAATACTGCCTATACAGTCTGACACAGTTCTTGTTTGATGATGAGCAAATAATTCCACTTCAAGATTAGATGTGGTTCAAAAACCACATATTTTTCATTTTTTAGAATGTTTGCTGTAAGATACAGAAACTTGGTCTGTAGAAGTACTAAACATAGATTCAAGTCAGCATGAAAGGCATTTTATTAATATGTTAATAATGCATTTTAGCCATATACTGCTAAGAACTCTGAAATAGTGGTAGTTCAGTGGCTCAGACTGGATATTCAAAACTAACAGAAGACTTTGACCTTAATCTCTCTGTGCCTCAGCTACCCATCTGCAAAATACAGATAATACCACTCTCACATCTCACAGGATTTGTGAGGATGAACTCGGTCATGATTTTGAAGCATGCTGATTGATACTACAGTGATAAACACCTTAAAACCAGTATGAGATAGCAAATAGCTGTCTTTGGAGCACATAACCATGAACAGTAACTAAGTTATGGGGAGATAAACAAAACATTGACTAGCTGCTGATTAAACAAAAACTAAAGATCCTGTGCACACAATGAAATGAGAGGTCATGTGGGAAAACAGCACAGGATCATGTACTTTAAGACTGTATTACAGGCTATAAGCATAGTGGAGTAAAATTAAGGTTGAGAGAACAATCCTGATTCAGTAAGAGCTCTTAACCCTAGAGTCATAATCCTTTTAACAGCTTTCATCTTCTCCAAACTACCAATATAAATTTACAAGCAAATACAAGTATACCTAAATTGTCAAGAACACATTTAAATTCTGTTACACAGAGGTGGACAAAGCCCCCAGACACTCTGCTATTCTTAGTTCATCCAGCCTGTTTCCATAAGAAACTGCTTCCAGCGTATCCTTAGTTCACCTTTTCAGAGAGTACTGCTTTCCCAAGGCTGCCTCAGGGTCCTGCTGACGGATTGCTCTAATTGCAGTTGGTGAAGTAAAGAAGGCAGCTACTTCATGCTCTGCTAGCACACGGAAATAGGCACCAGCATCTGGCGTTCCCACAGGCTTCCCCTATGGAGAAAATATTTTAAAATGTCACAGGATAAAAATACCTCATAATTCCTTGACAGTTCAAGGCTTGAACATGTAATGGTTGTGGTAGCACAGCAACAGAAGTGATTTCAAGTAAGACTTTAAAGAAGGCTTTGTTAAAAATAATAATACTGTGAGTATATTCACTTGTAGAAATAAATTCATAAACTTGGGCACAATCTCTCACACAAGCACAGCACATACCAGCTACTACTTAGAAAAATAGGGCAAATGAACATGAGAAAGTAAAGACAGCCACAAAGAGCTGTTGTTACATTGGCACTTACTATACTTACTGCAAAGCAGCCTGTAAAATACCCAGTCCTACTGAACCAGGAGTGGCACAGTGACACAGTGGCACTGCAGCTATTTCCCCATGCACAGGCCTACGGGACATACTGCCAGCTTTTTCTTACCTAGAAGTTTCCTCCCAGTTCTGGGAAAATATCCACTTAGCTGCTTACAACTGGCTTCTTGGAACCTTTGTGCTGCCATCCCACATGAAGCCTGGAGAGAATCTGAAGAACCCTTCTCTGTTTTAGTGTGCTGCCAGACTATGGGCTGCATTGAAAAACTAAAAATTGTCTTGAGCTAATAGGCATAGTCAAGAGAATTGTAAACAGAAGGAATCATGTAACAAATTATTCAATGGTAAGTAATAATAACAAAAAAATTACCAAAAGTACTTTTCTGTGGTGCTGCAAATATGAAAAGCAGTCAACACGGTAACATATAATCACAATCTTACTATACGTTCATTACTGCTGTGCATGAACTGCTCCATACATATTATGAAATTATGAAAATATTATGTTAATGTGGAATGAATTTTAGCTCTACAGGCATTGTCATAACCTTTTCACTAGAAAGGCCACATCTGGAAGATGAACTTTGACAGAGCACACAAGTTAGGAGAGATAACATTATTCCTACTGCAAGCACAGCTTTGACAGTGCTTTATGCAAGAAGCCACAAACACAGAGACAGTTTTGCTACTGAACTGTCACCATTCTTACAGCCATTCACCAGCCCCAAGACAAATTCATACCTTCACCATCCTTGTGTAAATGCAAATTTGGAATAAATAGGTCCAGTGGAAAAACAAATTGTTACATGAAACTCCAATTAATACTTATCATTTTATCACAATGTAAGAGGAACAGAGGCATTTGAATACCTTGAAGAATTTACTAAATTCAATACTTCTATTCTGATAAGGAGGCAGTAGTAACACAATAAATGCCTTTATGAAAACATAGACTAATCAAGTTAGCTGCCCCATCCCAACATAAAAAGCAGTGCACTGGCTGTGATGCAGGCTCATGGGATTTTATCCCTTTCCCTCTCTCCCTTCTGCCTTCCCCACTACAGTCTTCCCCAGGCTTGCTCTGCCTCCAGCTGTGCCGCAATGCTGACAAGAGCACTGACGAACCATTTGGCAGGTTTAAAGAACACAGGATTCCTGAGTTCAGATATGTACTGTTGGCTTTACAACCCTATGGTGAGATACTCCTGGTGAGAGGAGTGCTGAAGCAGAGGATCAGCGTAAAAGAAAAAAAAAAAAAAAAAAAAAAAAAAAAAAAAAAAAAAAAAAAAAAAGAACAAGAAAAAAAAACAGAATGCACAACTGAAAAGCCCCTTTTTTTTTAAAGAATGGAGCAGGCAGTGAGAAGCAAATGGAGAGAAAAATCAATAAAAGAAACAGTTCCCAGCCCAGGCAGTAGGGAGGAGTATCACCAATGCCAAGGTGCTCAAGGCCTGTTTTGCCATCGTTCAGCTGTGTAAACTTGGATCAGACCACTAGGAAAAGAGCAGAGTTGTGAGAAGAGCTGAAAGGACCATCCCCTGCCCTGGGAGGTGATTCACAGTCAGGCACAGTCAGTGCCTTGGTCCCTCCCTGAGCTACATCATGGCCATGCCTGTGCCTCCAGCAAGCTCAAGCCTGATCCTGAGCACATCTTCAACACAAGCAGATAAACCTTCAGGAGTGCGTGGGCAGGTGTGCAGGGTTCTGACAGGTTGATATTTATATGTCACAGGCAAGCTACAGCAGATTTGGTTTGGAGAAGTACTATTCTCAGATCTAGGAGAAAAACAAATAAAACACAGACAGTGGAAGGACAGGAACAGAAAATTCACCTGACAGTTTATAAAAAATAATACCCAAAGAATAAGGTGACACTTATAATATTCATTTAGGGGAAAAAGAAAACCGTCCCAGCTGTAAAATATTCTTACTGATTCTGCAGAAAAACTTCCCCTGTGTCTTGGCAGCTGCTCACAGTTTAACAAATGCATAAACAAAATCTGACATAAGCAAAACAAATATGAGACAGTGCAAATTAATTTCAGATCCCAAAAAACTACAAATAAAATTGCCAAAGAGAGTTCTTATTTATTATACAAAAAATTTAAGAAGTACTGCAAGATAACATGAAAGGCTTACTACCACATGCAATTTTGATTTTTAAGAAGTTAAAAATATAAATAAAAAAGCACAGGGTAATTACAGAATATGCTGACAGATTGCTGAGTCAACTGGGTATTAGGAGCAAACAAGATGTTTCCACTGGATTAATTCAGGGATCAGTTCAAGACCTGATGCTACTCAGTATTTTCATCAACACCAGAGATAAAAAAATTATTTTAAAGGTTACTGGCGATAGTATCTGTGGTTGGCAGGAACTGAGAGCATGGTAAACATGAACAAGGCAGAGACAGTGTGATCTGTGTGATCTGTCTCACTTGATTTTAAAAAAAAGAAAGGTAGAAAGAGGCACTTCTTGTATCAGCTAGGAGGATTCAAGTAGAAATGACTTTCTTTTAATAACCTATCAAGAGACTCTGAAACAGACAGACAGTTAGGAACATCTTTCTGGAAGTACCTAGATTTAGCGTGTAATTTATTAGATGTCTACCAGCTGACCAGACATCCTGAAGCTGAATGTCTTGATGGATAATACATGATTATGAAAGAAGATTCATAGTCAGGCAGCAAGAATGATCAAGGGAACAGAAAAGTTCTCCAGTGGAGAAAGTCAGAAGCCACTGGGGTGGATTACCTGAGGAAAAAGACACATTAAGAGGAGCTATAATTAAATAACCCACAATGCATCAGCAACAGTGCAGCAATTTCCTTTCTGTCTGACCCCTAACAACAAGGGGCTCTTCAATTAAAGACAAATTCAAAATTATGAGGAAATACTCTCCACATAGCAAATATTACATGTGGAACTCATTGCCACTAAAACCCACAGACACCAAAGCGCACACAAAATCCTGACATATTAGGATTCAAAACAGTATGCTCTCAAAGGCATTCATTCTTCCACTGCTGATTCACTAAGGACTTGAGATGATACGTCCTACTGAATTTGATCCACAAATAAAATCAGTATGGATGATGGCAGAAAGATCACAAAAGTTGCTAACTTCAAACACAGTACTTGCTTTGTAAGCTGATGGTAATGGCTAACAACAACTGTAGAAATGATGGGTGCCTCCAAGAACTGTGCCAAATGCAAGTAACTTTCAACCTGTTGCTGTTGTTGTGTAGCCTGCATGTTTGTTTCAACAGGGACTGGAAGAACTCCAGTGAGCATTGTGAGGAAGGCTCCACGTGCACAGCAATGTCTTGCTACAATTCTGCATGGGGCAAAAGATCCTTCTCTGTCTTGTACCATTCAAATGAATTCTCTCATGCATGGCTCATTGCCAAATGTGGGAATCCTCTTCATTACTTTAGCTCTGGAACTACAAAGCACCGGATGACAATGCTCCCTTTTTCCTGATCTCACAGGATCACAGGTAGCAGCTAGACTTTTCATGCCACCCTGTTGCTTGCAATCCCATTATCAAAGAGCAACCCAGAGTGAGCTA
This sequence comes from Todiramphus chloris collaris, assembly GCA_025345505.1. Lineage (NCBI taxonomy): Eukaryota > Metazoa > Chordata > Aves > Coraciiformes > Alcedinidae > Todiramphus > Todiramphus chloris. The sequence continues at coordinate 42,374,377 of JANVCC010000010.1, read as the reverse complement.
TGAGACTTCAAGCAGCTTATTTATAGTGGAAGTTTGTCATACCCTGGAGAAAAACAAACCAGGACAAATTATAAAAAAAAAAGCCCAAAACCAAACCTTGCTGTATTCAAAGGAATTCATTACTGTTTTCACATTCCTGACAATGGTGTTACAGCAAGTAAAAACTGAAAGCACATAGCTTCCATAGCAATTGTTAAAATGACAACTTGTCACCTACTAAGTAATATTAAAATAAAAATTTAAAAAAAAAAAAAAAAAAAACACTTTAAGAAGTGAGAGTATGAAGTCAGCATAGTTTGTATTCAATAATGGTTGTCATAGGCAAAGGTGATGATGTGTTCTTTTGCTGTACCTAAACAGCATACTGATATTCCCTAACCTAAAACACATCATTAGGTAATCATTTAGGGAAAAAAATTACTGCAAATTTATGAATGTTCATTGTTAAGGCAGTCTTCCGGGCAGAGGAAAAATTATATGCTATTCCTCTTTTTAAATACTATTCTTCTCCCTTGTTTGCAAAGAAGCTTGCTTTTTCTTCCCGTTTTTAATCCTCAGAAAGATGACACTGATGTAATGAACACTGTCTAAAGACTCAATTGATGGCATCCCCAAGAAAGAAAAATCAGAAATGTACTATTACTGTTTAATAACGTTCTCACCAAGAACAAAAATCACAAAGCAGACATGTAGGTCAACCAGATATTAACTGATTTTTCTTTAATACTGACTGTTAAAGAAATAGGATTTCTACTCTTTTTCTTTTCAAAAAACTAACACACTTTAAATTCAGAGGTAATGAAACTAACCATCTTGAACCCCACACATTCAGAGATAAAACTTCACTGTAAGATGACTATGTAACAGAGACTTCTGAAGGAACTCGCTTTCCTCCCAGCTCCTTCTTGTCTTATTCTACACCTGTTAGAATGAAAACCGCTTGACTGAAGTATTTGTTTTAGTGATTCTCTTCTTCCAAATTCATGCAACAATTGGAATGAAGAATCAATTTAACATCTATTAGGTATTTACACATTATTTAGTCTATAGTAATTTCATACTCTTGACAATATGATATATGATTCTATAAATGTGCATTTCTGTTACCAGAAGTCTCTGCTTCTTGTTATTCAGACTATCAAAGCAGTCAATCACAGTGGTCCTCAGCCTTGAAATTCTATGAATCTGCTGGGAACTTCTTCCAGACAAACCAGAAAATTGAACTTGTTTGCAACAGAATTAATCTTGAATAGGAATAAAAACTATTTTATCCTGACAAAAGCTTATTTTTTATTTCATAGAACAACTGAACATACTACCCACAGTCTTTCTATGAACAAAAGAAAAACTTAACACTTTTTTTTTTTTAAAGTTAGCCACAAGTTAAAAGTTAATCACAAATACAAGACCACATTCCAGAACACATTTTTAAGACATCAAGATTTGCTTTGCTTTTAAACATTGCATTTTTTTTCTTATTCTACATTTTTCTCTTACAAAAATGATCAACAGGATTTTGTACAAAGCAACACACAGGGGCATCACCTAGGCGCAACCTGCTGTTCTATGAGAAATTATCTATCTTCTACTACACACACTGTTGAAAATAAATCTAGTACCATGTGAAATAATAACATGAAACATGAATGCGAGCACATATGGTGTCACAGACTTTGTTTACACAGCAAGTAGTGAGGTGAATTAGAGCAGATTAGTAGATCAAACCATTTAATGCCAATATTCTTTACCTCTTCCATTAAGATGTTATTTGAGGTTTATTTTAGACTAGAGTTAGTCTTGTTCACTGGACTAAAAATGCAGGTCTAAGTTTTCTGACAGGAAGCTAACCTACAGATCTTTGCTCCCTTGACTGAAGAGACTTCTCAGAAGTGTCATGCTGTTACTTTCATCTGTTTTCATGCAGATGACAGTAGCATGTCAGTTCACACATTCCTATAGGCTCCACCATGAAAGTTTCTATATCCCCTATCTTCCATATCTCTGGTCACAGAACCATGACATTTGCCAGCACCTTTTTGCCAAGATGAAATAGGATCATTCATGATCATTCGTGATGAAACACGATCATTTGTGATTGTTATCATGATTGAAGAGGAGGTGGTCAGTGACCTTCTACGCCACTTGGATGCACACAATTCTATGGGACCAGATGGGTTACACCCAAGGGTGCTGAAAGAGATGGCAGATGTGCTCGCCAAGCCACTTTCCATTATTTATCTCAAGTCCTGGCTAACTGGGGAGGTCCCAATGGACTAGATGTTAGCAAATGTGACGCCCATCTACAAGAAAGGGAGAAAGGAGGATCCAAGTAACTATAGACCTGTTAGTCTGACTTCGGTACCAGGAAAGGTCATGGAGCAGATCATCTTGAGTGCTCTTATAAGCCATATAGAGGACAACCAGTGGATCAGGGCCAGTCAGCATGGGTTTAGGAAAGGCAGATCTTGCCGGACGAACCTGATCTCCTTTTACAACAAGATGACCCAATTACTGGACAAGGGATAGGCTGTGGATGTGGTCTACCTGGACTTCTGGAAAGTATTTGACACTGTTCCCCATAGATTTCTAATGGAAAAACTGGCTGCTCATGACCTGGATGAGAATATGATCTGCTCGTTCAAGCACTGGCTAGACAGACAGGCCCAGAGAGTAGTGGCCAATGGTACTAAATCCAGCTGGCAGCAGGTCACAAGTGGCGTTCCTCAGGGCTCAGTGCTGGGGCCATTTCTATTTAACATCTTCACTGATGATCTTGATGAGGACATAGAGTCTATCATCAGTAAATTCATACATGACATCAAGTTTGGCAGGTGTGTCACTCTGTGTGAGGATCTGTCGAGCGGCTGAGGGAACTGGGTTTGTTTAGTCTGGAGAAGAGGAGGCTGAGAGGAGACCTTATCGCCCTCTACAGCTACCTAAAAGGAGGTTGTAGAGAGGCTGGTGTTGGTCTCTTCTCTCAAATTAGTAATGATAGGATGAGGGGGAATGGACTAAAGTTGCGTCAGAGGAAGTTTAGATTAGATATTAGGAGGAAGTTCTTCACTGAGAGGGTGGTTAGGCACTGGAACAGGCTGCCCAGGGAGGTGGTGGAGTCACCATCCCTGGAGGTGTTTAAAGAACGATTAGATGTGGCGCTTGAGGATATGGTGTAGTGGTTGAGAAATGCTAGGACAAAGGTTGGACCTGATGACCCTGGAGGTCCTTTCCAACCATAATGATTCTATGATTCTATGATAGAGAGGCTCTGCAGAGAGACTTAGATAGACTGGATCGCTGTTAATGGTATGAGTTTCAACAAGGCCAAGTGCCAGGTCCCGTACTTGGGCCGCAACAACCCCATGCAACGCTACAGGCCTGGGGAAGTGTGGTTGGAGAGCTGTCTTGCGAAGAGGGATTTGCAGGTTCTAATTGACAAGCGAATGAATATGAGCCAGCAGTGTGCCCAGGTGGCAAAGAAGGCCAACAGCATCCTGGCTTCTATTAGAAATAGTGTGACCAGCAGAAGTAGGGAGGTGATTGTCCCCCTGTACTCAGCACTGGTGAGGCCTCACCTTGAGTACTGTGTCCAGTTCTGGGCACCTCAGTACAAGAGAGATATCAAGGTGCTGGAGCAGGTGCAGAGGAGGGCAACAAAGCTGGTCAAGGGACTGGAGAAGAGATCGTACGAGGACCATTTGAAGGAGCTGGGTCTGTTTAGTTTAAGGAAAAGGAGGCTGAGGGGAGACCTCATCACTCTCTACAACTCCCTGAAAGGACATTGTACAGAGGTTGGTGCTGGTCTCTTCTCTCAGGTAATTAGTGACAGAACCAGCGGGAATGGCCTCAAGCTGAAACAAGGTAGGTTTAGACTAGACACTAGGAAAAAATTCTTCACAGAAAGAGTGGTGAAATATTGGAATGGGCTGCCCAGGGAGGTGGTTGAGTCGCCATCCCTGGATTTTGCTTAGATATGGTGTTGAGGGATGTGGTCTAGGGGTGAACTTGTAGAGTAGGGTTAATAGTTGAACATGATGATCCCAAGGGTCTTTTCCAACCTAAATGATTCTGTGATATCCTTAATGACAATGAGCATAACAGAGGTGCTGCATATGCTTGCACTCCACACCGTAAGGTACACTCTGACAATGGTGCAGCACAGGCCTAATTGAATTACGTCTTTAGTGAATGCATAATGGAATTACAATCTACACTTGATCATGTAAAACACACTGTGGGACAGGCACACTATGCAAATGTTTCCATTACCTTCCAAATTCAGGGTATCACATTTAGTCTGAACCATCTGTGAGACCTTCCTTCAGACTGAAACACTGAGCACAGCTTCTGCAGTACCTGTGTGTGCAGTTCTCTCCTCTCCTTGTCATATGTGTGGCATCCAGCACTGCACTTCTGTCAGGACTTTTCTCCTTCACTGAGGATAGTCATCAACCCACTGAGCACTCAGAAGGGCATGGACAGGGAGGAATGAGTACTACTGGACATCCATGTATTTCAATCAAGCAAATGTTATGCAGTGATTAAAAAGGAACTGATTTTCAATAGTTCTCTCTGTCCTCAGTTTTCCCCTCCTCCATACCTGCGTGCTTCACACACTTCCTTGCTGCACTCAATCCATTTGTTTTGGGTAAACCTGGCTAATTCATCTATGATTGACCCCTGCCTGCAGTGCCCTCCCTTTTAGGACCTTTCCTGAGTGTGACTTAGAGCAGCAGAACAGATAATATACTGCCAGCAGCCACTACCTTAATCATTGATTTCAAACAAATGGCATCATACTGAATAGTATTTGTTGTACAAGCAGCCGATTGCAGGGCAGAGACAGGATCTCACGTGTGGACAGAAGTACCAGCACCACTACCACCACTGGGTACATACTTTATATACTGCATTTGAGAGGGAGAAACAGTGTGGCTGGGTATTTGTGCAGAAGCCTTGGAGGGCTGTGATATTGAGGCATGCCACGTTCACGGCCTGTGTGATTTCCAGGACTATACCTGGCACACAGGCAGAGCTGGGATTGAGCAGGTGGTCTCTCATGGAGCTTGTTGCTCCACAGAACTCCCATCACAGTTCATGGCCCCTGGGGAACTATTTCTCAAGGCATAGCCGCTCTCACAGTCAATCCAGAGACTCGCACCACCTTTCCACAACTCTGACACCAGTGCCCTAATAATTCTACCAGAAACCTCCTAAACACAGTCCCATGCTGAATAGATGTACACAAAAGGAGTACTCACTCAGTGATGTGGGCATCCAGACCACTGATTTTGAAGTTCCCATTGCCTGCCATAGGAGATAGGGAATGCTCCTGCACATTGTCTCACAGAGGTCATTTGGGGGTTGCAGGCATGTAGACATGTACTTTTGCCATACTTCTCCCTGGACTTTTCTCCCAGAGTTTTGATTCTGGGACTAAGAGTGTGAATATCCCTGTGAGCAGTGTGTTTGGTGGAGTGCTTTCCCCTCCCCAGACATTTGTTCAGGATCTCTGTGGCAGCAGCACACATACTGTGCCACCTCTGAAGCATTGTTTTGACACCTCTTCACGAACATGGTCTTCATCTACTTGTGGCACTGCTTCTCAGCCCTCTGCCACTTGTCAGCAGGCTTGACAGTAGCAACAGGGTGGTGAGTCTGCTGGAGAGACTTCTGGGCCTTTCAGAAGACATGGTATCATGCTCCAGGTTGCCTCTTGCTCATTGTTCTGAGATGCCAGTGCAGTAGTTGTCACTGCTGCAGAATGTAGCAGTAGGAGAAGAGGAATTATTTTAATAATGAAAAGCAAAAGACATAGGGCTGGTGAAAACAACAGAAGTTTGGGAGAAGTAAAAGAGCAACGGAGAGTCAGAACAAGCAGACATCTAAGGATCACTAGTAATTATAAAGTCACACATAGCATTTGTCCCTTTTGCATAGCATAAGTACTTCCAAATAAGGTGGGAGCTCCTGACAGTTTTAAAGCTTTCTTCTGGCACATGTCTTCTGGAAAAGTTCATGGCAGTGCAGTCTTATTGGATCCTACCCTTTAATATCAGGTGGCAAAGTTCCAGTCTTAGCTTTCTTTGTAAAGGTGTCATTTACGTGTCTAAACCCACTCTGTGAAGCAAATCAATAAGCAACGACAGAGGACTTATTTCCATAATCACTAATGCTGTGATATGAAATACCATGTAGACACACCACTAATGACCATTGCTTTTCTGGACTTGAGGATTCTTGACTCTCTTCAAGAGGTGTCTTCTTTCTACTTGTGAGAATCTCACTTATAAGTTTATAAAAAGAGTGAACTTTGAGCAGTAAAGTATATTTCTAACTTTCAGAACAGGATGCAGTACACCATAGTCAGTTCTGTAGTCTCTCCAAACAATTTTGCAAGCAACCTCACCTTACTACAACCGTCCATGCTTCTTCAGTACCTCCAGGATTCATAAATGTATTTATTCAAAACTCACAATCCCAGCACCCACTACCCACCAACAGCAGTTGTCTATGTTCATAAGAGTGAAGCACATGCCAACCAATACCAACTTAGCTGGTTGTTCAAACACCAAAGGAATGTTTTGATAATGCTTGTTCCTGGAAACCACAGCAACCCATCTCTGTTCCAGCATAGCAATCCTCAGTTGTATGGTGTAATAGCAGGAAGATGAAGAAAGTTCAAGTCATAACATCCATTCCCTTATGCAGAACTTCTGCACCTATGATGGTCTGTAAAACAGTATGTTTCCACCATGTCATGCTGACGCCCCTGCTCCAGAAGAACTAGGTACAGATGGTGCTCTAACGATTGCTGTATTCATAATGTCACCAAAGCTTGTTTTGTGTGCTTTTTCGTGCCCTCCGTATGCAGTACATTCACTATATTCTTGCAGTTCGTGTATGCTCTGAGTTACTATTGGATTTCCCTTAATGGTTCACATGTTTCTAATTACCACCACAAATCAACAAAGGTGATCAGCATGCCACAATAGCAGAGCTAAAACAATTTCTGCCTTTAGGACCACTGAAAAAGTCAAAACAATTACTAAGCAGGTGTCATACTGCACAGTGTCAGAGAGGTTGGGATATACCCAGAATTCCTAATGTCAGTGAATACAGACAACCAAGTCTCAGCATGCTTAAGAGCTAACAATGTCAATGCTTTTACAAAAAAAATCTTCTCGCCTCATGATTTGAGAATCAATAGTTAAATTATGAAAAAAAATAATAACATAAGGCAGCGTAATTGCTTCTTTGAGACAAACCAAAGTTAAGATGCAGCAGGACACTCTTAATTTACTAGTCTTCTCTCCATCCCGTTGAGTCTCATCCCCCAAGGAGAACTAAGCCCCGAATGTCATCTGAGTCTTAGCTTCAGAAGACTTGAGTGGTAGAGGGAGGAAAGAAGAGACAAGCCTCCTTAAAAGTTCTGGCTCCAACCACAGAGCTCCCAGTTGCCTCCAACTCAGATCCAGTAAGAACTGGTCATCTCCAGACACACAAAGCACAACATCCTCTTGTAGTTCCATAATAAAGATAGTCTAAGAGCCTGTGTCTGAAGCCTCAGCAACACAGATACACTCCACCATCTGCCATTTCTAGATCTGTTGCTCTGGAATTCCTTGCCCCACTGATCACCACCAATCACACAGACGAAGTAGACAAGTCTGAAGGATAGTGAAGTAAGCTTTCCTTAAGAATTACTGTAATAGACAGAAGTAGAAACACTGAAGATAGACTCGCAATTTAAACATATATGGCATGAAGAATAGACAGGTATAAACAGGATCATCAGGGTCATCAACTGCAGAAGAGACTGACTTTTTAGAATGGATCATACCTCATACAAAACTGTAGTATTCCCATGAAGGAGAGGCCCATAGCAAATGTAGGAATGACCAACAACCCATCCTAAATCAGAAGCTGCCCACCACACCTACAATGAAATAGAAACATAAACATAGTGAGAAATTTTTAAAGAGGAGTTCAAAAACTTTTACATGACATTTAAACAGATTTACCTCACCAGGTTTGACTCCATATATAGCTGACATTGTCCAGTTCAGCATAACTGCATAGCCACCTGTTGGTCTGACAACACCCTAAATGAGAAAATGGAGTATTCAAGATCATTTGAACAAGGTAATGATATTCCTGTCTTTAATGAAATTCTGAGGTTTTAGCAGCAATAGACTTAAAGTTGTCTTATTCCAATACTCCTCATTTAAGAAAAGGATCCATTCCAACAAGTACATGCTTGTGCTGTCATTGCCACTAAAGAAGTAATTTTGGAAAGCAAACTAACAAACAAAGATACAATAAAACAAATAAACAAAAAAACCAACCCAGGGCTTAAATGACAATAGTTTTCAGAAGATAACTAACAAAACTAGAATTCTCTCATTAATAACAGATATACAAATATTTAGTCAACATATGTTGACAAAAACTAAGAGATTGAGTATTTAGCCCTCTTACAGTGTGGCCACCTAAATGCTAGGCATGTTTTAAATCCATTGACTAGGGTCTCTGTACCATCACTGGAGAAGGTGAACACTTGTGGAGTAGCTGATCCCTAAAGTTAACTAGAGTGAATTACTCCTTGAAATGTATCCCTCTTACTGCAATGACTCTTTTTAAACATGTCAGAGAATTGGCTTAAACCAGACATCTATTTTTGAAAGGTTTGGTATCTAGCCTGAAGCATACATAAGAGTACAAAAGAAAGAACATCTTAGCCTTAGTCTAGAAGAGGGATTTAAAAGTTTTACCTCTGAGATATTATATTTTGAAACTAAGTCAAGGAAAACACCTGCTGTATTTGACCTTTTGACAATATAATTAAATAATTCAGGATACATATGTTGCTTTATAGTGGCCACATTCAAGGCAAAAGCAGAAGATATTTTTCTCAGCAAAACTGGTATTTGCTGTCCCTTACTTCCTCATAGATTCTGAACTTTATAGGCCACATCATTAATAATTTTGTAGTAGTAGCCTAAGGATTTGCATATCCAGTGATGTGTGATGCTGCCTCTGAATTTGTGATTGTAACACCACCACCAGAAAATTGTATTTGGGTTGTCTTCTATGCTTTAAAAGAGAACTTTAAGAATTTGCTTAAAATTGCTTTTGAAATAAGATCTTTTAAAAATAGATTGTTAAGACTAATTAACAATTGAAAGTAAACATTTTCAAAGAATGGCCTCATGTTAGTTTTCACTTACTCAATCTAAACTTTCATTTTCATTGAAATTATGTTCTTAGAACTGTTCAGTAACACAAGCCTTCAGAACATGCTCAATTCTATTTAATCTGTAATGCCATTCACTACATCTTCTCTATGGGAAGATTATCCAATATGTAAATAATGAATAAGCAAACACTATTCAGCAATAAATACTATCACACAAGTGATATATTAACTTATCTTGCCATTAAGTGACTATACTATGCTTATCTGAAACAGTTAAAACACAGAAGTTATTAAAGGATAAAAGACGTTCTGCTGTCCTTGAACGTTTCTACTATACAAATATTTTAAAATAAATACCGTTTATCTTAATATTGCTACTGTTTAAAAAAATCATGATTTATTCCTAGATACTGAATTTAGAGTAGTGAAACGTGAATAAATGAGATTAAACAGTTTCTAGCAATGCTTCTCATTTATAGCACTGAGCTCTGACAAACATTCTCAACCTTTTTAATTAAGTATTTTCTCAAGTGGAACTCCAAATAAGTTGGTCACAGACACTTAGAGTACAGATAGTCCTTTACCTTGGGCAAGCCTGTTGTTCCAGATGTATACAGAATATAAAGCGGATGGTCTGAGGGAACAGAGACACATTTATAACACTCTGCTTTTGCAAGCTCTTCCTCCCAGTCAAGATCACGACCTGGGACAAGTGGAACATGGCCCTGCCCATTGAACAAAAGAAAATTGACAAAAGAAAAACAGATTAAATAAGTGGAATTAGGTCAAAAAACAGATGCTATTCCTTTTTTTGCACAGTACTATTCAATTTTCTATACAGTAATCTCTCTGCTACATTAATTCTATTTATTATTTCAATCTTATTAATATAAAGTTCTCCCATAAAATTAAAAAACAAACTACAACAGATAAACTAAAAATTTTACTTGCAGAAGAGAAAAGGCATGTGCACTACATATACATCTGAAAGTTTACATAGTGTAAGTGTACACCTACCAAGTTAGGTCGCTTGTAAATAAGAACTTTATCAGGTTTGTTCTGTACCCTTGCCAGTGCTCCTTCTAGGAGGGATACGTATTCCACTTTCCTTTTCGGTTCTACTCCAAAACTTGCTGTTGCAATGAGTTTGGGCTAAAATTAAGACATTAGATTGTTAATATACATTTGCAATATGTTGTTTATGTGCAATCTAATGTGTTTTCCATGAAATTCTTTGATTATTGATGCTCAATGTAGAAAAATATCTACACATACTTAGAAACAGGAGTTTAGATCAGTTTCTAATCAAGCTTGTATGATCTTGCTGTCCACTCATCTGTTTTTTTTCAGGAGCACATTAATAATTTCTAACATTCTTCACTATTTTCAACCACATTTGAGTGAGAAATCAACAGTATTAAGTTCTTGTAAACTACATAAAACTTAATGAACAAAGAGAAAAAAACAACTCCATCATAGCCCTTCCATTAGGGAAAAGTGGTACAGTGATGTCAACAATTATGTATCCTGTTAGCCTGCTTTCTAATTATCTGCCTGTACCCAATGGCATATTTCAAAACTAGCTGTAGCACTTTGCTGGCTCTTTTCCAGACTGCAATTAAATGGCACAGGAGGGAAAACAGAAGAAAGAGGAAAAACAACGCAAACAAGAGATGACAGGAAACTAGAAATACAAGAAGATAATAAGCTAAAGTCAGAAAGCAGATGGGGGAAGTAAAGCTAGTGATGGGTTTCAGGATTCAGGATGAAAAAATCACTAAAAATCATGTTTCCATAGTTCTGGGTATTTTTAGAATAATTTCTATTTCTAAATGAGGATTTAGCATCTTTATCATTAAATTAACCTCAGGTTTTACAGACAATTTCCATCAAGAAGTTGCATACAGACTATTTTGACTTAGGTTGCAAGATCAGCATTTTCCTTTCTAGTATTTCAGAAAATTAAAGGTAGCAGCAAATAAACTATGTGTTAGAACACAATTTAACTGGATAAGACTAAGTCTTCAATCTCCTTGCTTTTGGAGTTTTAGAAGTATATTTATCTTACACCCCTCAGTTTGATCAAGCTAGTTTACTAATTGTATGCATTAGCATAAATCTCATTAAGCAGGCACAAACCACAATGCCACAGTCAAAGCTGCATTAAACTCAGCACTGAAAGCACCGATTAAATTGTTTTCTTTTGCAGTAATAAAATGTTTCCTGCCCAAATCTGCCATTCAGGGAAGCGTGCTAATTAGTATGTATTCAAAATAAAGACTTCAGACGAGCTTTAAAATCTCATTATTTGTCATCTTTCTCTTTTAGAATGCACTGATTTTTTTTAAAAAAGATGATACAACACAATGCAGTTAAACTGAAATTTCATCTGGAGGCTACCCTGAAATTAGACTGTAATTAATGAAAGATATTAGCACAATTCTATTCAATTGTTAAGATGAAAGACTGTTGTCAACACCAGGTTTACAGTCATTTGTAAATGGTGCCACTTCTGCTCATCAGCTGCTTTGTATGCAGTAAGGAAGTAAGGTGATGTTTTTCCCAAATGAGCATTGCTACTTGGAAACATCATGGATCAGTCTGTGCAAATCAAAGGCCCATTACTGGCTTTTACCTCCCTGCCTACTGTCATTACTTCCCTTACATCTCTGCTCCCATATTGCTTTTACACACCCATTTCCCACCTCTTCTGTGGCTCCATGTAGTCCTGCATTATATGATTAAATATAAGTAGTTTGAAGGAAAACCAGGAAAGTTCAAATGTTTGCTGAAGAAGAAATGCCAGCAATAGCTAGCTGTAGGAAAAAACAAACAAATAAAGAAACAAAACCAACAACAAAAACCAAACAAACAAACAAACCAAAACACAACAACAAAAACACCAAAAACAAAAACCAAAGAAGGGGATATGAGATAAAGCAAGGCCCAATAGTACAAGACCAACAATTTTATTCTGTTGTGAGGGCAACACCTACAAATTCTTCTATACTCTCTAATCTCTAATCTCTCTTTGACATACAAGGTAAAATTTAGAAAAAGGAATAGATAAATTTTATTGGGCCAGCTAATAAAGTTGCAAAAAGCCCAAATTGAAAACCAACTAGCTTTGGGGCACAAAATGTCAGCAGTGTCATGAAGACTTTTACTGAGAGACCCAGCATTCAAGCCCTCATTATCAGACATACAAAGCTCTTTCCCCCTCATGACCCAGCCACACATGTGAGCACAAGCCTATGCCCAATCTGACTGCACTTCCATTGTGCCTCACTCCTCCTTAAAAAGTGATGAGCATTTTAAAGAAATCCAGTGCTTGGTCATTACGCAGCTCTGCTGCACCTGCTGGTACTGCACTGCCTTTGTGGATAGACGATCCAGGTCAGACTGCCACACACCTTAAGTTCTGCCAGATGTTTGTTAAACAGTGTTCTACAGAAAGAGACCTGAATCGTACCATACAAGCAGTTAAAAATAAAATGCAAGAAAATGCCTTCTCATCTACAGCACATATTCCAAAAATAGTGCTTCAAGACTAGAAAAGACCAGGCTGCAATTATTATAAGGCAATTGTGCATCTGAAGTATCGGCAGCTGAGCTTGCTGCCTAATTATTCAAAAAGTTTGATCATCTTAAGTTGAGAAATAGAGATAACCTTTCACAGACAGACCAGTGCACAGGAACTATGGCTTATTCAGGATAAACAATTACAAAATGTGAGCTTAGTTTTTTCAAGGAAGTCTTATTAAAATTTCCAAACGTGTCAACTATAAATAAGTGAGGAATGCAGTATTTCTGACCTCAGTGGAAGATTTTAACAGGTTTTTTTGTAATTTGGATGTCTCATACGTTTGGTATTTCAAAGAATTGTTCACTAGCAAATCATAATACTGCTTTAGTGAAGTGTCCTCAAAAACACATCCGACAATTTACATTACTTGTATTTTATTTGGCAGGGCTTTGACTTAAAATCTAAAAAGTCGTCTAGAATTGCTATACAATTATTGTGATTCAAAAAACATGAGAAAATTTGATTGCTGGAGCAACTACCCTATCAAATAGATGTATAAGCATATTGTTATTAAGTAGTCTTCTCAGTTTTCCTAGTTTACTAAGATAAAGTTCTTCAAACAGATGTCATGTTAACTTCTCAAAGTACTATTAATGTCCTTTTCCATCTGCTGGAAAAGTAGCACTGTGAGCTACATGTAATCCAGGAGCCTCCTGGAACGCACTGAGGCTAATTTAAACCAGGTAATAGACAGCCCTACCTCAGGGAGTGAAATACAGGACCTGTTGGTCACCAACACAAGTGAGCTAATTGGTCAAGACTGGAAGCAGCCTGGGCTGCAGTGATCATGCACTGGTGGAGTTCACAGACTGTGATATGGGCCAGACAAAGAGTAAAGCCAGGACCCTGAATTTTTAGTAAAGCAAACTTCCAGCTGTTCAAGAAGTTACTCAGTAGGACACTCTGGGAAACTGTCCTCAGGGACAAGAAAGCAGAGCAGACCTGCCAGACCTTTAAGAACCTTTTCCATAGAGCACTTGAGGTCTCAGTCCCTGTGTGATAGAAACAAGGCAAGGAAGGCAAGAGATCAGCATAACTAAATTGAGACTAAATTGGTGAAACAAGGGCAAGAATGAAATGCACAGGCAGTAGAAGCAAGGACAGGTATCCTGGGAAGAGTACAGGGACACTGCCCAGTTGTGTAGGGATGGGGTCAGGAAGGCCAAGGCACAGCTGGAGCTGAACTTGGCAAGGAATAACAAGAAGGGCTTCTACAGGGATGTCAGCCAGAAAAGGAAGGTCAAAGAAAGCACTGCCCCCCTGATGAGTAATACTGGCAAGCTGCTAACAATGGATGAGGCAAAGGCTGAGGTACTCAATAAAGTTTTTGCCTCAGTCTTTACTGGGAACCTTGTTTGCACATCTCTCAAGTATCAATACAGGCTGGGAGATGAGGGGATTGAGAGCAGCTCTGTGGAGAAGGACTTGGGGGTACTGGTGAATGAAAAGCTAGACATGAACCAGCAATGTGCCCTTGTAGTCAAGAAAACCAACGGTATTCTGGGCTGCATCAAAAAGAGCATGGCCAGTGCATCCAGGGAGGCAATATTGTTGCTCTACTGTGCTCTAGTGAGACCCCACCTAGAATCCAGTGTCCAGCTTTGGAGCACAGGAAAGACACGGTCCTGTTGGACTGGGTGCAGGGGAAGCCAGAAAAATGATCAGAGAGATGGAACACCTCTCCTAAGAAGAAAGACTGAGAGAGTTGGGGTTGTTCAGCCTGGAGAGGAGAGGTTTCTGGGGAGACCTTATTGCAACCTTACAGTATTTAACAGCAGCTTATAAGGAAGATGAGGATGCTCTTTTTATCAGGGCCTGCTGCAATAGAACAAGGGGTGACGGTTTTAAGCTAATAGAGGGTAGATTTAGACTAGATACAAGGAAGACATTTTTTACAAAAACAGTGGTACAGGTTGCCCAGAGAGGTGGTAGATGCACCATCCCTGGAAACATTCAAGGTCAAATTGCATGGGTCTCTAAGCAACCTGCTACAGCTGAAGACATCCCTGCTCACTGCAGGGGGGGGCGGGGGGGGGTTGGACTAGATGACATTTAAAGGTTTCTTCCAACCCAAACTATTCCATGATTCTATGAAAGTGTCTATTGTGTTGTTATTGCAAACTATATACTCCTAGATTCAGGTGAAAGATGGCAAGAAGTGCCTATTCTCTTCTCTTCTCTTTGTATCACTTCATCACAATTCACCGCAGAATGTCTGTAACTGCCAATACCTGATGAGAGTAGAAATTATCAGCTGCAGGACTTTGCAGCATACCCAGATCTATTTAAAATTCAAGACAAATTAAGGTAAGCTGGTAAAGTACATGTACCTTTTCATAGTCACTAGAAAGTGCTTGTTATTTCTTTCACTTAGATTTTCCAGTAAAATGTGAAGTTTGACCTTTCTTCTGCAACAGCATCTCACAGAGAGCTTTCCATCGTATATTGCAACTGCTTCTAATTAATCTTACCACCATTAGCTCCTCTACTGCAGCATCTAAACCAATTCATATAAATGCCTAATAGAAGGGTGAGAGGTTTTTGAGATTGCTTCAAGTAACTTCTGAGTTCAGCAGAATACCATCTATCACAGGTACTCATATACATATCTTAAAGGTATTCTCAGTACTGTACAATTCACTTATCAAGAAAGCTTTACCATGTTGTAAAACTGGGGCATGTTTTGCAAGTTCGATTGAGGATTTGTCTCTCTTCACCTACACATCAGATGGACCAAAAGTCATCCACAATATTTAGATCTGCCTTTTAAAGAAACAAAACAGTAATTTAAATTAGGATTTAATCCATGACCTGCAGCTAATAATTCTATAGCTAACCCTTTGAAAGACTTGCTATGTAATGCTGTGTAAATGACTTAAACTTTCTCTGTTTTCTTTTTAATGCATGAAGCAAGGATTCTGATTACTGTTCTGTCTCCATTTGTTCCTCAGAGAAATCCACTGGGATTAGTTAATATATACAAAATACTCTAAAAGTAAACATGCTAGATGAGTTGCATTATAGCAACCTTCATTTTAGAAGTTTATGATTTTTTCTTCTACATTATTTTTCCCTAAATCTTTAAGTTAAAAATAATAGTTATAGCTTTTTTCAAAAGCAGGGGAAGGGGAAGAAAGACAGGACAAACTATGGAGCTGTTGTTAGCCCTCCCTCAGCTTTTTTTTTCCACAATTCCAACAAAAGATTTCAGTCATATTATTAACTACTTATTTGTTAAAACAAATTTAAAAAACAAAACCCAAAACTTATTTGTTAGCGGGGAGAAGATATTCATGACATTAACACCTTCGTGGACTAAAAAAATCACTTTTGTACACAAAAATCTAAGTAAAAATTCCACAAATCCTGTGGACTTTACCCTGCATAATATTTTGGCTTACACATGTAGCCTATGTGAGAGACTACAATCACAGATGATCCAGGTGAATCACTGAATGATCCAGATGACTGATCAAGATGACAGACTTTTGTCTTATTCACTGGTAGAAAACTAGAATAGAAACTTCCAGTAAAAACATTGATAGCTGTCTTGAAGATAATGCATATGCAAGCTACTAATATGCACATATAAGGTCTACTTATATATTAAAGTGCATTTTCACTCACAAAGACTTACATAATGCTTCATACACAAGCACAACTTGTACTGAACTTGGAAACCTTCAAAGCACTCACCTCAATTATATTCTCTGCAGAGTCACTTACTTAAGGCAATTGGTTCCCCAGATGCCTTGATTCATGTAGAAATGAGATGAAGTAGATTTACAGCTGAAAAATTTACTAACTAATATGTCTAAACACCAAGTAAACCAATGAAGTCATTTGGGGTTGGCAGCATTTTCCTCATATGCTTGAGGCTGCTTGAAAAGACAATTTTAAGTGATTGCTTTGTAGAAAAAGATTGACAAATGAGAGAAGAAAGTATGTTCTAAACAGACAGCATCATGTTAAACTCACGCTTTTTAAAAAGACGTCAAAATTTGTATCTCAATGTCTGCTGTAGAATTATCAATCTCAGCACAGATGTAGTACTTTGTTCATATTGCAATGTTATGTATAAACAAATGGAGACACATACCACACAATGAGAAATGTTGTTATCCTCTCCGAAAAAAAAAAAGGGGGTTTTGACATTGACTTATATGAGTAACTAATGCAATGGTGTTTGCTGTTCCAAAGATGTATTACCTTTGCATGATCAATGCGAACAGAAAGCTCTTTAGATGCAAATCCACCAAAAATCAGGCTGTGGATGGCTCCTATTCTTGCACAAGCCAGCATACAGTACACTGTCTGAGGAATCATGGGCATGTAGATGACCACACGATCTCCTTTCTTCACACCATGTCTGACCATGACATCGGCTAACTTGGAGACCTGTACTGACAAAACATTCACAACATATTAAAAGTTTCTCCGTGTTTGCTGTTGCCCCATTTAAAAAAAAGAACTTTCATACAATTAACAGATGCAGGACATTAAGGAGACAAGCCAGTATGATATGGGAAGTTGATGAAGGTTGCAATCCAGGTTCAATAAATTTAGGACAGTTTCCTTTATGAAAAAAAAACACTGCAATACTTTTTTCTTTTGTAAAGTGCAGCTAATTATTTTACACATTAGAGAAAAAAAAAAAAATCAATAGCATTGTTTTGCAAACCTTTACATGACCTTTTATCCAGGTAACTGCTTGTATTTCTCAATTTTAGCTTTTAAGAATGGATGTAAACCATAATGAAAATTCTGTCCTAACTAGCTAAGTTTGAAACATGTATCAATACGTAGTAGATTTTCTCTACTACAGTGTTGTAAGCTTCTCAGAATCTGAGACAAGAAATTTTACACCCTGAACCAAATATAAATATAAATTCAGAGAAGCATGTTTATATTTAAGGCATCATTTTTCCTCTCATTTTCAGATTTTCATTTTTGATATACTGAAGCCTGAAGGCAGACTATGCATGGTAGCAAAAGACTGAAACTCAAGAAATGTGATAGATCAGCAACATCAGCCATCTGTATTACTACAAGAAAGCAGTTATTGCCTCAACAGTGTACAGCAATCTGTCACAAAACTAATACTGAGTATTTCATTAGTACACCAGGATGGACAATTTACCACATAGTAAGTTCTGTTAGAGTAAGGATAGGAGCTTGTGACAAGCCCTGGGCACTTGTCCTGACCTACTTGTTGTAGTATGGAAATGTGGCATCTTTTGAAGGAAAAGAAAATTCCTAATTCCCTAAGAGCAACTGAATGAACTCAGCCGTCAGAGGTTTCTCAAGTTGCAGAGGCTGACAGTTGTTTAACACTCAGTATCTAAACCTGCACACTGCCTTTAAGATTTTCCATCAGACTTCAGTGTGTAGAGGTGTATAAGCAAAGAGAGGTAAAACTGTGTGTAACTGTGCACAAAACATAGGCTAATAGATTAACAGAAAAAACTGTAGACAAGAAGAAACAATTAAGCAGCTACCAGGAAACAGGATGTCAGCAGAAATACCTGAGGAAGGCGTGAACTGGACTCCACACCAGTCGGACATAACAGGAACAGGACTTTCGCATGCAATAGTTTACTTTAGTGATAAGACTAGAATGTTAAATTACCTGGGAAGTTCTTGGGATATCTAAAGACATATAAATCTAAGTTCAGGACAAAGGAGTTGCTCTGTATTACAGAGGAACTCTTCTTATCTACAGGAGTAAAACCCTTCCTTAGAAGGTTGCCATTCACTAGAAAATACTACAATAAACAGAAGTTTAAACATTCTAATTTATTTCACTATCAAGGTAACATGAACCTATGTATCAATTCCTGACATCTTACCTGTACTGCATTATTCCTTATTTATTCATTTTATTGCATAGATAACGTGTGAAGTAAAATGTAGTCTCATGAAAAACTTTTCTTCTGGTACTACCAGACTAGAGAGAAAGGAAAGGGGTGACAAACTCCTGAGAGCACCAGGGTGATGTTGCCTGCAGAATAGAAAATACCCAAGCTTCTGAAGCAGTAAAAGATGTTTTCAGTGACCCAGCAAATAATGCAAGCAATGGGAGAAGCCCAGGCCAACAAAACAAACTATGCAAGCAGGACAGGAAGGAAGGACCTTCTTTTTCAAGGATGACCTTATCAGGAAGATATTATTTTTAAAAAAGCAAATTTGAGTTTTCTCTATTAATAAAGTTTTGAGTTTTCTCTATTTATAAAGATACCTTACTCCCATTTAATTTAAATTTCAAATTCTAGTACCAGCATTACATTCAAGATTTGTAGGTCATATTAATGGTCATATTCAAGAAAACTTGGGACAACTACATCCAATACTAGAAGCCTATCTGATAGAGGTTAATACAGCTTCTCTCACTGCTTCTCTCTGAACACATGTTCAGACTTCTAGCAACTTGAGACAGTAACATCCAGAAGCTCCACATGCATCTGACCTGTGTTTGCATTAAATACACATCTCATCCACAATCAAACTATGTATATTTCAACACTTCTGCCTGAGGATTTAAGAAAATGGAAACACAAAAGGCTCAAGTACGCATGCTTGTATCAGAAAATAATGGCATAGCTTCCATTTCTTACAAATACTGCATAAACCCCTGCTGTTATTTTAAACCTCAAGAGAGAATATGTTAATTTGGCAAATTCATCACCATACCAAGCTGAAACCTCACACAAACTAAGGTATGTAATAGACCTCTTCTATTAAGTGTTACTTATTATCAAATGGAAATATCTTTAATTCTAGACCTATTAATAGCTAGCTGTCAATACTCTAGCATAAGGACATGCACTATCAAAAAAATCAGCAAGAGCTGGAGATGTACTCAACTAGAATTTGTTGTTATACCCACCAGCATTTGCAGTTGTTTCTAGATAGGGCTGGTGGAAGTAACTGTAAGTAAGGATAACTCTATTTCCAAAGCTAAATTCCTTTTCTATACTTCCTACTGTGAAGCCATCAAAATCTGCAAACTCATTGTAACACCGAACTAATGTCACCTTAACTCAAAGACCTGAGAAAACTAATCCTTATCTTTGCTGCTTGTGAGACTCACAAGTAGAGTGTTGTCCCAGGTTGGTGAAGGATTCCCGTTTCACAAAGGACGGCACACACACACACAGCTAATAAGCAAAAACGATTTTATTCAAGCAGTCACACACACAACTAATAAGCAAAAACAATGTTATTCAAGCAAATCCAACTAGTTACCTAACACCCCCATATACATACTGACCCCAAGGTGGTAGACAAACCACCGAGCAAGAGGAGGGCACGTGGCGCCATGCTTGTGAGTGAAGAGGAGTTGGTAGGCACTAATGCATTCTGCAAGATGTGCATCAGGTTGACCTTCTGAAAATGAATCTCATAACCCTCTCCCCGCAGCAGCGGGCTACTTATAGCTCTCCTGGGGGGGGTGCAGAGACTGCTCCAGCATCGGTGCATGCCTGGCCAGCGTCTGCACAGAGGCTGAACAGTATTTTCACACCCAGTGTGGCTAATAGGGGTCATCCCCCCTGTTGTGCATGCATGGGGATCTTGGGGCACCTCTGGTGGTCGTTACTTCATCAATCCTCAGCTCCATCATCCCGTCCTTGAGATGTCCTTTCGTTCTTTGGTTCCCAATATCACTCATCAGACAACAAGGAGCTGGCTAAGACTGGCTGACTGCCTGATTCCCCCCCGGGCACCTGCACATTCCAGATGCAGGAGTGAGTACTGTGATCTCCAGTGCAGTGCAACAACAGACAGTGGTGTGCCGGAGGGACGCAACATCGGATTAGCATGTTCCAATATGGATACAAGCGTTGACAAAAAGACCAGAGACAACAAAAACAGTATTTAAAGAGTAATTTTAGAGTTAGCTTAAGTGTGGATATCAGGCTGTTAAACACAATAGGAAAGTATTATTCTTCATTATTATTACTTTATAATTATTAATGATGATGAAAAATGCAATGTTTGCCTGCTAAAGGAGAAGGAAATCACTTAAAGATCATAATTAGTAATTTTGTAATAGAAGACTTTTAGTGGCTGTATACAAGCTATATAACTTTGGTACTTGGCTGTAGGATGGAGAGATCTGTACGTATTTCAGTAGTTTTTATTGAGACCTATCATAGGTAAATTGTACTTACAGCAGAATATATGTAGCATGCTGCAGACAGGAACCCCATGTCTTCCATGCAAGCCCAGTAATCACTTGTCTGCACTTAACCTCCCCACCTCAGGGAGTTTAATGTCACTAAATACAATAATCTAATACAATACATGGGTATCTGTGATTTGCCTTGTGCCCCTTTCCTCATCCTTCTGACAGCCAGGGGACATTTGGACTATGTAATAAAATATAATCTCTACGTGACATTATTTGGATGAGTAGGAAACATCCATGCAGCAGGTTTACATTGCCCTTAAGACTGATGTGGAAACCCTGAAACAACCAAGCCATTACTCTTTCAAAAAAAAAAAAAAAAAGGGC